>RJWH01001536.1:0-72683 GCA_004363575.1 Solenodon paradoxus | reverse complement strand
GTTAGCCTGGCTTTGTGGCCTGGCCCAAGTCCCCAACAGGCGCTCTCTTTATTTGATGCATTATCCTCTAGACTTTTAAAAATTGTATTTTTCTTTGAATGTTGTCATTTTATTTTGCAATGAGTCTGTGTTTAAGTTTGCTTGAATTTCTTTTCTTTTTGATTCTGAGTTTCTCCAATCTGGATGTCTGTTTTCTTCCCCAGGATTGGGTAATTATTATTTCAAGCACAATTTTTGTACTTTTATTTATTCTCCTTCTAGAACCCCAATGATGCTACTATTGTTTCTCTTGATGTTATCCCACTTCTTTCATATTCTGTTGATTTTTTTCTAAATTTATTTTTTCTCTTTGCTGATATTCTTGAGTTCATTCCACTGTCCTCTCATCTATCTAAGTCATTTGATCAGATTTTCTTCCAGTTTATTCTTGAGCTCCTCTATTGTGTTCTTTAGATAAGCCATTGTGATATTTAGTTCTACAATTCTGTTTGGAACTTTATCTTCATTGCAGATCTCTTTTAGTTGTATTGTTCTATTTCAGTGCTCGTCATTTATACTGTTGCTTTAAAATCTACAGAAATTTTACTTAATTCTGTTGCATTCAGATTTTCCCCTAGGGCTTGGTCCATTATTTGGGTATATTTCTACCTAGTCAGCAGCCCTGGAAGGAACTGCATATAACAAGTCTTATAACCTGGGGACAAGAACTTTACTAAGCAGCAGGCCATTGTGCAAATATGCTTAACAGTAGTTCAGGTGGGTTTGAGTCCATGGAGATTCTCTAATGACCCAACTGGAGAGAGCTACTGTTGTACCTTCTTTAAATGAAATCACTCAGCTAACTGTACTGGGGTTGCAGACTCAGCTGCCTGTTCCATCCTGGGTGGACTATCCTGCCAAGGCAGTCCAGAGAACTATAGTTATGAGAATAAACTGGTCCAATGTACTAATTTTTAATAGTGGAGTGTTTTGTCCTTGGGACTTTTCCGTGATATGAATGCCTCTGTTTTCCAAAGAATCCCCAGAGAGGTTTATGAGCAGTTTATAGATTCACAAGAAGCATAGTCCTCTTTCTTATTCTCCACACTACAGTTTTAGCTCAATGAATGCTCTAAACTTTGTGCACACCTCATCCATTAGATCCCCATGCTCTTTGTTTTGTGTTCTTTACTCCCTAACATCCTACTTTTCTCCAGAAAAAGCTCCACTATTTTCCAAGTCAGGTTGTATTGGCTTAATGATCAGTTCCTGAGTGTGAGAAAAAGCCCTTCAATTTCAGGTAGAGTTTCTGTATCACTGGTTCCTGGAAAGAAGTCTAGGTTTTCAGAGTTAGTTGGCATTTGCACCAACTTAGCAGCTTCTACTCTTTGTAATGGCATGTGTCCCTTATCTATTAGGAGATGCTGGCCCCATTCTTTTTCAAAGACCATAGTTGCTTAATGGATGTAGTTTTGTTATTTGTGGGGAGGAGTTTATCTTGAGAGCTTAACTCTGTCATCTTGGAACAATCTTCTCTTTACTCTTTTATCAAATCTAGCAAATAAAGCTGTACTATATAAAACAGATGTGATATCTATTAACAACTTACAATACTGAACCAATAAAAGTACAAATTTTACCACCCAGTCAAATAAAAATTGAAAAGAAATAGATGCACAAGATGTGGAAAATTTAAAGCAATTCTTAGCTAATCATGCATACTGTGTTGAATTATATTTTGCATTATGAAATAATTTCTATCTTATATGTAAATATAGTTCTACCTTTCCCTTCAAAACATAAATAAATTGATGTTTATATATCTAGTGGAATTTTTCAATATTTTTTATTGGGGGAGATGTGTTTTGAAGGAATTTTACTAGAGATGTATTGATAGATAACTTTTGAACTTAATGAAGATAATGGAGAAAATTACACCTAGCATTTCTGCTGTTTCCTTGAAATTTGAGTAATTTATATATTCTTAGGAGTATGGAACTGTATAAATTTCACCTATAGTCAAAATGTGCAAGATAAAAAGCATTATTTTAATGGGACGCGTTGGATGGCAATCAATCATTTTCAAAGAGACATTTTGACATTTCAAAGAAAACTGGTGTTCACCTGAGATCCATATAGTATATATTCTTCATATGAGAATTACAATATGTGATTATATATTGATAAATGTTATATCATTTTTTTTCCAATTTGACTTGTTAAAATATATTAAAAATTGATTCTATAGCTCAGCTTTAGAAGTTGTCATCAGTAGTAGAATTTTCAAAGGTTTTATATTACCAAATACAGGAGATTTCAAACCATCCATGCTGCTTCAAATATGTAATCTTGAATTCTTGTATTAAAATGATCTATTACTTTGATCATTTTTGAATTTCTTTAGTCTGCCAAATGTTTTATCTATCAAAAATAAATAGGATTTCTTTTAGAATAAACTAGAAAATGTAATATAAGTTGACTTGTGAGTCTTTTAAAAGAGCTGTTTTTTATTTAGCACAGAGATACATTGTGTTCATAGTTATCACTTTATCCTGAAATATTGAATCTTTCTCAGTAGTACTAATAACCTCTCGAGTCATTATATTGGTGTTTAAATACATATATTTGCACAAGTGTATGTATATGAAGACAATATTAATTTTTTTCTGATTATATAGTAACCTACATTAGAATAGTTTTTAGAAAAATATATTCATAAAAGTATTTGAACTTGTGGGAAATTTTATTCAGCTTGTTATATTAAACTATATAAACATGGTGTGATACATATGTCAACCATCTGATTTAAGATTACCTTTCCCTTAAATGAATCGTCTCCATTCGTACTTGTAATTATACTGTTTTCCAAAGAAGCGCAGCACACTCCTACTTCAGAAGGACTTTGCACTTGGTATTCCTTATTTTGCTCAGTTCTCTGTAGAAATCTCCCTAGTGACTAGTCTTTTTCCATTTCTAACTCCTTTGCATCTTTAAGATTTTTTTTTCAGATTTTAATTGTAAATTTGCTTATTTTTAATTTCCCCTTTTAGCATAAATAATAGACACTGCATTAACTAGAGAATTACTGGGTATTTAGCAAAGGCTTATTGAATATAATTGAAATAATAACTGCTCTATAATTTATTAATGTCCAATTATTGAAATCAATGTAACAGAAATTTGATGTAATCTAAGTTGAGTTGTCTCCATTTGGCACGATGATTAAGACTTTGGACTAATATTAGTCTTCTTGGATTTGAATGTTGCTTTTTGCTTACTAACTGAAACACTTTGAAAGATTTACTTACATTGCATATGTTTTGCATATATCTTGTTTTTTTCTTATGTAAAGCAGATGCTCTTATTTAATCTTCTTGACAGTTATCTTACAGATAAATATACTTCTAAATATGCATTGTTTTTATTAAAAATGTTAAATTCTTGTTTAAAAAGCAAGGATATTGAAATAGTTTATCATTCTATGAGTATTACACACTGCACTCATCACAAAAGTTCTAGTGTCATTTACTACCCCCTTGTTCCCTCTCTCCTTCTCTCCTCCACCACCCACCCTGGGAACCATTGTCTTCTGTCCTGTGCATTTTTATTGGTTTATCTGTTTATTTGCTTCATTTCATTAAATTCCATATATGAGAGAAATCATTCAGTATTTAAATTTTTGTTTTGGAATTTTATCGCTTAGCATGATCCCATTCAGATTGTTGCAAAGGGCACTAGTTTCTCTTCTCAGTAGCTGCATAGAATTCCATTCAGTAAAAATACCACCACTTCTTTATGCGTTCATCTGTTGATGGGCACTTAGGTTGTTTCCATGTCTTGGCTATTGTGAACTCTTCTGCTGTGAACATAGGGGTGCAGACATTTTCCATGTTTACAGATTCTGTATAATCTTGATATATGCCTAGAGTGGGATTGCTGGATCAAATGGTAGTTCCATCTTTATATTTATGAGGAGTCTCCAGACTATTTTCCAGAGAGGTTTCACTAATTTTCATTCCTTCCAACAGTATAGGAGGGTTCCTTTTTCTCCATACCCCCTCCACAACTTGCCGTTTCTAGTCTTTCTGATATAGGCCACTCTCAACTGTATGAGAATGTATTTCAGTGTGGTTTTCATTTGCATGTCTCTGACAAGTGATGTAGATCTTCATGTGCCTGTATGCCCTCTGTATGTTTTATTTAGATAGGTGTCTGGTCAGTTCTTTTGTTCACTTATTGAGTGAATCATTTACTGTTTTTCTTGAGATGCATGAGTTCTTTACATGTTTTGGAGATAAAGCACTTACATGATACATGTTGTGTGAATAACTTCTAGAAATTGTTGGGTAGCCTTTTTGTTTTAATCGTGCTATCTTTAACTGTTCTGAAGATATTTTTATTAACTATATATTTTTATACATTAAAAACTAATATGTATAGGGTCCTCATTCCTCATATATATATATATATATATATATATATATATATGTATATGTCAACACACCCTGCCCGCCACCAAATAACCAAGTGTTCTTCAATATTATCCATGGGCTCCATCACCATTTTCCCTATTCTACCCCACCCATTCCTTTTGGTAACCTCAGTTTGGTTGCAAGTGTCGAAGGGTTAGGAAAGTCTAAACAAAACAATCACAAATAAAGAAATTGAGGATGTAATCAAAATTCTTCCTAAAAATAAAAGACCAGGTCCAGATAGTTTATCTAATGAGATTTACAAAATCTTCAGAGACAAATTAACACCTATTCTTCCCAAATTTTTACAAAATATTGAAGAATAGGGAGCATTGCCAAATATTTTCTACAAAGTTACCATCACACTGGTACTAAAAGGTAATAGAGACGTCACCAAGAAAGAAAATTACAGACCAACATATCTAATGAACATAGATGCAAAAATTCTCAATAAAATGTTAGCAAACTGAATCCAACAGTGCATAAAGTGCATCATGACCAAGTGGTATTTATCTCAGGAGTGAAAGGATGGTTCAACATACATACATCCATTTATGTAATACACCATTTCAACATGAGTAAGAAGAAAACCCACATGATAATATCAATAGGACATAGAAAGCTTTTGACTGATTCAATACCCAGTTATGATAAAAAACCTTCCATAACATGGGGATAGAAGGTGCATACTTTAACTTAATAAAGACCATATACAAGGCAAGGCTGTCCACTCTCGCCACTGCTGTTTAGCATCATACTGGAGTCATAGCCAGAGTAATTAGATAAGAAACATTTTTAAAGGAATTCAAATTGGGAAGGAGGAAGATTCAGACTTTCCAATTCTTCCCAGTTAAGTCTTGGTAGACTGTATTTTTCTAAGAATCTGTCCATGTTCTCAAGGTTGTCTGCTTTGTTGACTTAGAGTTGTTCATAGTATCTCCTAGGATGTGTTGTATTTTTGTTGTATCTGTTATAACTACTCCCTTTCATTTATGATCCTAGTTATGAGAGTATTCTCTTTTTTCTTTGTGAGTCTAGCCAATGATTTGTCATTTTTTAATTTTTTCAAAGAACCAACTTTTGGTGTCACTTCTCTTTGGAATTGTCTTTTTGTTTTCTATTTCAGTCATTTCTTCTCAAATTTTGATTATTTTCTTTCTTCTATTGATCTTTGGCTTTAATTGTTCTTTCTCTAGTTGTTTTAAATGTAGGGTTAGATTGTTTATGTGTGATTTGTCATGTTTCTTTTGGTAGACCTAGATTACAATGAACTTCCCTCTTAGTACTGCTTTTGTTGCATCCCATAGATTCTGGTAGTTCGTGTCTTCATTTTCATTTGTCTCTAAGAATTTTTTAAAGTTCAACTTTGTTTTCCTGTTTCCCAAAAGTTATTTGGAAGCATGTTGTTTATTCTCCAGCTAATTTGGGTTCTTCCAGCTTTCTTTCTGTGGTTGATTTCTAGTTTTAAGCCATTGTAGTCAGAGAAGATTCTAGGTATTTCAATCTTTGTAAATTTGTAGAGACTTGCTTTGTGTACCAACATAAGATCTATCCTTGAGAACGTTCCATGCACACTTGAGAAGAAAGTGAAATGTATAGTCATATGAAGTGTTTGGTATATGTTTATTAGACTTTTAAATGGTCATTTAAAGCTGCTCTTTCTTTGTTAATTTTCTGCCTGGTTGATCTGTACAATGTTGTGAGATGTTGAAGTCTACTATGATTGTGCTGCTGTCAATATCTCTCATCATTTCTAATAATATTTGCTTAATATATATTGATGCTCCTTCATTTGGTGCATATATGTTTGTATGCTTTATGTCTTCTTGCTGAATTGACCCTTTAATTATGTACAGTGTCCATCTCTATATTTTGTTATGCTTTTTTTTTGGTTTGTTTTCTTTTATAAGTATGGCTGTTCCTGCTATTTTGTGGTTGCCATTTGACTGTAGGATTGTCTTCTAACCACTGACTTGGAGTTTTTGCTTATCCTTTTAAAGAAGGTGAGTTTCCTGAATGCAGGAAAAGTTTGGGTTATACCTTTTAATCCATTCAGCCACTCTGTGTCATTTTGCTGGTGAACAATCCATTAGCATTTAGGGTGTTTATTCATATATAACTGCTTAATGTTATTTTGAAATTTGTCTTCTGTGCGTTGTACCAGACAGTGCCTTTTTTCTTATCTTACTCTTCATAGATATCTGGAGTGTTTTTTTTATTGGTTTCCCTTTTGTTTTACACTTTTTTCTCTGGAGATGTATTTTTAGGTTACCTTGAAGTTAGCATTAAGAATTATATATTTCCTATTTTCATTTGAATGCAGAATAGTCTTCCACTCATTCTAATCATCTGTTTTTGTTCTTTTCTCTTCTTCCTCGCTTTTAAAATTTGCTGTCTTACTGCTTTTAAGTGGGATTTCTTTACACTTCATAGAACATATTTTAGTAAATTTTGTAGAACTTGTTTTATGGTGACAAATTCCTTAACATTTGCTTATTGTAAATGTTTTCTTATCATTCCTTCAGTTCTGAATTCTAATTCACAGGGTGTATTATCCTACATTGATAATCCTTTTCTTTAAGCCTTTTGAATATATCATGCCATTCCCTACAGGTCTGTAGAGTTTCAGTTGAGAATTTAGTGACAATTCTACGGGGACCCTTTGCATGTGACTTGCTTTTCTCTGGATGTTTTTAAGATTTTTTTTCTTTACCTTGTATTTTTGACATTTCAATGACAATATGGCTTGGTTAGGTCTGTTTAAGTTTCTTTTATTGGGGACTCTGAGTTTCCTGGCTCTGGAGGAGTGTTTCATTCTTCAGGTTATGGAAATTCTCAACTATTATTTCTTTTAATACAATTTCTGCCCCCTTTTCTTTCTCTTCTTGTTCTGGGACCCCTATGATGCTGTTTCTTTTTGTGTTATCCCATAGGTCTGAATACTGTCTTCATTTCATTGCATTCTTTTATCTCTTTGCTGATTTGCTTAAGTGCATTTCTCTGCCTTATCTTCTAAGTCACAGATTCTATCAGATGTTTCACCCATCCTATTTTTGAGTCGTTCTGTTGAATTCTTTAGGTCAGCTATTGTGTTCTTCATTTCTTTGACATCTGTTTTAAGCTGCTTCATTTCTCCTCTCTTTTTTTGGAGTTTTTTTTTTTCTTCCTCTGTTGTTTTTTTTTTTGATTTCCACTGTTGCCCTTAATTTATCTTCAGGTCATTTGCAAACACCTATTGCATTCAAATTTTCCCCTGGGTTTTTTATTGGATCCATCACATATATTTCTCTGTGCATTTGGTACATTTGGCATTTTTTGTTTATGTGTATTAGGTTTTCCTGAAGTGATGGCCTTATGTAGGGTATTGACTTGTGCTGAGTAATCCTGGATCTTGGGTTGGGCACTGGGATTTCTTATGTTTTCTGGTGCCACCATGGATTTATCTTATGTAGGCCCTCTATTGTTGCCTGAAATTTCAGTCTATGAGGTTGAAGTTTGTGTGGGGTAATCAGAGCCTTCCCCCAGTGTTCTAGCTCCCAACTGCAATGATCACCTTGCTGTTGACACACAATTGGCAATCAGGCTGCAGTTTCACCTACATTCATGAGGTGGCACAAGTTGGTAGTGTTGATGATTTCCCCCTTTGGGAGACTCTCTTCTTCCATTAAGCCTGAGGGCAGGATTTTCATTTGACCGACTTTCAGATGGGTGGCTCTTGTGGATCCAGGGCAGTAAGGTGGGAGATGATGGGTGATTCCCCTCACTGCCTCCTGGTTATGGAGAAGCCTCCTGTAATTTTCTCACTGGACCTATTCTCCAAATAATGGGGTCACTGGTACCTCTTCCACCACATGCCTAGACCCTCTCCCCAAGTTCCATGTCCAGGTCCTGACAGGTGGGCTCTTTGCTGCCTTTGTGATTCCTGGGAGGGCAGATTCTTCCTGTAGTTCCATCCCTTCTGCTGGGGCTAGAATCCAGATTCTGATTTTTGAATATAGCTCTCAACTCAGAAGATTTTGCCTACCCTTTGCTGTCACGATTGCTGTTGTGTCTCCACAGCAACTGTGCCTGCTTCTTCTCGGTGTTTGTTTCTGAAACTAGGTGAATTTCTAGTTGCTTTGTGGAGAAGTCGTGAGTCTCACTGCTACCAGGTTGCCATATTGGTTGGAAGTCTGTTGAGAAGATTTTTGGTCTGATGTAGTCCCAATTATTTAGATTTACTTTTGGTTTATTTTTCTGTAGCTGTTCCCAACATCTTTTTGTGATTTCTGTCATGGATCATTTTCCCCATGTTCTCTAAATGTTTTATGACTTGGGTCTTATTCCCAGGTTTTTGATGCATTTTGAGTTAAATTTTGTGTATTGAGATAATCAGCAATCTGTTTTCATTTTTTGCAGCTGTCCAGTTTTTCCAGCATCATTTGTCGAATAGACTTTGTTTCTTCCATTGTATGCTCTTGGATATTTGGTTGAAGTTTAACTATCATTATAGGTGTGTCTCTATTTCTGGTTGTTCAGGATTATTCCACTGATCTGTGTTGCTGGTTTGGCTCCAATACTTATTTTGATGATGATCACTTCATAGTATAATTTTAATTCAGAAAGTGTAATTCCTCTACAGTTCTGTTTTTCTAAGTATAGATTTGGTTGTTTGGTGACTATTGTGTTTCCAAAGTTTTATTAAATTTCCTTGATAAAAATGTCTCTGGAATCTTAATGGCATTTGCATTAAATATGTATATTGCTTTGGGTAAGATGACCATTTTAATTAAGCCAGAGCTTCCAGACACGACCATGGAATAATCTTCCATCTCTTTGTGTCTTCTATTTTTTGTTAAAAGGTTTTATTTTTTATTGTAGAGGTTTTCACATCATTTGTTGGGTTTATTCCAAGGTATTGGATCTTTCTTGATCCTATTAAGAATGCATTTTTTTAAAATTTCTATTTCTGCTGCTTCATTGTTTGTGTATTGGAATGCTACTGTTGTTTTTTTTTTTTTTTTTAATTTTGTATCCTGCCACTTTACTGCATTCATTTATTGTTTCTGCAAGTCTTTTGGTGAAATAATTTGCATTTTCCAGGTACAATTTCAATTATTTTCCAATTTAGATTACTTTAATATGTTTTTGTTGACTTATTACTCTGGCCAATACTTCTAAACTATGTGAACAGTAATAGTGAGAGAAGGCAACCTTGCATTGTTCCAGATCTCTGTCCACTTTTCATTTTGAGTATGAAATTTGCTGTAGGTTTATTGTATTGCTTTTATTGTGTTGAGATTTTAGTCCTTTTCTATTTTGGCAAAGTTTTTATCATGAATGGGTGTTTAATCTTATCAATTTCTTTTTCTGCATCTATTGATAAGATCATATTTTTTAATTTTCTCTTTGTTGATGTAGTGTATCACATTGTTTGACTTGCATATGTTGAGCCATCCTTGTTTTCCTGGAATAAACCCAACTTAACCGTGAAGTGTTATTTTTCATGTGCTGTTAAATATGATTTTCCCAATTTTGGTGAGGATTACTGCATTTATATTCATTAGTGATATTGGTCTATATTTTTATTTTCTGATGCTATCTTTGTCCAGTTTGGGGATTGGGGTAATACTGACCTCATAGATTGTGATTTTTTCTCCTAATAAAATGTGCAGCGAAGTTTAAGGAAGATGGAAGCTAACTCTTTTTAGAAAGTTTGTTGGACTTCAGTAGTGAAGACAACTGCACCTGGATTTTTTTCGGGGGTTATTACTGCTTTAATTTATGTGCTTATCACATTGATCACATTCTCTTAGTTGAGTTTTGGGAGGATAGATGATTCCAGAAATTTGTTCATTTCTCTCTGATTGATGAATTTGCTGACATAATTGTTTGTACGTGTCTCTCATGATCCATTATGTTTCAATGATGTCAATTGCAATCTCACCTCTTTCATCTCAGATCCTTGTTATTAGAATTTCCCCTCTTTTTATGAGTCTAGCTAGAGGTCTATCAATTTTGTTTATGATTTTAAAAGAATCAACTCTTGGGTTCATTTATCTTTTGAATGATGCTTTTGTTTTTAATTTCATTTACTTCTGCCTAAATTTTATTGTTATTTTCTTCTTCTGATTCTTGGTTTTGATTGTTCTTACCTTTCTAGTTCCCTCAGGTGTGAGGTTAGGGATTTAATTTGGGCTTTCGCTTGTTTTTTGATGTGTGCTTGTATAGTTAAAAACTTTCCTCTTAGAACTGACTGTTTTTTCCATACCCCACATGTTCTGGTAGCTCATCTCTTCATTTTCACTTTTTTCCAGGTAAGTATTAACTTAACCAATTATCTATGAGTTGATCTGAAGCATGTTGCTTAGAGTTCACTCCTGTAGTTTTGTGGTTTCACTGTTACAGTTCATTTCTCATTTAATCTCCTTGTGGGAAGAGAAGAAGTTTCATATAATTTCAATTCCGTTTAATTTTCTGAGACTCGTTTTGTGTTACAGGAGATGATTTATCCTTTATAATGTTCCATGTACATTTGAGAGGGATATATATTCTTATTTTGTTGGGTTTAACATCCTGTATTAGTCTGTTAGGTCTATATACTCTATTGTTTCATTTAGTGTCCTTATATCTTTGTTGATTGACTGCCCAAATAATCAATTCAAATGTGGTAATGAAGTCTCTTACTATTATTGTGCTACTGTCAACATTTACTTTTAGCTGTTTTTCATAGTCACTGCTACTTGATGAATTATTCCCTTGACCATGATGTAGAGCCCTTCCTTGCCTCTTGATAACCTCTTCATGGGGAAGTTTATCTTCCTTGGATTTAGTATTGCAGTTTCTGATTTCTTTTCATCACTAATGCTTTGATGTGTGTTTCCATAAGCTATGACTTTCAAACTATGTTTGTCTTTGGATATGATAGGACTTTCTTGTAAGCATAATGTTAATGGATCGTTTTTAAAATACATCCAGTAGCATTGCTTCTTTTTATTAGTATGTGCAGTCCATTCACATTTAGCATGACAAAATCTATAGGGCTTCGTTTCTGTCATTTGAGTCTTTGCTTTCTCTTGTTTTTTTGTGTCTGTTTCTTTCTTTCTCATTTGATTATATTCGCTTTTTCTTCTCTGTGGCTTTTGGTATTGGTTCTTCCAATTTTGTCTGCTTGCTATCTGTGTATTTTTCTAGATTAGATTTTTGTGAGTACCATGTGGATTATCACTGTTTACGACTCTGATGGTCTTTTATGACCTGATGTCATATCATATTTATGGTTGCATGAATTCTATGATTTTCTTTCCCACTTTGGTGGTTTTATTTTTATTCTCACCTTTTGGTCCCATCTTTATTTTTGCATTTTCTTTCCTGTTTATTGCCATTCTCAGATATTTCTGAACCTTTGTTTATAGTTTTCACTGCTGTAGGGCACCTTTCAGGATTTTTTGAACTGCAGGTTTGGTAGTGGAAAAACAATATATTTTGTTTGCTATTAAAGAACTTTATTTATCCATCATATTTGAAATTATTTTTCAAGGTAAAGCATTCTTGGCTGCTAGTTTTTGTATTCTAGTATTTTGAATATGTTGTTTCACTCTTTTCTAGCTTGTAGTGTTTCTGCTGAGAAGTATGATCATAACCTCATGTTGTGCCCCTGTAGGTTATGTTTCTCTTTTACCTAGCAGTCTTTAGTAATTTTTCTTGGTTGTTAATTTATACTATTTTTACTCTGATGTGCCTGATAATAGGTGGTTTTTTGCATTTAGAAATTTTTATGTTTATGCGCTTCTCAAAACTTCATGGTTAGTGTCTGTGACAAGTTCTCTGTTCCTACTGATTTGAGTAGGTTTTCTGTTCTTTAAGTTTCCTATACCTTTTTTCCTCTCCTGTCCTTCATAGATATCTATTATACTTATGCTTGTTCATCTCATGGTGTTTGACATTTATCATAGGATTTCTTAATTTATCCTCAGTCTTGTTTCTCCTTTTCTGTGAGGGTTCTCTCTGCTACCTTGTTTTCAATTGCTGAGATTTGTTCTTCTGGAAATTTGAATCTGTTTGTGGAGATTTCCATGTTTATCTTCCATTCTTTGACTGTTTATTTCATCTCTAGCATTTGTGCTAGGACTTTCTCCTTAGTCTCAATCTTCTTGGTGAACTATTTCCTTTGATCTGTCATTTATTTTTGAAGTCTTTCCTTTTTGCTGTAGTTTTGTGTGACTCTTTCATTTCATTCAACATTTTTATAATCATTATTTGGAACTCTTTCTCTGTGTAGTTGTCCCATTCAATGATGATGGAGTTATTTTCTGGAGGGTCCTTGCATCTTTCTTTATTTTGGTCATTTGTGATAATTTTGTACATGTATGACCTTTATTTATATATCTTTCTTCTCTGCCTTAAATTTAGCATTGTGGTTTTCTTTTTCTTTTTCTTTAGATTTCTTCCCAAATGATGATGTGGGTTCTGTTATGGGCAGTACCAACCACTTGGTTTAAGTGGGAGGCAGGACCTATTTCCCTCTCTAGAACGCTATCCTTTTGTGAGCAACAAATCTGATTTTTTTTTATCTCTGCTGTCTTTTGAGATGGTGGTCAATTCTATTGCTGGCTGTGGATTAGAAGTTTCCTAATAGAAGCAATGAGTTCACATACAGACACTGTGAGCTCTGGGATACCTGATTCAATTGGCATTATCTAGTTGTTGAATATGTTTGTTGCTCTTCAGAGCAAGGGGCCAGTGAATGTTATAACCTAAGTCCAAATTAGTAACATTGCTGAGCATACTCATTTAAAATTATTGCAGTTTGATTAGTAGTTAAATGGATGACGCTATATTAATAAATAACTATTCAGTATTTTAAGTTGATAAATCCAAATGGGTACTGACAAAAATATTCAAGGCAATGAAGTTTAAATTATAGCATGTTTCAGGTGAATAGATTTATACTTAAATACATGATACAGAATGTATTAAAATTGCAATAAACACAAAAGTGTAGTTCTACCCACCACTACCAAATTGACCCTTATAACACACACACACACACACACACACACACATACACACACATGCAAAACACCTATTTCTCTTCCCTCTGGTAACCACCATTCTGTACTTAACAACAGAGATTTTTATTTTGCTTTGTTAATTCTTTTGCTTGTTTCTTTAAAATTCATATATGAATTGAGTCATAAAGTGTTTACCTTTTTCCATCTTATTTATTTCACTTAGCATAATCCCCTTAGGTCTATTCAAGTTGTTAGAAATGACAATATTTCATCTTTTACTTACTTGAGTGATTTCAATTAGTTATATGTATGAAATCTTTTTTACTCATTATTTGCCAGTGACATTCAGGTTGTTTTCATAGCTTAACTCTTGCAAATAATGATTCAATGAACATAAGGTGCATGTATCATTTCAAATTAGTGCTGTCATGTTATTGGGTAAAATAACTTAAGGTGAAATGGCTAAATTATATAATAATTCTATAATGAATAGCCATATGGTCTTCTCCATTGTCTGGACAAGTTTACATCCCTACCAGCCGTGTACAATTTCACCCTATAATAATCAACACTTGTGTTTTGTTGATTTTAATAGCCATTCTAAAAGATGATATCACATCATGTTTTTGATTTTAATAAGTTATAAACATCTTTTGATTTTGCTGTTGGTAATTCATATTTCTTTGGTAAAATATCTGCTTATCTCTTCTGTTTGATTTGTAAACCATATGTGGATGTTTTCTTTTAATTTCTTTGAGTTGTATATGTATTTCAGATATTTACTCTTCATTGTACTTAAGATTTGCAAATCTTTTCCTATAAGTAGATTGCCATCTCATTTTGATGGTGACTAATTTTGCTGTGCAGAAATTATTTTAATTTTATTGGTGCTTTTGTTTCCATTGCAAATGGAGATAAATGCCAAAAAGATACTAGTGCCACCTCAAAGAGCATCCCATGTATATTTCTTATATGTATTTTATGACTTGAGGTCTCACATTCAAGTTTATAATACATTTCAATTAATTTTGTGTATGGTTAATGTTCACGGCCTGTTTTTATTCATTTTATGTGACTTTCCAGTTTGCTCAACACCATTTATTAAACATCCTTTCTCCTGTTTCATGTTACTGGATTCTTTGTTGTAAATTAGTTATCCATAAATGTGGTTTTGTTACTGGACTCTCAAATTGTTCCCCTGATCTCTGTGTTTATTTTTATTATAGTACCATTCAGCTATTACTAGTTCTGCAGTATAATTTGAAACAATGGAGTGTGATAACTCCATTTTTTCTTCAGGTGCTTTTAATATTCATAGTCTTTTGTGGTTCCTTACAAAATTTAGGATTTTCATTCTATTTCTCTTATAGAAAAAATGCATTGCTTTAGGAGGAAGGAAATTTATTAAATGTAAATTATCTTAATCATAATCACAGAGTATCTGTCTATTACTATTTCTTTATTATTTGACAATTTTCAGTTTACAAGTCTTTAAACTGCCTTCTTAAAGGTATTCCTAGACTACAATCTCTGTGTGCAGTAGAGTGTACTGGACCTGTCTGTGTATCTCCCTGCACTGTAAAGCTATACTGAGTGAGTCCCATCCCTCCAAGTTCTAATACTGCCTGCTCTTTCAGTGATGGACTGAGTGCACAGGAACTGACTTTGTACTTGTTTCACAGCTGAAGAGCTGTGAAGAGGGAGAACCCTGCCCTCACCATCACAACAAAAAATTTATTTTCTCAGTACAGCACGCTGGACCTACATGTGAACCTCCCTGCAGTGGAGATCTCTGGTGAGTGAGTTTCATACCATATCCCCAAAGTCAAAGTCCTGAAACTGCCTGCTTCCTCAGTGCTGGATAGAGAGAATTGAAACTTACTGTAGACTTATTCCCAAGCTGAAGATATTTAGAGAGGAGGATCTCTGACTCAACCTTCCAAGAGGTTTAGTTTCTATGCTCAACATTGTGTATTGAATCTTCCTGTGAGCCTCCCTGCACTGGAAAGATACAGTAAGTCCCACCCCATCAAGACTAAAAGTCTGAAGCTTCCTACTGCCTAAGTGTTTGACAAAGCACACATAGTTGGACTGTGAACTAGCTCTCTGGTCTGGATAGTTGCCTGTCAGTGACAGAAGCCTCTGGACACCACCTGAAACAACATTGCAGGTCCACCATGAGCAAGCATCATAGAGCGCACAACTGACCTGACTGAAGCAGAAGTCTGGTAAAAGCAACATCAGGACCTAACATCATCATACATGAAGAAATCTAAGATAAAAGAAAACAAGTCACATAATTGAAGTCAATGTATCAACTAAAGTCATGTCAACATATAAGTCACCCCCAAACTGCAAATGACTGAAAGAGAGGAAGGTGCCAGCAGCTCCCCAGAGAATAATTCTATTGACATTGATTTGGAAAATCTAAAAGACAAAGAATTCAAAATAATAGTTATAAAAAACTGAGCAAGAGACAGGAGGCACATGCACCTACACAAAAATAATTGTAATATCTCAAACAAAAAGTGACAGTTCAAGGGGAATAATTCATCAAGAAGGTTGATGTCATGAATAAAGTTAGAACATAAACTATAGAGATAAAAATATAACCAAATAAAATAATACAAACATGGAAACTCAATAAACAGACTCAATATCACAGAGAAACATATCTCAGACATTGAAGAAAAGATCACAAAGGTGACCCTACAAAAAGAGAAACAAAATGGATTTTAAAAACAACAAACGAAGAAACCCTATGAGAAGCATTAGACACCATGAGAAAAACAAACATATAGATAATAAATATCCCAGAAGGAGATATGAAAACATACTTGTAGAAGTAATATCAAAGAATTCCCCACATCTCTCACAAAAAGTAGGCATGGGAGTCCAAGAAGAGGATAGAACACCAGATTTCTAAATGTAACAAGACCAGACCTGATTCACACAGATGATAAACTAGTTAAGCCTGCCACCTCCAGTCAGCACAATCCAGATACATCCTAAAGAGATGTGTTCATGTCCTTGGGTTGGGAGGCGCAACCAAGATAAACAACTAAATAAAATAAATAAAAATATTTCTTCCTTTCTCATCTTACCTGCCTGTCTGTCCTACGTGCCTTCATTTCCATCTTTAACTTTCCTTAAAAAAGGGACCTACTCACAGCTCCCAGACACATCATAGTAGAACCAGGGATAGATAAGGACAAAGAAAAAGCTACACAAGACTGAAAGAAAATACGTCTTATCAAGTTATACCTCTTGGGTTATTAGATTTCTCAGCAGAAATTCTGCAAGAATTCAAAATACTAAAAGACAAAAAAAACACAATATAAGAATACATTATCATGCAAATATCTCAAATATGATGGCCAAATAAAAGTTTTCCAAGACACATAAGTCAATTTTTTTATGAAGAAGCCTGTCATTCAAGCAATCTTGGAGTCTTTCAACATGAAAAATGAAAATAAAGATCCATCAAACCCTGATAATGGTGACAAACAGGAAATTGAAAGTAGAAACAAACGTAGAACAAGGGGACGAGGTAACACTAAAGAGGTAAAGAAAACCATGTAATCTGTACAAATACATGAATATGCTATGGAATTAGCTCATAAAAATAATTATGGAGCAGTAAACTTATACATAATCCACATGACAACCACGAAATTTCAATCCTGAAGATATGCAAGGCTGGGAACTAGATTAAAATGAAATATTAATATTTGACACTAACAAACATCCAGAAGGAAAACAAAAATAGGAAATGTAGCAATAGACTGGAAACACACAGAAAATAGCTCAAATGAGCACAAAGCCCTACATATTGGTTATCACCCTAAATGTAAATGGGCTAAATTTGCCAATTTAAAAAAGGAGAGTAGTTGGATGGATCAAAAAACAGGACTCATCAATATTATGCTTACAAAAATTCATATCACATTCAAAGATAGGCTAATATTTTAACACAGATTAAAATTAAAAGCTATGGAAACTCTATCAGAACAACGGTGACAAAAGGAAATAAAAACCAGCAATACTAATATAAGATAAACTTCCCCCTAAAAAGAATATCATGAGGCAGGGTTGGACACTACATCATGGAAAAATGGGCTAATCCATCTAGAAAAATTAACTATAATAGGCATATATGTACTCAATACTGTATTATCTGAATATATAAACAAATACTGAATAGCTAAAGGTAGATATCAACACTAACAAAATAAATAAGGGATTTCAATACTAAACTTATATCAATAAATAGATCATCCAGAATAGAAACAACAAAAAATGAATGACCCTAAATAAAACAAAAAAAAA
This sequence comes from Solenodon paradoxus, assembly GCA_004363575.1. Taxonomy (NCBI): domain Eukaryota; kingdom Metazoa; phylum Chordata; class Mammalia; order Eulipotyphla; family Solenodontidae; genus Solenodon; species Solenodon paradoxus. The sequence goes on along the minus strand of RJWH01001536.1, from coordinate 54,910 downwards.
TTAGATCTAATAAACATGTACAGTGTCTTCTCCCGAACAAGAAAAAATACATTATTCTCAAGTATACATTAGCCTTTCTCAAAAATACTGCATCCAAGGGCACATAATGAATCTCAGCACATGTAACAAGTTTGAAAATATAGAAAGCAACTTCTCTGGCCGCAAGGAACTGAAATTAGTAATGTACCAGAAGAATAAAACTGCAAGAAATTCAAAGATGGAAAAATTGAATAACAAGCTTATTAACAACTCCAGGATCACTGATGATACTATGACTTATCTGAAGCAAATTAAAATGAGGGGAGAGGGCCTTTAAAAACTTGTGCTTAGTAGATCAAGAGTCCCATCTGGAGATTCCATGCCAGAAGAACATGTCTGTAGAACAGTAGGTTGGGAGACTCCCCCAGGGTTTAAAGGAGTACACATAGCCCAAAAGGCAATCTTACTCCCTGACTGAGGAGTTAGGAGTTTAAGGAAAGGACTTATCAAACAAAAGAGTTATAGAAAGTGTACAGGACTACAAGACTAAGACTGACTAAATTGCTGGCTCCTAGATCCTGTTCTTGAGAGCTGTGGTGAGTGAATTCTATGATCCAGGGCATCAAGGAAGGTTACAGGGGAAGACTTTGAATTGAATCCCTGCATAGGGACCTTCAAACATCACCAGAGCATATTTCAAAACCTATGCTTAGAAGAGCACAGGGTCCTACCCAAGAGATTACAGGCCAGGCTCTGTAAACAGTGGGGATAGGGACCCATACCTCTCTCTGTTTTAAAGGAGCACACAGGAACCATTGGAAAGGCAATTTTAATCCATGACCAGGGATCCTGGAAGAGAAAGAACAGGGTCTCTGACCTAAGGGATCTACAATAACTGCACAGAAATACAGAGAAACTGCATTGAACCCTCTACCTCCCATGCTGGAGAGCTGTGATCTTCACAGAACTTACAGGATCTGACTATAAACTCAGTCCTGGGATTGGAGAACCTCCTATCAGCATCTCATGAGATTAAAAATTGTCCTTATCCACACAGAAGCCAGAGAACATCACTGAAACAGAATTTGTGACACACAAAAAGTGAGCCTTTCAGGAGGGGAACAGGTCCCAAGTAAATGATCCTAACACACCAGGACCCAAAATCACCATTCAGTAAGAACCTTAACATAAAACAAAAGAAAACCATGGTGCTAAGTCTAAGAGAAGAAAGCCATGCCAAAAACAAAGCCACTTAAATAGCACAAATGACACAAAAGGAAGAAGATGGCAAGACCATCCTAAAGAATAAACCGACTCACACTGAATGGATAACCTAATAGAGAAAGGGTTATAAAATACAGTTATAAAAACTGAATGAGATGCAAGAGGCACACACAGTCACCAAAAGGGAGATGGAAGAATTAGAAAAATAAGTGACAGATCAAAGAGAATATGACACCAAGGAGATTGAAGCCATAAAGAAAATCCTGCAGAAATACTAGATACCAATCTCTATACATATCGTATGTGTCATAGCATACCATGTCTATTTTTCTTCTGGCTTATCTCACTAAGCATAATTCTCTCCAAGTCCATCCATGTTGTTGCATATTTTTTCCATTTTGATGACCACATCATGTTCCGTTATGTATATATAGTGCATCTCATAATGGACTTAAAAAAGACAACCAATCCAAACAACAATAGACATTTAGTGAGAAAAAGATAAATCAAAGGATACAAAAGAGATGGGGAGTGGTGGGGAAACAAGGTAAAGGGGATTAAATGCAAAGTAAAGGAAATAATGGTAAACTTACTATGTTATATACTGATGTAAATTTGCTGTTAGGTATACCTAAAGCAAACATAAAGTTTAAATGCAATATTCCTTTAATAAAATAAATTTAAAACAAAGGAAATATGAGATGAAAGACACAGTCAAGGAATTGAACATAAACATGGAAAGCTCCATTAACAGACTGGATCCTACAGAGGAACAGATCTCAGAACTTGAAGTCAAGAACAGAAAAGTGGCATTCAAGAAGAGGAGAAAGAAACACTACTGAGGAAAATTAAATAAACCTTATTAAAAATGGCAGACATCATGAAGATAACAAACATAAGAATCACAGGTATTCCAGAAGTGATAGTAAAGGGGAAAATATAGAGAAAACCTACTAAAAAAAGTAGTAGCTTAGAACTTTCCACATCTGCTACAAAAAGCAATCATGGAGGTTCAAGAAGCAGAAAAAGTACCAAAATTTCTAAATATAGAAGGATCTAATGATCGACACATACTAATACTAGCAAGTCAACAAAAAAAGAAAGACTACTCAAGTCTGATAGAGAAAAGGAAAACATAATCTACAAATGCATAACATGCTATCATCAGGTTTCTCAGGAAAAACCCTGCAGGCTAGTAGAGAAACTAATGACATTCAAAATAATAAAAGACAAAAACTACCAAATGAGAATATTCTACCCAGCAAAACTATAATTCAATATGATTCAAATAAATAAAGTTATTCAATGATAATAAAGGTTAAAGGATTTTCCACCACCAAACTTCCTCTTCAGGAAATCCTGAAGGGATACTACATTAAAGCAAAAGACAACAAAAATCCATTAAATCATGAGATTGGCAATAAGGAGAAAAACATATGCAGAAATAGAGACAAGATCAACAGAAGAGAAAAAACATCAGCAATGGAGAAATGAATTATGGAATCTTTATGAACATGTAAATATGATATGTCTGCATATAAAAGACTATCATAGAGATGTTAAGATACCATTAATCCATATGACAGTCACAAACTCTAACTCCAAAGAGATAGATAGCTGAGTAGTCAAAACTGAGAGAACCAAAACCAAAAAGCATATAAAGAAAGAAACGTAAAAATAAATGGAAACCAAGTGACAGATACAGCACACCAAAGAAAACAAAGGCTCAAATGACAGCAATAAAGTCCTATGTATCCGTTATCACCCTAAATGTGAATGGAATGAGTGAATAAATAAAAATACACAGAATGGCTGGGTAGGTCACAAAATAATATTCATCAATATTATGCTTATAAGAAACTCATATCAGATCCAAAGACAAACACACATTGAAGTTAAAGGATATGGAAAAAAATCATGACAACAGTGATACAAGAAAATTAGGATCTGCAATACTAATTTCAGAAAAGTTAAATTTGCACCTGAAAAAGTTATATCAAGACAAAGCAGAATATTATGTTATGGTCAAGGGGGTAATTCATCAAGACAAAGTAACTATCATTAACATATACAGACCCATCTCTGTACCATCTAAAGATATAGATCATACATTAACACAGCTAAAGGCAGACATTGATAGTAACACAATAACAGTAGGGATATCAATATTCCATTTACATTAATTAATAAATCATCCAGACATAAAATCAGCACAGAAATGAGGACCCTAAATGAAACAATAGATCACATGGATGTGACAGACATGTGCTGGGTATTCTAATCCAAAGAAAAAGAGTATACAGTGTCTTCTCAAGTGTACATGGGACATTTTCAAGTATAAATTACATATTGGGACAAAAACAAGTCTTAAAAGTTTTGACAAGATTTTAACTACAGAAAGAATCTTCTCTTACCACAAGGGTGTGAAATTAAAAATGAACCAGAAGAAAAAAGCAGAAAAAAAACAAAGATCTGAAGATTGAACAACATGTTTCCGAACAACTGATGGATCATCAATGAAATTAAGACTTCTCTGGAGGAGACAGTAAAGAAGGCACTGATGGAAAGCAAGCACTAAGTTGCTACACAGAAAGAAAAACATTTTCAGAGCCAACACAAGAAGAGACATCTTCCTGCTTTGGTGGCAGCCAGTAGAACCTGGAAAACAGAAGGAGTGTAACAGCCGGCCCAACAGGTGGATGAGAGAGGCATGGGGATTCAGCAGAGACTTCAGCAGCAAAGGAGAACACCAGAAAGGGGAAACCAGAGGTAAAAGTGCAATGTCTTTGTCTTTGGGCAGACAGGCTGTCTGCCTGCTGCTGGAGCTGTGTGGGACAGCCTAACATACTCAGAAAGTGCAAAGCAGTCATTCTGACCTCCAGGGCCTGCCCAGGGCTTGCAGCAGCAGTGATCCTAATGTTGCCTTGCTCCTCTCTGGCAGAAACTACAGAAACAGTTCCGCTCATCTTTAATGGTGTGAATTCAAACAGAGCCAGGAGCAGCAAACCTGGGTCTAACTGAGCAGGGGAAGACTTTCTGTGGTTGCTACCAGCAAAATCGTGGCTAGAAAAAAACCAGAAGAAAATTGGGAGCAGAAAGAACAGGAGCATACAGGTGCTGCACAATAATCACCACACACCTTGGGGATTGGGCCCCTTGGGACTAAGGGTCCAGTGGCTAAGACCCTGGAGGAGCAAACTGTAGAAAGAACTTGATCCCAATGGTTTGGTGATACAATGGATCTAATGGCAGACAACAGGATTAAGTCACATAGACCCAGGGAGCAGAGTTCTATTAGCAAAAGAAGCCTAACCCCCATTAGGGTGCAAAAGTTACACACTCCCAGACCACCCCACACACACACCCACACCCTACCCAGCAGCCATCATCAATCTCTGACACAGCAAAACACATTATGGAAACCCGTAAGGGTCAAAAATGTAAAATAAAACAAAAATACAGTGCCCCCTGGCAGAAAAGAAACAAAAACTAGCAGTAAATTAACAAAATCCCAAACCATGGGAAAAAAACACAAAACACCTTAAAACACAAGAAAGGGAATCACAAAAAAGGCAAGTCACTAGAAATAGAAGACATAGAATAATGGTTCTTTCTAACAGATAAAGAATTCAAGTCTGCAATCATAAAGATATTCAGAGAATTAAAAGAAAATTCAGATAAATGAAGCAAGAGTCATTTAATCATTTAATGATTAAGCAGCAAAAGGCTGTGATTGAAGTTTTACAGAAAAAAACTAACAGAAACACAGGATTTAAAAGTGATAATTCATGAAACTAGAACAATATAGGAAGCTATGGGAATATAATAACCCAAATGAAGGAAAGGATTAGTGATATAGAGGATAGTAATGTAGAAAGGAGCCAAGAAGAAGAAAGAGAAATTAAATTCAAAAAATGAGGAAATACTCAGAGAAATATCAGACACCATCAGGAAAGGCAACATTAGAATGTTGGGTATCCCAGCAGTGAAGAGGAAAAAGAAGGGAATAGAAAACATAGTCAAGGAAATAATTGCTGAAAAATTTCCAAAGCTAGAATAAGAAATGAATATACAGGATAATGAAACCAACAGAACACCAAACAACATAAATCTTAAAAAAGTTACACCAAGACACTTAACTGTGAAACTATCAAAAATCCAAGACAAAGAAAGAATTCTAAAGGTAGCCTGGGGACAAAAGCAGGTAACATATAACGGCACTCCTATCAGACTAACCTCAGACTTCTCAACAGAAACTGTACAGTCTACACGAGAATAGAATGGTGTCTTCAAAACACTGCAAGATACAAAGTGTCAGCCAAGAATACTACTATATCCTATAAAACTCTCATATTTGAGGGGGAAATAAATATTTTTCCCAACAAAAAAAAGCTGGGAGAGATTACAACCAAGAGACCTCCTCTACAAGAAATATTGAAAGAAGATCTTCTAGCTAAACCAAGAGAAAAAAGATTTACAAAATATAAATTAACAAATGGATGAATATAATGAGAAAACAAAAATCAAAACTGCAACAGCAATTTCTCAAATGTCAATAATTACTGCAAACGTAAATGGACTGAACTCACCAATCAACAGGCACAGAGTGACTAAGTGGATTCAGAAGCAAATTCCAATTATATGCTGTCTGTAAGAAACTCATCTTAGGTTGAGAGACAAGCAAAGGCTTAAAGTGGATGGAGAATGGTATTCCAAGCTAATGTTGAATTCAAAAGAGTAAGAATGTTTATACTCATATCAGATAAAGTAGTCTTTCAAACAAAGAAAATAAAAAGGATAAAGATGGACATTATATCATGATAAAGGGATCAATACAACAAAAGTCTTAACACTTAAAATTTGTGCACCCAATAAAGGAGCATACAAATATATCAAGCAAATATTAGAACATCTAAATAGAGATATTGACAATACAATAGTAGACTTCAATACTCTTCTGATTAAAAGACAGATCATCCAGACAGAGATGTAGCAAATAAGCAAAATCTTTAAGCGACTAAATAGAAAGCTGGACCTAGCAGTCATATACAGAGCACTTGACTCTATAGACTATAGACCACACATTTGTCTCAAGTGCTCATGGAACATTCTCAAGGATAGATTACATATTGGGACACAAAACAAGTCTCCTTAAATTTTCAAAGACTGAATCATCTCTAGCATCTTTGTACCAAACTAGAGATCAACCAAAAGGAAAAAGAGAGGGAAACCACAGAAGAATGGCAAATAAACATGTTGTAGAGCAATCACTGGGTAAAACAGGAAATTAAGGAAGAAATTTTAAAAAATCAGGAATCAAATGAGAATGAAGACATGACATATCAGAATCTATGGGAGGCAGCAAAAGGAGTAAATGAGGAAAATTTATAGCAATACAATCCTACCACAGAAAACAAGAGAATCACAAGTAATAAAAACCTAAACCATCACCTTAAGGAACTAGAAAAAAGAAGAAAAGCAGAAGCTTAAATCCAACAGAAGGAAGGAAATAATAAAGATTAGGGCAGAAATCAATGAAATACATATCAGAAAGACTATTCAAAAAAGTAATGAAACAAAAAGTTGGTATTTTGAAAGAATATACAAAATAGACATTCCACTAGACAGACTCACAAAAACGAGGAAAGAGAAAATGCCAATAAATAGAATCAGAAATGAAAGAGGAATTGTCACAATAGATACAGCAGAAATACAGAGGACCATAAGAGAATACTATGTACAACCATATGGCAACACAGAATAAACAAGAAGAAATGGACACATTTCTGGAAATGTACAATATGCCAAAACTAAATTGAGAAGAACTACAAACCATGAACGGATCAATCACAAGCAATTGAAACAGTGATCAAAAACCTCCAAAACAAAAGCCCTGGACCAGGCGGTTTCATCAGTTAATTCTACAAATCATTCAAAGAAGAATTAATAAGAATCCTTCTTAAACTGTTACAAAAAATAGAAGATGAAAAACTTTCAAGCTCTTTTTATGACTCCAATATTATGCTGATTCCAAAACCAGATAAAGACTGGTATCCTTGATGAATGTTGACACAAAAATGCTCAACAAAATACTAGCAAACCAAATTCAACAACATATAAACCGAATCATACATCATGATCAAGTGGGATTTATTCCAGGGATGCAAGGATGGTTCACCATATGCAAACCAATAATGTGATAAACTGCACCAATAAAAATGGGCAAAAACCACATGATCATCTCAATAGATGCAGAAAACACATTTGACAAGATTCAACACCCTTTAGGTTAAAAAATCCTCTAAAATAGGTATAGAAGGAATGAACTTCAACATAATAAAGGCTATATATGACAAGTCCACAGCCAACATGCACTCAGTGGAGAAAGACTGAAAACTTTTCCTCTAAGATCAGGGACAAGGCAAGGATGCTCACTCTCATATTACTATTCAGTATAGTATAGAGATCCTGGCCAATGCAATTAGACAATTAAAAAGATATAAAAGTTATCCAAATAGGAAAGGAAGAAGTGAAACTATCACTTTTCGCAGATGATACAATAATATACATAGAGAACCCCAAACACTCAAGTAAAGCATTACTAGAAATAATAAACAAACACAGTGAAGTGGCAGGCTACAAAATTAATATTGAAACATCTGTTGCATTTCTATATGCCAGCAATGAAAATACAGAAAGAGAACTGAAGAAAGCAATACCATTTACAATTGCATCTAAAAAATGAAATGGAATAAACTTAACCAAATAAGGGAAGGACCTATACCATGAGAACAATAGGATATTGCTAAAAGAAACAGAAGATGACACGAAGAAAGGGAAAGATATTCCATGCTCATTGAAGGGAAGAATCAACATAATTAAAATGACCATGCTTCCCAAGGCAATATAGATTCAATGTTATCCCCAACAAAATTCGGAAGATGTTCTTCATAGATAATAGAAAACAGAACAGTGAAACTTATTTGGGACAATAAACAGCCCAGGATAGCAAAAATTATCCTCAAGAAAAAAACAACAATGGAGAAATCATGCTCTCTGACTTGAAACTTAACTGCAAAGCAATAATAATTAAAACCACATGGTACTGGTATAAAAATAGAAAGACAGATCAATGGAACAAAAGGTACAGCCCAGAAATAAATTCACTTATATATGGACACTTAATTTTTGACAAAGAAGACAAAAACTTACAATGGGGCAATGTCAGTCTCTAACAAATGGTGCTGGGAAAACTGAACAGTCACATGGACTAGGTTGAAACGACTGCTACCTAAAACCATACACAAAAATTAACTCAAAATGGATTAAAGACCTATACACAAGACAAAAAACCCCATCAAATACATAGATAATGGAGGCAAAACATTATTGGATATAGACAAGAGATATCTTTGGCAACTCAACTCTTATTGCAAGGCAAATAAAATCCAAAATAAACAAGCGGGATTAAATAAAACTGAAGAGTTTCTACTCAGCAAAAGAAACTTGCATAAAAACAAAAAGGAATTCAACTGAATGGGAAAATATATTTGCCTTTCAAACATCAGATAAGGGGTAAATATCTAAAACAAAGAACACATAACATTGGACAACAAAAATGCAAGCAATCCAATAGAAATGGGCTGCTGACCTTAATGGACAGCTCTCCAAGGAAGACATGCAAATGGCCAACAGGTTCATGAAAAGATATTCTGCTTCCCTTGTCACCAGGGAAATGCAAATCATAACAACAAGGAAATGCAAATCGAAACAGCAATAAGATATCACTTCACATTGGTAAGAATATCTATTATTCAAAAAAAGGAAACAACAAGTGTTGGAGAAGATGTGGAGAAAAGGGAACTCCAATTCACTGTTGGTGGGAATGTAAAATGGTGCAACCATTCTGGAAAGCAGTGTACAGAGTCCTCAAATAATTGAGAATTGAAATTCCATATGATCCAGTGATTCCCCTATTGGGCATTTGCCTAAAATATAATAACACTTATCTGAAGAGGTATATGAATCCCTATGTTCATTGCAACACAATTCACTATAGCTAATAACTGTAAACTACCTAAATGTGCATCAACAGAGGAATGTATAAAGAAGATATTCTATGTATATACAATGAAATACTATTCAGCCATCAAAAGGGAGAGACTCTGCCATTTGCAACAACATTCATGGACTTAGATAGAATTATGCTTAGAGAGATAAGCCAGGAGAGGACAGCCATCATATGATAGCATTCATATGATGTGTAAACAGATAGCAAACAAATGAATGTCATAAGTTAAACAACACAAATGTGAGAAGAGAGAGAGAACACTACTCCAAACATCCATGGGCTCTTAGGGGTTGGTGACATAAAGGCAAATAAGGGGGTACCAAAGTGGTGGGGAGACAGATGGGGGAAATGTAATAAAGGGAATCAACAATAAATGGAGAAAAAAGAGGTGGGGAATATTTGTAGACTGACTGTGCTATATGTAAATGTAAAAGAAAAGTTATATATACCTCAAAACAAGTCAATGTCAAAATGCAATATCCCTTCAATAATAATAAGAAAGACTTATCTAGAAACAAACAAAAGTGAAAAGACAAAGTATCATGACATGTGGGATATGGCAAAAACAGATCTGAGAGAAAATTCCATAGCCATACAAGGACACATCAAAAATTAAGAGATAGTCCAAATTAAATGCCTAACTTCACACCCAAGGGAACTACAAATGGAAGAACAATCAAAATGAAATGTCAGAGAAAGAAGAAAATAATAAAAAATTAGAGCAGAACTAAGTGAAATTGAAAACAAAAGAACCAGTTAAAAGATGATAAACCAAGAGTTAATTCTTTGAAAAAAATAAACAAAATTTATATACCCCTACCTATAATTACAAAGAACATAGAGTAAACCATAAAAACAAGTATCATAAATGAAAGAGTAGAGATTACAGATGACAGCCAAGAAACACAAGGGATCTTTAAAGGCTATTATGAGCAATTATCCAGTAATAAATTCATTAATTAAGAAGAAATAGTCAGATTTGTAGAAATATAAATCCACCCAAAACTGATCAGGAGGACATAGATAATTTGAACAGAAAAATGACAAGTAAATAAATTGAATCAGTAACAAAATATGTCAAAAAATCAAGAGCTCATGGTCAAATAGCTTCACAAGTGAGTTCTACCAAACTTTTACAGAACAAATAATCCCCATTTTTCTTAAATATCCCACAAAATTAGAGGAAAACGCTCCAATACATTTTAGGAAGACAAGTGTAGCAGCAAAATATAAAACTATAGACCAATATCACTGCTGAATATAGATTCAAAAAGCCTCACCAAAATCCTGAAAAATTAAATTCAACAGCACATTAAAAATAATACAACATGATCAGGTAGGATTCATTCCAGGGTTGATAGAATACTTCAACACATACAAATAAATTAACATAACACACTACATCAGCAAAGAGAAAAACAAAAATCTTATGATATCAATAAACTCAGAAAAATTATTTGACAAGATTCAACACATATTCTTGATAAAAATTCTCACTAGAATAAGAATAGAAGAAACATACCTCAACATAATATATAGCAAACCCATAATCAATGTAATATTCAATAATGAAAAGCTGAAAGTCTTTCCCCTAAGATTGAGAACAAGACAAGGCTTCCTTCTCTCACCAATACTACTGAATGTAGTCCTGGAATTCTTACCCAGAGCATTAAGACAAGCAAACATATTAAGGGTATCCAAGTTATAAAGGAAAAAATAATACTATAATGATTTTCAGATGACATGAAAAATGCTAAAGACTCTACCGAGAAACTGCTGGAAACAATAAACAATTATAGCAAAATGGCAGGATACAAAATAAATACTCAAAACCCAGTAGCATTCTCCTATACAGACAACGAAGTAGAGGAAAAAGAAATTAAGAAATTCCATTCTCAATATTATCAAAAAATAATAAATACCTGGGAATAAACTTTAAAAAGGAGGTAAAACACTTCTAAAATTAAAACCATAAGACTTTAACAAAAAAATAGCAAAAGACACAAAGAAATAGAAGAATAGTTCAGGATCATGGATTAGAAGAATTAACATAATTAAAATGTCAATCTTGTCCAAAGTAATATATAGATTTGATGCAATTCTTGTCAAAATTCCAGAAAACATTTTTAAAGAAATTGAGCGAACAATACTGAAGCCTATTTGGAATCACAAATGACCTCGAATAATCAAAGCTATCCATAGAATTAAAACTAAGAGTGGAGGAATCACACTTCCCAACTCAAACTACTACAAAGCGATCATCATCAAAACAATACGGTACTTGAATAAAAGAAATATGCAGATCAGTGGAATGGAATTTAGAAGTCAGAAATAAGACCACATATATACGGACAGTTAATATCTGACAAGTAGCCAAGAGTATACAATGGAAAATGAACATCTATTAAATAAATGATGCTGGAAAAACAGGATAGACATCTGAAAAAAATGAAACCCAGTTAATCATTAGTAGCATCCACAAAAGTTCACTCAAAGTGGATTGAAGTCCTGAAACCATAAAATACTTGGAAGATGATGTGGGGAAAACCCTCCACCATTTCCACCTCAAACATATCTTTGGGGAAAATGAATAGTTATCAAAAGAAATCAAAGTAAAACTAGAAAATTGGGAATGCATCAAACTAAAAAGCAAAAGAAACCACCACTAGAAAAGAATGATAACCTATCAAATCGAAGGCAATATTGACACAGCATATATCAGATAAGAACTTAAATTACTAAATACATAAATAACTTATACATATCAAGAAAAAACAAATGACTCACTAAAGAAATGGTCAGAAAAAGGGAACAGACACCTATAGCCTACAGACACATGAAAAAATTCTACATCACTCATCATAAGAGAATTACAAGTGAACACCAAGATGAGATGCCATCTCACACCATTGAGAATGGCTTATATCCAAAACTCTAGAAATGAGAAGTGTTGGAGGAGGTTCAGAGAAAAAGTCCTTCATTGTTGGTGGAAATGTAAATTAATGCCATTTCTCTGGAAACATTATGGAGATTTCTCAAACAATGATGGAAGCATCTTATGATCCAACAATTCCACTCCTAGTCATATACACAGAGAGTACGAAATCTCTAATGAGGAAAAATATCTGCACCCCTATTTTCAAAACAGCATGTAATTTGCAATAGCCAATACCTGGAAACAATCTAAATGCTCTTCAATAGATGACTGTATAAATAAACTGTATATATACAACAGAATTATATGTAGCTACTGAGACATGCAACTGTGAAAGCTACAAGTTCTTCTTAAAATAAATAAATACAAAGAGATGGAAAGACATACCATACTCATGGTTCTCATTGTTGTGAAGAATCAACTGTTAAAATGATTATCTTACCTAAACTAATATATGGATATAATGCAGTCCCCATTAAAATGTTATGAGTTTATTTCCAGGAACTAGAACAAAAAATCTTAAATTTGGTATGGAACGACAAAACACCATGAATAACTGATGCAATTAGAGAAATTAAAGAATGAATCCAGAGGGATCCATCTACCAGACATTGAGCTATATTACAGTGATAGTGTTAAAAACAGCATGGTATTGGAATAATAACAGAGACAAAAATCAGTGGAATAAAACTGATTCACCAGAAACTGTCTCACACAGATAGTCTGTTAATCTATGACAAAAGAGTCAAAAGCATATGATGTGGAAGTAACGTTACTTCAATAAATGGTGTTGGGTAAACTGGACAGCCACCTGCTAAAGAATGAAGCTGGACCACTATCAAACACAATTCACAAAAATTAACTGAAAATGGACTAGAGATTTGGACATAATGCCAGATACCACAAAATTATTGTAAGAAAAAATAGGGAAGACATTCCATGACATCAGCTTTAGAGAGGTCTTTGGGGACTCCACTCCAGCATCAAGGGAAACAAAAAGAAAAATAAGCAACTGGGAATACATCAAAATAAAAATCTTCACAGCGAATGAAAATAACACCAAAACAAAAAGACAACCCCGTATTTCTGAAAAGGTCTTAATATGATAAATATGCAAAAATTTTCTAAAACTCAGTGACAGACAACCCAATCAAAAAATTAAGAAAGGTATTGAAGAGACATTTTTCCAAAGAGGATATATAGGTGGTTAATAGGCACGTGAGAATATGTCTGGTCTTGCTGGCTATCAGGGAATTGCAAAAGTAACAACAATGAGATATCACTTTACACCTCACAGATTTTTATTCAAGTCTGTAACCAACAAAAATTGGTTGGGTGTGGGGAAAAGGGCACACTTTTGCACTTTTGGTGGGATGCAAATTGATGCAACCCCTATGGGAAACACTATGGAGATTCCTCAAAAAATTGTATATGGAAATTCCATGTGATCCCTCCATTCTATTTCTGAGTGCTTATCCCAAAGATTCAATATACTAATTTTTAGAGATTTATGCAACACTCTTTTTATTGCAATATTATTCATAATAGATAAGAATGGGAACTACCTAATTGCCCAACATCAGGTTAATGGATAAAGAAGATGTGGTATATATGCACAATAGAATGCTACTCAACCCTTAGAATAAATGAAATTCTGCCATTTGCATCTATATGGATGGATATAGAGGGCATATATGTTAAGTGAAATAAGTCAAAAGAATGAAGATAAATGAAGATGACCTCATTTATAGGTGTGATGTGAATAGACAAAAAAAGAAACAGGTGAAATAAAACCAGTCCTTGGACACTTGAAATAGAACTGATGTCACCAATAGGGAATGGGATGGGTTATGGGGAATAATTGGCAGCAGAACTGACAGGATAACGGTGAAGAACACTTTTTGATTTGGTGGAGGGCGACGTTTGTCAACATATATCTGAGGAATGAGGCAACTGCATGTATAAGAATTACACATATGATTTTATTTTAATTTGTAAAACATAGTTAATGCAATAAAATTCTCAAAACATAAATAGAAATAAAATTAAAGAAATACTCATCAAAAATATAAATAATGGAAACTGTACAAATGAAATCCTGACATTTGAAATAACATGGATGTAATTAGATGAGACTTTGCTAAGTGAAATAAGTTAGAACAAGAAAGACAAACACCAGAAGATCTCACTCATATGTGGAATGTAAAGAAACTGCAATGAGACAAAACAAAAACCAACACTTTGACACTGACAAGAGCACTGAAGTTACCAGAGGGGTAGGAAGGGGTGGTGTGTGAGCAAATGGTGGTGTGTCCAATGTAGAGTGGTAGAAGACTATTGTTAATTTGTTGTTGGCATTTGTATGTCAAAAATATGATAAGTAGTAAGTATAGATATATAAACATTTCATTTTGTAATTCAATCTTGTCTCAATTAAATGGGAACTTTAAAATTAATAAATCGTTTTCCAGAAAATATTATGTGGTAAGTTCAAATGTATTGTCCATGTTCTTTCTAACAGTGCAATTCTCCCTGGAGAAAAAAAATAATTATGGTTAAGGCATTTGGAAAAAGAATAATAATAATACATTAATCCATAATAATTTTAACACATTCCTTCTTTCCTTAAAAGCCGCCCAACTGCTGTCTCTGGTTAGTATACAAATCCTTCCGTTCAATTGTAGCTTCACTTTCTTGAGTGATTTGATATTTATTATCCGGAGAGATATCTAAGGTAGTTAGCTACTTACTTCTTAAATTAATAGCCTATTTAATTACACAAGGGATTTTAAAATAGATTATCCACTCTTAGCTTCTGTATTGGTAGATTTCTGAATGTGTTAATCAAAGAACTATGTCTTCTAGGCAAGCAGAGGGCCCAAAAAATCTTAAAGAGAATAACTTTTGTTCTAATTAGATAACATAAAACTACATATATACTATAAAATGAGAGTAAGCAATGCAAAGTGGCTGTTATAAGACCATTTAAAATCCCAAAGGGAGATCACTGGAAAAGGGCTGCTGAAGTTATTCCCTGATTGGCATCTGGTAAACACAGCTGGGTTTTTTTAGAGGTGATGGTACCATGGAGCACCACAGTAACCCAGCAGCACAGTAACATAAGCACCCACATTGAATTAACCTCTGGAGCACTATATGCATCTGATAATATGAATGTGGATGAGGAGAAGCATACAGGTTGCAGTAGCAAGATAAAGTTTTCTGCGACTATACTACAAGAGAAGCAGTACAGATGCAGCTAGATGACTTACAGGACTGAAGACCCACCTTAGATTAACAGGGAAGGAGAAAAGTGATTGCTGATGGAACATATTTAGGGATTTAGGGAACACTCAGGGATTAAGATTTAGGGAACATCAAAGATAAGGTGTTTTTCTTTAGACGCTAGCTCCAATATGGGTTCAAAGCACATCAAAGAGTACAGGAGAGAAGATTCTAATCTACTGTCCCAACCCTTGAGTCCTATTCTGCAATGAAAGAGGAGCTCCTATACCACAGTCAGTGTACAGTAGGAACCTGTCCTGGAAACTCAGAAAAGAGTTCTCGTCCATGTGATGCCACAAAATAGCTAGCCCTCTTCCAGCCATCCCTCATGAACATTTTCAACTCAGCAACCATATTTCACTTGCAATTCAGTAAATGACTCATACTATGGAAGCATACAAGGGTTAAAAATCTAAAACCATAGAGAACCTGCCAAAAAAGCAAAAAAGTAAGCAATTCAGTAACAAGGATCCATCTTATAGGGGAAAAAGAGCTCAATATACTTTGAAAACTCAAGGAATTATGTCATCACAAGAAGTTAAAACTTATTCAGAAATGAATTTTGATGACATGGAAAACCATTCTTTTCAAATGGATAAAGAACTCAACATTGCAATCATAAAGAAACTTGGAGACATAAAGGAAAATTCAGAAAAACAATTCAAAGAACTGAAAGAGAACTCAACAAACCAAGTCAATGAACTCAAAAAATGCTATGAAGAGCCGAAGTCAGAAACTGAAATTTTACAAAAGAAACTTTGATTCAAGAGGTAAAGAGTGCAAAAATCAAGAACCAAAGAAAGCTATGAAAACAGAATTGAACTAATGGAGGAAAGGTTCAGTGATCTGGAGGATAAAAATATAGTAAGTAGCCAAGTGGAAGAAAAGAGAAAAATTATATGTATAAAATGTGAAAACACTTAGTTATCTATTCCATTAGAGAAGGTAGCATATGACTAATGGGTACCCCAGAGATATAAAGAAAGAGAAAGGAACAGACAACATATTCAAAGGAATAATTGCAGAAAACCTAGTGATAGAAATTAATATGCAATTCAATGAAGCCAAAAGAAACTCCTGTAAATCTAAATGCAAAGAGAACTACACTAAGACATTTAATAGTGAAATTGCAAAAAGGATCCAAAATAAATAAGCAATTTTAAAGGTGGTCAGGGAAAAAAGAAGTAACATATAGAGATCTTCCCATCAGACTATCATCACATTTTGCAGCAGAAACACTACACACCAGGAGAGAATGAAGTGTTTTTAAATGCTCCAAAAAAAACCCCAAAACTAACAGCTAAGAATATTATATCCTGCAAAACACTATCTCATATATGAGGGAGAAATAAAGGTTTTCCCTGCCCAATGAAAGCTGAAGGAGTTTCCTGCTATAAGATCTATGTATAAGAAATGTTAAAAACTCTTCTTCCTAAATAAAAAGAAGAGAATTTTAAATTAAGCAACTAATAGACAATAAAAAAGTCAAAATTGGAGTAGCAAATCCTCCAATATCAATAATTACTGTGAATACAAATGGACTAAAATTACCAATTAAGAGGAACATAGCTGGTAGATGAATAAAAATGCAACTATATGCTATTTGCAAAAAACTCATGCAGGATCTTGAAATAAACAGACATAAAGTGAAAAGGTGGAGAATTTAATCCAAGTCAACAGTGAATATAAAAAAGAAGAAATACATATTCATCTCAGATAAAATAGATTTCCAGCAAAAAGGGTAACAAAAACTAAGAATGGTCATTATATAAGGATAAAGAAATTGATGCAGCAGGAAGACAAAACACACATGAACACATACACTCTCATATGCAAATATATATATGTATGTATGTGTGTATGTATGAGACAACCAATATATGAACACCCAAATATATTAATCAAATATTAGTAGACCAGAGGGAGACATTGACAGCAGCAAAATAACAGTAGGAGTCATTAACCACCTCAGTCACAGTAAAAGAGATATCATTCATACATACAGTAAATAAGGAACAAAGAACAAATAGCAAAGATCAAAGAGACAGCAAATTAAAATATATGGACACACACATATATACATATGCAAAGAGTATTTCACCCTAAAATAATAAATTACCCATTCTTTTCAAGCGCTAATGGAACGTTCTCAATGACAATATATTTGGATACAAATCAAGTTTCAGTAAATTACAAATACTGAAATCATATCTAACATCATTCTGTATCAGTGGCTTAAAACTAGACATCACCTAAGAGAGGAAAAAGCTGAAACTGCAAAGGAGGGGAGAACAAAGAGCATGCTATTTAACAACTATTGGTTCAATGAGAATATTAAAGGTGAAAGTAAAAACTACCTGGAATCAAATGAAAAGGATCACACAATTTTTCAGGGCTGCAGTTTGCAGCAAAATCAGATATAAGATGAAAATTTATAGCAGTACAATCCTACTCCACGAAATAAGAAGAATCACAAATAAGAAAATTATTCACCCAAAGGAACTATAAGAAACAAAACAAAACCAAAATCTAGTAAAATGAATAAAATAATAAAACTTAGAGCAGAAATAAATGAAATGGGCACCAAAAAGACTATGTAAAATCAATGAAACCAAAAGTTTTTTTGAAAGGATAAAAAACTAGAGAAGCCACTTACCAGACTCACCCAGAAAAGGGATAAATACAAATAAAATCAGACAATAAAAAGGAGTAGTCACAACTACTCAAAACTGCAAAGAGGAGTAGATACAACTACACAAAAAGGAATACAAATAATCATATTTGTATTTTATGTATGCCTGTATAGAAAATAATTGGATAACCTAGAAGAAAAGGGGAAATTTTTGGAAAGTTATGAATTTCAAAGACTAAACTAGGAGAAGAAATAAAATTCTTTAACATTTTGATCACAAGCAAAATATTGAAACAGTAATTAAAAATCTCCCGACAAAAGCTCTACACCAGATGGTTTCTCTGTTAGATTCAACCAAACTTTCAAAGAAATAATTAATACCAACCCTTCTCAAACTGTTCCAAAAAATGAAGGAAAACATCCAAACATTTTTCATGATGTCACCAATATCCTGATTCCAAAAAAAGACACACCACCAAAAATGGAAATTTCAGATTCATAGCTTTGATAAATATTAATGCACAAATCCTGAACAAAATGCTAGCAAATCTAAGTCAGCAACCCATAAAATTAATCACATGCCATGATCAAGAGATTTATTCCAGGGATGTAAGGTTGGCTTGCAAGTTAATAAATGTGATACACTACATCAACAAAATGTAAGACAAAGCACATGATAATCTTAATAGATGCAGAAAAAACATTTGATAAGATTCAATACCAAGTTTTTTAAAACAAATCTCTTATATAGCAATAGATGGAATGTACTTCAACATAATAAAGACTATATATAAAAACTCACAGCCATTATACTCAATAGAGAAATTGAAATTTTTTCTTCTAAGTTCAGAAAGAAAGAAAGCATACTCACTATCATCACTACTATTTAATATAGTATTGGAAGTTCTAGCCATGCAATCAAATAAGAAAATGGCATAAAAGTTATCCAGTTTCAAAAGGGAGAAGTATAACTATCATTATTTGCAGAAATTTGATAAAGTGCATATAGAACTCCGGAGACTCCAGTAAAAACTGGTAAAAATAATAAATACACTAAAGTGGCAGGTTAGAAAATTAATATCAATAAATCTGCTGCATTTCTACATGCAAGAAGCAAAATTATAAATTTTATATTTGCAACTGCATCAAAAAGAACAGAAACTAGGGATCAACTTAAGAAGTGAAAGAACAAATCTCTGATTACAAGACATTGTTATGAGATAGAAAATGACACAAAGCAATGAAAAGATATTCCATGCTCATTGATTGTAATAATTGACAGTTAAAATGGCCATTTTACCTAAAGTAATATGCAGATTTAATGCAATATCCATCAAAATCCCAGACATTATTCAAATAGAACACAAATAATCAAATTTATTTGGAATTGCATGAGACCTCAGATAGCAAAAATGTTGCTAATGTAAAAGAACAACAGAAATGTCTCATTCCCTGACTTCAAACTCTACTACAAAGCTGTAATACTCAAACCAGCATGACAATGGAATAAAAAGATACACATATCAATGGAACAGAATTGACATACCAGAAATAAACTCACACATAACATGAGCAATTAATCTATGACAAAGGGGACTAAGACATATAATGGGGCAAGGATACTCTCCTCAATAAATATGTTGGGAAAACTGGACAGCGACATGCAAAGGATGAAACTAGATCAATAGCAAACACCATTAATAGGAGTAATTGAAAGTGGGATAAAGATTTGAATGCAAGGCCAGAAACTTTAAAGTACAAAAATGAAAACAGGCAAAATACTTCTTGACATTGACCTAAGATGTTTCTTAGGGAACATGATTCCAATAACAAGGGGAAATAAAATCCAAAATAAACAAAAGGGATTATATCAAACTAAAAAGATTCTGAACAGTGAAATACATGCTTATCAAAACAAAAGACATACTGAATGGGAGAATATATTTGCATATCATACTTTTGACAAATTGTTGATATTCAAAATAACTAAAAATCATAAAATCAACAACATAGAATAACCCAAGTAATCCAATTTAAATGGGTATATTATTTTAATGTGCTTCTCTAAGGAAGACAAACTGATGGCCAACATGAAAAGATGTTTTATGTTTCTTGTCATTAGGGAATTCAAACCAAAACAATAGTGAGATAGTCAACTTGTCTGCAAGAATGGTTATTATATAAAAGACTGAAAACAATGAATAATGGAGAGGATGCAGATAAATGGAACTCATATACACCGTGAGAGTATAAAATGGTGTGATCATTATGTAAAGAAGTATGAAGTTTTTTCAAAATATTGAGATTGGGAATCATATATGATCTAGTTCTTTCTCTGCTGAATAAATTTCTCTCCTAAAAAACAGATATATGCACCCCCATGATTATTGGAATGCTATTTAAAACACCGGGATATGGAGAGACATATGCGTAGTGAAATGAACCAAAAAGAGAAAGGCATCATATCATATCATTCATTTGTGACATACAGATATATCAAACAAATTAATGAACTAAATCAAACAAAATGTGTCTTTCATAAAAAACAATCAATGGTTGTATTAAGAGATGGTTGGGTTTCATATGGACCAAATGCATCCTTTCATTTTTTTTCATTACTTTCATTTTTTAAATTTCCCTGATTCTACTAAGCCTCAGACTATCCTCCTTCCTACTTTCTTACCCTCACTTTAAAATTCCCTAATAATGTTTTATAAAGAGAAGTTAATCTCAGTTCACACTAAATTTTTATTTATTGAAACAAGATATTAATGATCAGAGACATTCTTTTTAGAAACGATGCAGGAAAAGTTGGATTTACATGTATAAAATAATAAAACTGGAACCTATTCAAACACTGTTTACTAAAATTAACTAAAGTGGATTAGAAACTTCCATGTAAGACTTATAACCTTAAAGTCCTTAGAAGCAAACATAAGAAAAAAGGTTCCTTTATAAAGATACTGCCAAATATTTGTGAAGATTACACATATAGCAAAATAAAAAATAAAGAAGTGGAATTACACAAAAAATCTATTCTCAATAGCAGTGGGAACAACCATCAGAGTGAAAAAAGCAGGTTGTGATCAACTAGTGATGACTCTTGGGTGCTGTTTTAACCTATAGATGACCAAATAAGAACAGAGGACATCATGTATCCAATATAGATAAGTGGATCTGAGTCTCTGCAATGCCAAGGCTCATGGGACACAGGGTTCTGCTCGAGGACTGGGATATGGATGTCCATGTCATATCATTGACTAACTCAGTTCAATATGAGACTCCTATGGCAGTGGCCCTGCTTAGAGATATGTCTGAGAGACCTGGCTTAGAACAGCTTCTTAATTCTTTACCTTTAAGACTTCTTCAGGTAACTTAAGAAGATAGAATAATTCATGCTTCATAACACGCTTTTGCTAGAGGAGGAAGAACAAGAAGATACTAGAGAACACCCCCTTCCTTGTTTCCAAGATAAAAATACTAACAATTTTCCATTAAAAGAGTCACCATGGAGGTTTTTTCACATCCATGTAGTGAAATGAAGCACTTCTTGCACCTCAGAGACCAATATGAACTACATTGAAAGACTTGCAAAAGAGATCCACTCATTGGTGTGATAGAGTGAATGTATGGAGACACAGGAAGCTGTAGAGGTTGCAGTTGCTACAGTCTGGCAAGTATTGGAATAGGGGAGTAATCAGTCAATTCTCAGGCTATGGGGATATGAGAAGTTTTTATGATGCACAGAATCCTGAATAAAGTGAAAAAAGAGCAGAGAAGTTAAAGTCTTCTATTCAAGTTAGGACCTCACTAAGAAGGACAAAAAATGATCAGAACTTAATTCCTCCTCCCTTATCCTTTGGAACACTTACTAATGTAGTGAAATAAGCCTATAGTACAGTCCATGGACAGCCAATAATCATATCTGGAATGCCAGAAAGGGTGGTTAACTCTAGTGCCATCCATATTATCCCCCATGTACCCAAAAGCAACTGTCCCCTACCCTATTCCTTTCCTGCACCACATTGATACAACTGCTATTTACTACAGAAGCCTGTAAGGTACAAAAAGTAAACCCATAGTGCCACCTGAAAGCAAAACAAAAACAAACACCTCAGATCCCAGTTATACATAAGAAAACAAAAAAGACAAAACAGGATCATCTGATACTTAAAAGTATTATTATATCACAATGAGATGACAGAGATGACATCTCAACAGAAACTAAATTTGAAAATAGAGAATATTATATCTTTTGACAGAAAATTATCCAAACTAGTCATCATAAAAACTCAAATGCATACAATAGACCTTATGAAAAAAGCAGTTCAAATTATTGCAAAAGGACTCAGAAAAATAAGTCAGAAGATATAAAAATCAGTATAAAACAAGTCAATGGCATAAAAAATAAAATTTATGAACAGAAGGCAGAAATTGAATCTTCTAAATAAGAACTAAGATATCTATATGTGAAGATCAAATAATTAAGATTGAGAGTAGTATAGAACTACAGAAACAATTGACCAAATGGAATAATGTAGTAGGGATCTGGATTAAAAGAAAGGAAAAATTCAAATATAAAAATTTAAGAAATATTTCAAAAGCTGTATAATTCTACTGGTAAAGGCAGCAAAAATTAATTTACCAAAATACTGATACTGTGAATGGAACAGGGGAATTAGTCAAAGAAATAATAGCTGGAAGCTCCCCAAACTTGAGTGAGAAACTGAATATACAAGTCATTGAAGCCAGTAGAACTATCTACCTACACCAAAACACATAATAGTAAAACTGTCAAGAGTTCAAGACAAGGGAGACTTTAAAAGGTGTCCAGTGGTGGTGGGGGTATTAGCAGGTAGTATATAAGTGTATTTCCATTAGGCATCAGCAGAAATTACAGTCAAAGAGACAATTTAATTACATTTTAAAAATAATCCAAGATAAAAACTTGAAGTTAAAAATACTATATCAAGCAATACTCTCATTTAGATATGAAGTAAAAATAAAAAGTGGGTTCATCCTGGTTAGTCCACTGTGGTTCAATCCACATACATTCCAAGGTCCAGGGTTCAAGACCTGTTGCTTGTGGAAAAAAACAAGATGAAAAGAAAAACTAAATAAAATAAATGAAAATAGTTCTTCCTTCTCTTTCTTCCTGCCTGCATACCTGCTAAACTTAATTTCTGCTTGCACTTTTCTTAAAAAATTAAAAGACATATGAAATATTTTATCATAGCAGATCAGTCTTCCAGATAAAAATGGTAGCAAGATACAAGGACATTGTATAGTAAAGGAATCGACACAACAGAAAGATAGCACTTATTATTATATATGCACCCAACACAGAAGCCAAGGATGCAAGTATTGTTCAATTTACATCACATCAAAAAAGTGAAAGTCAGAAACATATGATGATCTCAAATACAGACAAAACATTTGACAAGATTCAACATGCATTCATGATAAACTCTCCCCAAAATAGTGATAGAATGCGCACATTCAACACAATAAAAGCAATATATGACAAACTCAGAACCAGCATCATACTCAATTGTGAAAAACTGAAAAGCCTTTCCCTAAGATCTAGAACAAGAAAATGTTTCTCACTATCACTGCTAATTTAGTCCTGGAGGTTTCGGCCATAATAATAAGGCAAAAGAGCAGATTAAATGAATATGAATTGGAAAAGAAGAAATAAAACATCAGTATTGAAGATGATATGATATTTACCAATAAAAATCCTAGAGAATTAACAAAAATCTGCTAGAAACAATAAATGAATACAGCAAAGTGGCAGATCTTAATGCACAAAAATCAGCAGCATTCCTATATATAAAGATGAAGTAGATAAAAATAGATTTAAAAATTCCATTCAAAGCAGCACCAAGAAAAATCAATATTCTGGAGGTGAAAGACCTCTTCAATGAAAACTATAGAATCTTAACTAATGAATTAGAAGAAGATACAAAAAGATGGAAAAATATCCCTTTGATAAATTAACATGTCAAAAATGGCAATTCTACCCAAAGCAATATATAAGTTTAAGGCAAATTCTATCAAAATCCCAGGGACATTCTTCTGGTAAATGGAACAAAAAGTACTGAAAGTTGTATGGAATCATAAATGACTTGAACAACCAAAGCTCTCATAAGAGAAAAAGCAAACAGTGGAAGAACAACACTCCCTGACCTCAGAGTATACTACAGAACGATCATCAAAAAATAATATGATACTGGAACAAAAACAGACATAGTGATCGCTGGAGAGCCCAGAAATAAAGCCACACCTATATGGGTAATCTATGATGAAGGTGCCAAGAGCATACAGTGGAGTAAGGAACATCTATTTAACAAATACTGTCTGGAAAACTTGAAAGATAGCTGAAAAAAGAAAATAGATTAAATAATATCATCACAAACAAAAGTTAAATAAATATGAACCAAAGACTCAGATATAAGAACCAAAACCATAAAACCCAAAGAATAAAATGTGAGTAAATCACTGCATGACCTTAACCTCAAAGAGATCTTTGGAGAAGAAAGAGCTATGTCAAAAGTGACCAAAGTCAAACTAAGCAATTGATACCAACAAAAACTGAAAAATTTCTGCACAACCAAATAAACCACCACTAAAACAAAAAGACAACCCACTGAACTGAAGATACTCATAAAATATACATCAGATAAGAGTTTAATCTCCGAAATATAGTCTATGCTCTTCAACAGTAAAAAGGCAAATAACCCAGTCAAAATATCAGCGAAAGAAATGAATAGACATCTAAAGAAGACACACGGATGGCCCATAGACACTTTAAAAAGTTCTGCATAACTCGTCATCAGAAAAATGCAAATAAAAACTACAATGAGATATGACCTCGCACCAGTGAGAATGACCTATTATCAAAAAGACTGGAAATAACAAGTATTGGAGAGGGTGTGGGGAAAAATACTTCCTACACTATTGGTGGAATGTAAATTGGTGCAGCGTCTCTTGAAAGCAGTATGGAGAGTCCTCAAACAAATAAGCATGGATCTACCATTTAATTTAGCAATCACACTCCTGGGCATATACACACAGGATACAATATCTCTAATAAGAAAACATTTCTACATCCTTATGTTCATAGCAGCACAGTACATAATAGTCCAAATGTGGAAACAACCTAAATGCCCATCAACAGATGATCTGATAAAGAAGTTTTGATATATATACTAAATGGAATTCTATGTAGCAACTAAAATTGGGTTTCTGTCCTTTTCACCAATCTTGATTGAACTGTAAGGACTCATATTAAATGAAATAAGTCAGGAAGAAAAAGGATATATACAGGATGGTTTCACTCATATGTGGAGTATAATGAAACAAAACAGATAAGCCCCATCAAAAACTCACAGGACACAAGATTATGGCTGCCATGGGGATGAGAAGGGGAAGGAAGGAAAGAGAGGAAAAAGAGGTAGTAAAGGACACTGTAACTCTGATTGTGGGCATGGTGTGAAATATAGACTGATGCAACTTCCATATCCTAAAATGAATACAGTGTTGTGAACAACATAAGTATTAAGTATTATTAAAAATAAAATATTAAAATTAAAAACAGAAAGCAATCCCTTTTATATTGATATACAAATGGATACAATACCTAGGAATATATTTAACCACAGAATCAAAGACATCCAAAATGAAAACTATAAGACACTCCTGAAAGAAATGGAAAAGAAAAAAGAAATGTAAAGATATTCAGTTGTCATGGATTGAAAGGATTAGAGTTTTTAAAATTGCCTTTTTACCAAAATTAATCTGCAAATTTAAGTTAATAGCTGAATAGTTTCTTCATAGAAAAAGAATAAAATCCCCTAAAATATATATGGAAATACAAAAGGTTCAAAGTAGGCAAAGCAATTCTGAATGGGGGAAAAGAAAAAAAAATCGAGGTGTTATTTCCCCTGACTCAAATTATAGTACAAAGTTATAGTAATCAAAGCAAAATAGATTGGAATAAAATGTAGATCAAGAATCCAGAAATATAACCATACCTATATGGACAAATAATTAACTACAAATGAGAGAATAATGTACAACAGAGAAAGAAAATATTTTCAAAGATAGTTACTAGATAAACTGAGTAAGCACATGCAAAAGAATTAAAGTAAGGCATCTTACACATATATAAGAACTGATTCAAAATAGATAAAAACTTGAATGTAAGACTTAAAAATAAAATATAAAGATAACAGGTGGTAAGCACCTTGACACTGGCTGCAGAGATGTCTTTGTGTATTCAAATTCATTGACAAGGGAAAGGAAAGCAAAAATAATTAAATGAGTCTATCAAATTTAAAGAGGATCTAAAGTACATCAAAAATGTTGCTAAGAACATCATAACTAAATGAATGAGAAAAGATATTTCAAATCCTTCATCTGTCATGTGGTTAATATAGTCAATTAAAAAAATAACTCATCCAAATCAACATTAAACAAAAATCTAATTAAAATAGGAAGAAACTGAATAGATCCTCCAGAAGACATACAGAAGATCACCAGGCAGATTTTAAAAAGGTATATATATATAGATATAGATAACACATCACTTATCAGGGAAAGGCAAATAAAAATCATCATGAGATGCTAATTTACACCTATTAGAAATACTATTATCAAAAATGTAAGAAATAATAATATTGTAATGGATGTTGGAAGAATGAAACACTTGTACACTTTTGGATTTATGTAAATCGGTGTATACTTAGTGGAAAACAATGTCGTTATTCCTCAAAAAATTAATACTAGAACTACCTATGATCTAGCTAGTCAACTCCAAAAGTCAATAAAAACACCAGTTCAAAAAGATTTATGCACATCTATGTTCATTGCAGAACTTATTTCAGCAGTCAAGATATGGAAACAATTGAAGTGCCTACCGATAAATGAATAGAATTTAAAAAGATCTTGTATTAATTTTTTCTGCATGGCATTAAAGATTGATTTTTCAGGCTTGACTTTCTCAAAACTATTTGTTGAAGAGACACTCTTTTTAAATTTGATTTTCTAGGCTCCATTGTAGTAGATTGACTGTCCATATACATGTAACTTTATTTATAGGCCCTCAATTGTATTCCATTGATTTCTGTGTCTGTTTTTATTCCAACACCATACTGTTTCAATGGCAATCACTCTGTAGTATAGTTTCAGGTTAGGGGGCATGATATCTCCATTTTTGCTCTTTTACTCTAATGATAATTTTGGTTGATTAAGGTCTTTTTCAGTTTCATAAAAATTTAATATTATTATTTCTATTTGCTTGAAAAATGTAATTTTTACAGGAATTATATTGAGTATATTGATTTGGGTAAGATAACCATTTTAGTTTTGTTGAATATTTCAGTTCATGAACATGGAATGTATTTTCTTTTCTGTATCTTCTATTTCTTTAACAGTTTTTAGTATACGAATCTTTTATGTCCCTTATTAAGCTTATTCAGATATATTATCATTTTTAATGAGATTGTGAATAGAATTATCATCTTAATTTCTCATTCTCCTAGTTCCTGTTTGCATATAGAAGTGCTTTTGAATATTGATTTTGTAACCTGGCAATTTACTCTTCTCATTTATTGTTTTTGTAGTTCTTTAGTAGAGTACTAATGATATTCAAAATATAATGTCAGTGTTAAATAATGATAGTTTTACTTTGATTCCAATTTGGATTTATTTTATGTATTTCTATTGTTTAATTTTGCTGGCTGACATTTCCAATACTACTAGTGGTAAGAATGATTCCATTTCTAATTCCAGATTATAGGGGAAAACATTCCCTTTTTCAGAACTGTGTATGATATTAGCTGTGGATTTGTCTTGTGGATTTTATTATGTTAAGGTTTATTTCTTCTATCCCTATTTTAGTGAGTGTATCATAAAATAAGTGTTGAATCTTCAAAATTTTCAAATAATTTGTTCTTTAGATAAGATCATATCATTTTTGCTTTTCTCTTTGTTAAAATGGTGTATTATATTGATGATTTGTATATATTGAACAATCACTGCATACTTGGTATAAGTTCCACTTGATCTTCATGTGTTAATAATGTATTATCGAATTTGATTTGACAATATTTGGGTTTTTTTTATTAGTAATAATGGTTTATTCAAAATGGATTAACTATTTGAATGTAAGACTTGCAACCACAGCATACATAGAAGAAAACATAAACAATATACTCCATGATATTCATTTCAGAGAGATATTTGGGGACAGTCAAGGATAAAAATGAAAATCCACAAACAGGACTACCTACAACTATAAATACATATACAATAAAATTAAACACCATAATATGAATAGCCACCTTACTTTATGATACAGAGAAGAGTTTGCTGGTGACAAAGTTTATGAGAGTTGAAGGTGAATAAAATAAATAATGGGGGTTAATTTTATGGTGGTGGACAGAAACAACTTTTGATAATGACTATGATTGGTGTATACAAGTATGGAATCATAATGCTGTGCATCTGAATCTTATACAATGCTATAAACTAATGTTAAATTAATAAAAGCTTAATAAAATAAATAAAATTGCAAAATTCAGAAGCATTGATGTTTATAGCAAACATTGAACTTAAGTTTTGCCTTGAAAAATGTTTTCATTTTTAGAACTTCTAATGTTAAAAAAGAATAAATAATCATGTATGGCACAAGAAGAGGGCTTTATAGTAAGTGGCTGGGCTTGTGTTGCTAGCAGGACAAATAAATGAGGGTACCAGTATTCTTTTGTATGATAATAATAATTCGAGACAGACATCTCCATATCAAATACCACTTGTTAAATGAGTGTGTAAGAAGGTAATTAGACTGTCTTAACTACTGCATTGAGATAAATAGCATATTGTGAGATGATGTTAGCAGCACCGAATTACTTGCAATTAGTTTCTAGCTCTCAATTGCAGTGAGAGTATTATTTCATGGTATAAACAAGGTCAAAATGTGTGATCTGTCTATTGAGTGACAGTAGGAAACACTTGAAGTCATGTCTAGAACTAACCACATGGGCAATCAAAGGTAGCAAAGAAAGCTGACTTAATCTTTTAGAGGACCTATTTTGTCTTTATGAAAAGTTTATTTAAGAAATTAATTAGGATTTAAGTTATCTGTATAACAATAATATAGTACTTACATTAAAACAAACTATACATCAGTGGAAAAAGCTAGAGATCTCTGAAACAAAGCTATGCATTTACAATCAACTAGTCTTCAACAAAGGTGTCATACACGAAATAGTCAAAAGATAATTTTTTCAGTATATAGAGCTGGGAATGAAATAAACAGATATGTTCACTGCACAATTATCCACCATTATTCATAATGATCAAGCTAGAGAAAAAAATAAAGATTCTTTCTATAGATAAATGCATAGAGAAAACTTAGTACATACCACAATGGAATATTATCAATCTTAAAAAGGAAAAAATCCTGCCACGTGTGACAATATTGAGTGACTTATAGTACTTTATGTTAATTGATATCATAATCCAGTCATATATAGATACTTCATGATCTCTTTCACACATGGAATATAAAATATTCAAACTTGAAAGAAAATACTAGAATGGTTGGGTTATGGGCTGAGGAAAATGAGTAAATATTGGTCAAAGTGTACAAAGCTTCAATTTTTCAGGAAAAATAAGTTCTGGAGAGCTAATATATAGTATCTATATCTAACATCTACTATCTGCATCTAACATCATCTAGTAACTGTGTTGGATACTTCAAATTAGCTAAGAGAATATTAAGGCTCTCACCACAAAAATGGTAACTATGTATGATGCTCCCTACCAGCTTTGCAGTTAAGTCCATGGCCTCTGACTATGACAATCCATGGACCTGGTTTCTTTTCCTTGGCTTGGTCAGGGGGAAGAACCAAGAAGAACACCTAAATAAAATAAATAAATGCTTCTTCCTACTTTTACTGTCTGCAGCTTGCTCACTCACCTTCATTCCTGTCTGCACTTTTTCTTAAAAAGATAACTAAATGAGGTGATACATGTTAATTAACCTATCTCTAGTTATATCACACTGTATGTATATAGAAAACCATCAAGCTGAGCAGTTTAAATGTAATGATTGTATCACTTATGTCTCAATAAATCTGAAATTTTAAAAAATTTAAATCAGTTGGGAGACCTACAACTTAGCCTACATAATCTATAAATTTCCACCCTGTTAACATTTCCTAATTGGTTGGTTGTTCCTAACTTTTCAGTCAGACAGGGAAGTAACCAAAATTTGAAATGTGAAAATGGGTATACAGGCAATAACTCAATTATTCCTGACTTTGATATATAGACAGATCTATCTCAACTTGACAGCCTTCTCTAAAGATTATTTTAGAGATTCCATCAATATCTTAGAAATTTATCTTATAAAAGATGTATATATAATAATTTCCATACATTTCTTAATTAGACCTATTTAAAAATAACTGGGTTTGCTTTCTTCTTTCATAAATGTCACCAATGACTTCTTTAAATCAAATCCAATGGCACTGTCACTGTCTGGAATTCTTTATTCTTTGCAGTTAATAGTATTGACCAAGAGATTGAGATGAGGGGGCATGTGTTAGAATTATGCCACTAATTCCTTATTTAAATAAGAACATGAATTATAGAGAGATGAATGTGAGTTTTGTCAAAAGAACATATGGTAGGTTTTCATTGGATTAAACACACTTTGGAAAATCATGATTACCATCTTATGCTTGATTCATTAAGTAAGAAAATAGAGCTAACATAAGGAGATGCAGATTATATAACATGGTAACAATGCGTTTGACATTTCTAATACAGAGAGGCA
The DNA here is from genome assembly GCA_004363575.1 of Solenodon paradoxus. Lineage (NCBI taxonomy): Eukaryota > Metazoa > Chordata > Mammalia > Eulipotyphla > Solenodontidae > Solenodon > Solenodon paradoxus. Next base: position 23,937 of record RJWH01001536.1, on the reverse strand, counting down.
GAGGGAAGTCACAAAACACGTGCTTGTTGTTTTTTCTTATTTTGGCATCTATAAATTCTTGTCTTAAAATAAAATTTTAACATTTTATGATATGTTAATATAATCAAGAAAATAATCTGATACATTAAACATTAAGATGTGGTTTTCCCATAAAAGAGAAATACCAAATTGTTATGCTGCTTAGCATTACTAACATGGTTTTAACTATAAAACGATCATGACAGACTATGGAAAATCTGAATCAAGGTTAAATCCGATGATTGATATGAGCAAATCTGAGATTTACTTCTCAAGGATAGAATACTTATACATAGAAACCCTTGGCAACAGAGAAATTGATTCAAGATACTTTATTGCAATGATTCCTAAAGTGAAGATCTGGGAAACCTGTGAAGCAAATATAATTATATCATCCATTAAATAACCTTATGGATCAGTGAGTCTGGTTTATGGTAGCTGGAATATGCTTTTTTTTCCAATATTACCAGCAAATTATAATGCCTTCTGAAAGTTAGATATCTAAGGTCCATTGCCTTAAAGTATGATCTTTGAATCCACCCCAGATGACCTCGAGTCAGACTTTCTTTTTGCCTATATCTCCAGACTGAAAAATTACCTAGGAATAAAATGCTTGTTTTACTGGACACATATGCATTTTAGTACTCTGTATCTATTTAAAAGGTGCAAGAACTAATTTACTTTTTATTGACTTGTCATTTGTCAGAGTATTACTTTGAAGAAAAATAAGTTCGAATTTAATTGTTTTTCTGTTTTTAAAATATGTCTCTTTCAAATTCAAATCAGATAAGAATGAAATTATTACTATTTGCATGGTATATTATACATAGAAAATCCTAAAGACTCTACCAAAAACTACTATAAATGATGTGTGTTCAGCAAAGTAAAAGGATTTAAAATCAATACATGAAAATCAGTACATCCCTATATGCAAAAAATAAACAAGAGGAAAAACAAATGAAGAAATAAATTAAAATGATGTCATAATAGATAAAATATCTTTGAGTAAACTTGTAAAAAGTGAAATTTTTCTATGTTGAAAACTATGTCATTAACCAAAGAAATAGAAGAAGACACAAATAGAATGAAGACTATCCTTAGCTCATGGATTGGAAGAACTAACATAATTAAAAGGTCATTTTGTTATATCCTGGTTGAGTAGAGGTTGAGTGAAGTCACATGCATCCCAAGGTTCCACATTCACATCCTGGGAGCAGGAGAACAACCAAGATGAACAACCTAATAAAAATAAAATGTCTCTTCTTTTTTCTTCTTGCATACCTGCTTCTGCGTTTCATTCTTGCCCATACCTTTCCTTCAAAAAAACGAAACAAAATTGTAATCCTACTCAATGAATATACAGATATAATGCAGTTCCCAACAAAATTTTAGGGACATTTCAAAAATGTTGAGAAAACAATAATGAGGTATGTATGGAAGAAACAAATGCCTCAAATAGCCAAAAGCTATTGAATCATATTTCCTACTAAAATTATACTACATAATAATTGCCCTATTAGGTGTTGGAACAAAAGTAGACACATATTCCAGTGGAATAAAATAGGTATCACAGAAATAGAAACACACCTCCATGAGCAATTAATATATGATAAAGGAGTCATGAAATCTATTCAACTAATGGTGTTGGGAAAATTGAACAGACATCTGCAAACCATGAAGTCAGTGAATTATATGAAGATTAACTATATGATGATTAATTCTAATTGGATCAAAGACATGGACAGTAAGATACGACCCTATAAAATAGCATAAGATAATGTAAAAATGTTCCATGACATGAAACGCAAAGACGTCTTTAGAAAAGTGACACCCATGTCAAAATAAAGCAAGAAACAAAATACAAACAATTGGGACCTACATTAAGCTAAAGTTTTTGACGAGGGTTTTAAGTTTTGATTTTTTGTTGTTGTTTGTAGCTTTATGTATAGTTTGATTTTCTTTTAGTGTACTTAAGTCTTCTTTCCTTTATCCAATCTGCAAACTCAAAGAGTTTGGTCTAAAGTTCATATATCAGCTGTGAAATTGAAAACCTACTCAATTATCATGTGGGAAATTTTCAGTTCATTTGTGTCCAGTTTAAGTTTCACTATCTATATCAGCTCTTTAAAAATATTTTATTAGTCTCATAATTACAAAAGTCTTTAAAAGTCATTTTGGAAACTACGTACAGGATTATAGTAGGAATTCTATTGTATCATTATTATTTATATGAAAGAAAATGTATCAAGTAAAAACAACCAAGAAATGCTCCCTCTGATAATTATAAATAATCACTTGTCATTGTTGTTTTCAAAATAATTTTTAAAGAAATATCTGAATAACAACTGCTGAATTTTGTTCTTTAGCTTTAGTGTCAAGGGACACTTTATATATATATATATATATATATATATATACAGATATATAGCTACAGATAGATATAGATATAATATCTATATATATTACATAGAAAATGAAATTAAAGCAATGTTTATGATTTCACATCTGAACCTAATCAAATCTTGTAATAACAATGATTTACAAAGCTACAATAAAATTTTTTACACTTAGTGATCCAGCAAAGTTTTTATCTTCTATATTATGGCATTTTTTTAAAAAAATTGTCTGCTATTATCTGTATTATAAAATATTAAAGTGATTATTAATGTAGTATAATTTTAAATACCTTAACACACAAACAGTCCTTTGTTATACTGAAATGTCACATTGTTTTCTGAAGAGGAATATATGGTACTTTTCTTCTTTTATGTATATTAAAATATAACACAAAAATATGAGTCATACAACATTGAGAAACAGAATCAAATAATAAATCCCATGAGTTTTAGTGCCAATTTATTTTCCACAATATATTTCTCACTCTTCTCACAACATTTTCTATTCCTTTATAGTTTTAAAAGCTATGAGTAAATATAAGAAAAATATTAAATATTTATATTTCAGTATAAAAATAAAAGAAAAACTGGTTTTAAAAATATTTATTGAGCTACTTATGATTTACAAAATAAACCTCATGTGTAGGTTCTGCATTCCTCAAATATATAACACATGCTGTCCACTACCAAATTACCTAAAGTTCTTTACCATTGTTTATTGAACCTCACCACCCCACCCCACTCCCTACTAGTAAACTTAATTCTACTGTGAATGCCCAAGCATTAGTTTTTGTTTAGTTTGTTCCTTTACTTTTTTCTTCATATTCCACATTGAATGTGCTCATTCAGTATTTGTCTTTCTTATTATGACTTAGTTTACTTAGCATAATTCTACTTCCATCCATATCGTCTCATAATTTCTTTTTTTCCAAGGGCTGTGCAGTATTCCATTTTGTATATATACTACTTCTTTTTTCATCTCACAATAAACAATAAACAGTCCATATCTCCCTGTAAATTAGTGTTTTGTTTGTTTGGGGTAAATGCTCAAAGGGGAATAATGAGATTTTATGTAATTTTCATTGTCAATTTTTAAAAGAATTTCTATACCATTTTCCATAAGGGATGCACCACTTTACACTCCCAACAACAGTGTAACAGTATTTCCTTTTCTCTGCATTGACACTAACATTTGTTGTTTCAAGACTTGAATGCAAGTCGGTCTCACTGTTGCAAGGTGATATTGCACTATTTATTTGATCTGCATTTCCCTAATAACAAGTGAGGCGGAACATCTTTGCATGTGTCTGCTCACCATCTGTATATCTAACTTGGAATATGTCTATTCAATTCTTGTAGCCATTTTAATTGGATTGCTTTTCTTTTTTGAACTTTATAAATTCTTTGTATATTTTGGATACAAAACCCTTGTAAGATATGTTAAATGCAAATACCTTCTCCCATTCAGTAGGCTTTCTTTCAGCTTTGGTATTGATAACTGATAACTTTTGCTGTGCAGAAACTTTTTAGCTTGATGTAGACCCATTTATTTATTTTTGTTTTTATTTCCCTTGTTAATAAATTTGAGTGCCCAAAAATATCTCTAAGGCTGATGTCATAGAATTTCTTGTGTTTGTTATGTTCCACGTATTTCACGATTTCTGGTCTTACATGCAAATCTCTAACCCATTTTGAATTACTGTTTGTGTATGGGATTAGTGAGTGGTCTAGCTCCATTCATTTGCATGTGTCTGCTCAGGTTTTCCAACATCATATATTGGAAAAACTTTTTTTTCTCCATCATATGTTCTGAGATCATTTGCCATAAATTAACTGACCATATATAAGTTTATTTCTGATGATTTAGTTCTATTCCACTAGTCTGTGTCTCTATCATTATTCCAGCACAATACAATTTTAATTACTATGAATTTGTAGTGTAGCACAATATCTGGAAGTGTGATGCCTCCAGTTTTGTTATTTTGTTCTCATAATTGCTTTGGCTATTCACTGTCTTGATATTCCATATTTTTTTGCTGAATTTCCATGAAAAGTGCCAGTAGAATTTTCATAGGATTTACATTAACTTGTATATTGCTTTAGATACAAAGGCCATTTTAGCAATGTTAGTACTTCCCAACCATGAGCACGGGATATCTTTCCATGTATTTATATCTTCCTCTATTTCTTTTAAGTTTTCATTGTACTGGTATTTGTATTTCACAGACTTTTAAAGTGTGTTCCAATGTATCTGATTTTTTTTGCTTCTATGTAAAAATAGTTTTTATGATTTCCTTTGCTTTGGTTGTATTGTATATGCAACATATTTTTGTGCATTGATTTTGTATTCTACCACTTTACTGGATTCATTGATTAGTTCTAATAGTTTTCATATAGATTTTAGTTTTCTACATATTTATCATGCCATCTGCAAATAGTGAGTGTTACTTCCTACTTTCTAATTTGTATTCATTGTTTAATTGACTATATTGAAGAAGCATTGCATTTTAACATTAATTAAGTTTTAGGTATATATGCTAAGCTATTTATATCTGTATATAATGCAGTAGTTTTACCAGTTTCCTTTTATTCCTCCACTATGCAATGAATATCCTTTACCCAATTTGTCCTGCATATCTCCTCCATCTCTTCCTGCACCCTCTGATTTCCTTTTGTTCCCACTAAAAGCCTATTGTTCCTTAATTTGGTTCTTTATTTGAAGTCTATCTTGCTTAATTTAGTTCTTTTTTTGCTTTCTATCTCTATACACTATGTATGAGTGATAGCATAAGAAATTTGTCTTTCTCATTCTGGCTAATCTTGCTAAGCGTTGACAAGTAAATATGTCCTTATATGATGCAATGTATCAGATGGTTGTCATAGACATATGTAGAACATTCTATTTTTAAAAAGCAAAATATTCATATATATGTATATACATATATATACATATATATGTGGAATTTTCAAGGATAGACAATATTTAGGGACACAAGAGTCAGTAAAATTATTAAGATTTAAATGAAATCAAGAATCACCTCCAATAACAATATTATAAAATTATAAATTGACCAAATAGATGAATAATCACTATTATTGAGATATGATAATAAAATATTATTGGAGCAATGAGGAAATATGTGCAAAAATAAAAAATAATTAGAAGCAAACAAAAATAAAACAAGTTATCAGAAAATATGGGATGCAGTAAATGTGGTTTTAAAAAAGATGTTTATAGTGATACAGGCCTACATTAAACAAGTATGCAAATATCAATAAACAATTTAATTTTACAATGAAAGTAACAAAAATAGAGTGAATGAAACTGAAAGTAGAAGAAAGAATATAATAAATATTAGACATAAAATAAATAAAATAGAAGCACTGTTAAACTGAAGACATTTATTTCTCCATCATATTTGAAAGATCATTTAGCAGAGTATGATATTCTTGGCTGGCAATTGTGTGTGGTTCCTGGATCTTGATCAGCTTTTTTATAGTTATTGTTTTGAGTTATCTGTTAGGTTGTCTCAATCAATTTTAATGGAATTCTTCTCTAGTTTGATTCTTACATCTTACTCTCTTTGGGTCATTAATATTTTTTTAGATACCATATTTCACAAGTGGGAATGGCCTGTATTAAAAATATTAGAAACAACAAGTGTTCAAAAGAAAAGCAAAGCCTTCTACATTTTGTTGGGAGTGTATATTAGTTCATAATCTTTGGAAAACTATAAGGAGATCCCTCAAACAAAGTGAAAAGTTGGTATGCACTGGTGGAGTAGCAATTTGGTCAGCTGCCTCCAGCTGTCACAGTCCATATATCTCCCAAGGAATCTGGTTTGCACACTGGGGCAAGGGGAAAAACCAAGATGAAAAACTAAATAGAAAATGAATAAATAAGTTCATCTTCCTCTGTCTTCCTTCTTGCCTCTCCTTACCTCCATTACTGCCTGCATTTTTCCTTAAAAATATCTTCCATTTATTCTACAATCCCACTTCTAGGGATATACACAAAGAATATATAGTTTCTAATGGGAAAAAAAATTTATCCGCACCCCTATGTTCACGGAAACACAATTTCAAAAGCCAAGATAAAGAAACAGCCTAAAAGTCCATCAAGAGATGATCATATAAAGTTGTGGCATATTCATATAACTCTATATAGCTATTTAAAGATATTAAATTGTGTCTTTTGCAACAAATTTGGATGGAAATGGAGGGGATTGTGTTAAGTGATGCTATCAGAACAAAAAGGAGAAATACATGGTGCACCCTGGTGGCCTAGCAGTCTAGTACACCTGGGAACAGACCCACATACATCCCAAGGTCCTGGGTTCAAGACCTGGGAACAGGGGAACAATGAATGTGCACAACTAAATAAAAATAAATAAATAAAATTATTCCTCCTCCTCTCTCTTCCTATCTGCTAACTTACCCACCTTCATTTCTGCCTGTACCTTTGCTTTAAAAAAGGAGAAATACAAGATAGTTTCACTCATATGTGGAATATAAATAAACAAAACAAAAGAGTGAAAATGTCTAACAAAATTCACAGAATATGAGACTGTGGCTTCTAGGAAAGTGGGTAAAGAGAGGGAAAGAAAGAAACAAGGTCATGGCAAAGAGCACTAGAACTCTTGTGGTGGGTGCAATGTGAAATATTATTTCAATATCCTAAAATGAAAAAAGCAATGGAAAAAATAATACAATTATTATTATTAAAATAGCAAGGAGATTAACATAAAATAACTAAAACAAGTGTGCCCTTCCTGCTATGGACTGTATCCAGTGCTCACCTGGACACATGGAGCCACTGACTAACACAAAATCACCCCAACCTACCACAGACCAGAAACAGCACCATCAATCCTCAGGACCCATGGCCTTACAATGTCATGACCCAGACCCAGAGGCCCAGTGAGTGAGTGAGAAAGAGGTCCAGTGTCCGCTCACCAATCATTCCATCTCCACCACCACTTAAGTATACAGGCTGCCTTTGTTGCACAGGGACGCAGTCCCATTCATTCAGAGACTGCTGCAACTACACAGCAACCCAACCTCAATGTCTCTGTGGACTCCCCCAGAAGTGCCTTAATCCAGTGCCAGCAACTAGGTGAATGAGAAAGAAGACTCATCTTAGATCCCATCATTTACCTAGACAAATTCCAACAATCTGCAGCCCCTCTGAGAACACTGCAGAAGCAGCATTACAACAACACTCTGGGGGAAAAATCAGAAGAAAAAGAAAGTCACAGTGGTAAATACAAAACAGAGAATAAAGTTATCCCAAAATTTTAATTTTACCAAAATGATACTGACAAAAAGAGAAGAAGATGATAAGGGCTCTCCTAAAAGGAAATCTATTGACATTCATTAGAGCAAATTAACAGATAAAGAATTCCAAACACAACAGATATAAACAAAAAGCTGAATGAGTTACAAAGACACAACTACCCAAAGCCCCTTGGGAGACATCAAAAAAAGAAGTGACAAAGCAGAGGGAATACTACAGCAAAGAAATTTAGGCCATGATGAAAGACCTAGAAGCAATGCTAGAGATAAAATATACAGTCAACTAATTGAAGATAAACCTGGAAAACTCAATAAACAGATCAAAATCACAGAGGAATGAATCTCAGAAATTGGTGATAAAATCACACAGATGACATACACTGAAGAGGACAGAGAAACCAGAATGAAGAAAAATAAAAGAAACCCTACAACATGTTAGATACCATATGAAGAACAAATATAAGGATAATAGCCAACCCAGAAGGAGAAGTGAGAAAGAAGAGAACAGAAAACTTACATAAACTGTAATAGTAGAAAAGTTTCTGAATCTGTCACAAAATGAAATAATAGTCATTCAAGAAGTCAATAGATTATCAAAATCCCGAAATGCAAAATGACCTACCCCAGACACATCATAGAAAAACTAGAAAGCCAATGATAAATAAAATGTATTCAATGCTGTTAGAAAAAGAGAAACATTACCTACAAAATACACTCATTGGGCTAACATAAGGCCTTTTAACAGATATTATGCACTTAATAAAACAAAACGTGCACCCTGGTGGAGTAGTGTTCAATCGCCTCTAAAAGATGTAAGCCACATACCCCTATATTAAAAGTCCTGGTTCTAGGGAGAACCAGTGTGAACAACTAAATGAGAAAGAAATAAAGTGCTTCCTCCTCCTCTTTCTCCCTTCCTGCATTCTTGCCTTCATTCCTGCCTGTACCTTTCCTTAAAAAGAAGAAATCATACAGTTCAGGGGAGGGTGGAAAGATATATTCAAAATGGTAAAAGACAGAAACTACCAGTCAAGAATACTCTACCCTACAAAATTATGATTTACATTTTATAAAGAGAAATAAAGGATTTGAATAACAAACACAAGTTAATGGATTTTTCTGTCACCAAGTTTGTTATACAAGAAATCTTGAAGTGTCCTACAATAAGGGAAAACAAAGACTCACCATGCCCTGAGAATGCTAATGAAAATTAAAACAAAATTAGAAATAGAGGACCATTAGAAGAGAACAGAAAAAAAAACTCTGAGGAAAGAAATGCATTGAATCTGTATGGATATATAAACAAGACAGAGCATCAGCTCATAAAACACTATCACATAGCAGCATAGTAAGAGACAACCCACATTCTAACACAAAAACCCAGTCTTCAAAGGATGTACAGCTAAGGAGTAAACATAACTGAAAGACTCAATACAGAAACATCCAGTGGAAATAGAGAACAAAAACAAATGGGAAATCAAGCAACAGAGACAGAAAACAAAGGATCAAAATACAATAATAAAGGCCTACATTTCAATCATCTCCATAAATATGAATAAACTGAATTCACCAGTTAAGAGACAGAATGGCTAGATAGATCAATAAACAGGACTAATCAATATTATGCCTCTAAGGAACTCAGATCAAAAGACAAACACAGGTTGAAAGTGAAAGGCTATGGAAAATATATCAATGTAATGGGGATGAAGGGAAAACAGAAACTGCAATTCTAATATTAGACAAGATAAACTTCCATCTAAAAATGATAACTGGAGGCAAAAATGGACATCACATTCTGGTCAAGGGGGTAACATATCAGGAAGAAGTAAAAGTTGTTAATATGTATGCACCAATTGTTGGCTCACCAAATTATATGAAACCAATACTGCCAGAGATAAAGAGAGACATCGACAATAACACAGTAGCAGCAAACTTCAATTCCCCACATATCAATAGAAATATTGTGGGAAAATTAGGATTGGATGTTGTGTAGCTGCAATCTCCTCAGCATTTCTGCAAGCTTCCAAAAAAAGCATATGTTATGGAAAAACAAATGGGCATGGAATTCCTTTGGTTGCAGAGGCTTTCAGAAATAAACTGAGAAATCTCCAGTCTGTTCTCTTCCTATCTCACCGGGAACCACCCACAGAGATGACTAAGTCTTTGATGATTAAAAGCACTTCATTCTTATCCTCAGGCTAAAGGAGAGGTATAAATTTAGTAATTTCATAGCAATCAGGGCAGCTCCCTCTGCCCATGAGAACTCTTGTCTCATGTTTTTGCTTTCTTTCTCAAATAAATCTATGAACTACACTTCTTAACACCCCAGGAATTCTTTACTGAATTCTGTCATCACTAGACTCCAAGCTGACCCAGAAAAGATATAGTATGCAGTAAGAAAATCAACAAATAATTTTAAAACCTTAAATAAAGTAATAGATTAGAAGCATGTAACAGACACATACATAATTATCTACACCCACAAAAATGAATATGCATTATACTCAAGTGTACATGAAACATACTCAAGGATAGACCATATCTTAGGACACAAAACAAGTCTCAGCAAATTTAATGAAATTGATGTTATAGAAAGCATTTTCTCAGATCACAAGGGAATGAACTAGAATTGAGCCAGAAGAACAAAACTTAAAGAATAAGATGTGGAAATAAAAAAGGCTTCTGAACAACTCATTGGTCATTGATATAGTTAAATATCAAATCAAGAATCATCTGGAAACAAGTGAAAATAAACATGTGAGCCACCAGAACAAGTGTGATGCAATAAAAACATTCTTGAGAGGAAAAATCACAGCTATCAAGTGCACATCAGAAAACAAGAGACAGCTGAAATTAAAATCTAACCAAACACCTGAAGGAACTTGAAAGAAGAAAATGAAACAATGGTGAAAAACTTAAAGCTTGTTTTACTAATATCAAAAACAAGATGATGTCCATAATCACCACTACTGTTAACATTACATTATGGGGCAACATCATTAAAAATCCAAATTGGAAAAGAAATGAAACTATCATTATTTGAGACCTGATAATATACTTATAAAACAGACACTCTATCAAAAATAAAAATATAAATAGGTATAGCAATATAATGGGATGCAGAATCAACATACATAATTATGTGCTGTGTCTATATGCATTCAATGAATAAGAAAATGTAATTAAGAAAACAGTTTCATTCACAATTACACCAAAAGGATAAAATACCCATAAGTAAATTTAACAAAGTAAGTGAAACATCAATATTATGAAGTTTATAAAATATTTTGTTAAAAGTAAAAGAAATACATGCTGTGCTCATAGACTGAAAAATTAATATTGCTAAAACGGCCGCCATACTCAAAGAAATATACAGATTATTGCACCCTTTATCAAAATTTCACTGATACTATTCAAGGAAATAGCAAAAACAACACTAAGTTTTCATGAACTCACCTAAAATTCTAGATGCTCAAAACTATATAGAAGAAATAAAGAGAAGTGGAGGAATCACATTTCCAACTTCAGATTTTAGTAGACAGTGATTTTACTAAAATCTATAATAATAAAAAAATAGACAGATAAACAAAATTGAGAGTTCAAAAGTTGATGCACCATATATGGGTCATTTTTGTCAAATAACTCAAGAGCATACAATAAAGTAATGTCTCTAAAAAAGTTTTTGAGAAAACAGCATGGCCATATGCAATATAAAGAAACTAAATAACATCATACACAAAACAATCCAAAATATGTTATATGCATGCTCTATTAGGATAGAGTAGTGGTTTGGTCAGCTACCTTTGACTGGTACAGTCCACATATATCCCAAGGATTCCCACTCACATGCTTCGACCAGGGGAACATGGATGAGTAACTAAATAAAATTAAGTGTTTTTTTCCTTTGCTCTCTTCCCTGCCTCTGATAAACTTCATTGTTCCCTGCACCTTTTCTTAAAAAAATTGTGCTATAAACTTGTATGTAAGACCTGAAACTATAAAGGATGTAGAAAAGAATGTAGGTAACATGCTCCATTAATAGGCTGACAATATTTCCTTGAGAAAAAAAAGGACATTGGGATGACAAAAACGGGACAAGGTTATTTGCTGGTAACTAAGGAGAGGGAAGTAGGCAAATCAGAGCAGATGGGTCAGCAACAAGTACTATGTGATGTCCATCAATGATTGCACAGTGATGAACATGTGGTATGGCAGGAATTCATACAAATAAATGGCCAGGGCTAGTGCAAAGAATTTTCACATCTTAGTCAAAAACCAAATTTTGTGCCCTAATAAGCCTCCCTCTCTAATTGTCCTGCCTAAAACACAGGCCACTTTAACCACATCAGTGTCAGAAGTGTCCAGTAACCCCACAGTGACATAGATAACCCCCACAGAGCCAGAGATAAAGGGTAGCAGAAGTCACCCCATAACACTTGTCTGCAGCTCAATGTGACTGATGTGTTCTGCTCCCTTTGAAGAAACAGACTATGTGCATATGTACCTGCAAGTGAGTAGGGGAGAATCCTCTTACCACATGGCTCCTGTTTCCTCATGGAGAGCAGGAACAGCAGTAGCTGGCAGCATCCCACCACAGTGAGTGTCAGCAAGAGCCATATTTAACACAGGGCACAAGGGGAACTGCTTTGGGGTCCCCTCAACAGACTTGACCTAGGGCAACTCAACTGCCCCTTTTTCCCTGCATTTAAGACAGCTCTGGTGGCACATCCTGGTAGAGCATCAATTAGGTCAATTTCTTCCAAAGGAGTAAACCACATGCCCCTGGGTTTGAGACCCAGGTCCAGGTGGAAGCAGCATGTGTGAACAGCTAAATAAATATAAAATAAAATATGCTTCCTCTTCCTTTCTCTTCCTGTCTGCTTCATTCTTGCCTGCAATTTTTATTTAAAAATATCATGCTAGTTTATTAAATATGGGACAAAACTGACATTTTTATTAGAATGACAGGACAGTCTGAAAACATGAAAAAATAACTGTCCTGTTTAAAATAGTGTATACAGTCAGTCTGTCCTTGACATCAATTTCAGAGATATCCTACGGAAATTGAATCTAATTTCAAATAAAAAAAGCAAAATATAGACAGAGACTACATCAAACTAAAAGATTTCGTATGGTGAAAAGAACTACCACAAAAACAAAAAGTCTTCTACTGATTAGGAGATTTCTGCACACAGCATGCATGACAAATAGCTTTTATTAAAAGTATCATGCCCGTGAAAATTGCTTATACTGGCAACATTGCAAATAAGTTTTGGCAAAAGTGTCAAGAGATAAAAACTAATACATAGCCAGTGGCATTAATGTATTAGAGTGACCACTATGGAAAACTTTATGGTTATTTCTCACAAAATTAAAAATGGAACTAGAATTTGATGCAGCAATTTCAAAACTAGGCATGTATCAGAAAAATAGTAAAATATTAATTTGAAGATACATGTATTCCTACATTTAGAGCAGCACCATTCACAATAGCCAAGATATGGAATCAAGCTAAATGCCCATTGAGTGGATAAAGAATATGCAATATATATCTTTAATACAATATACTTCAGTTATTAAAAAAAGATGAACTCTTGCCATTGAAGTAACTTGGATGAAATTTGATGTGATTATGATAAGAAAAATATGTCAGAGAGAAAAAAAACACCAGATTGTTTACTCATCTGTAGACTAAAATGAAACAAAGGAAACTAAACAAGAAAACACAATAAAAATATCTTAGACTCCAAAATCAAAACTGTGGTTAGAGAAGATTGAGGAGTAGTGCAGAATGACCCACACAAAGAGAGATCCAAATTGATAGCAACGAATGGTAGTAGAACTCCTGACAGTAAGCAAGGTTTGATATACACATTGATCGGGATGTGAATATAATCAATGAAAACCCATATCTTCAATCAATTACATATTAATGAAAAGAGAAACTGGAAGAATAAAATTAAATAACTATGAAAAGCAATTTCAAATATTTACCTATAAATAATTATTTTGAATTTAGATGAATTGGATTCAACAAATATATGGAGGGGCTAAAAAGATTTTTTTAAAGTGACACAATTATGGGTTGCCTACAATAATTATATTTAAGGACACAATAGACTAAAAGTGAAAGAATTTAACAATGCATTGAATGAATATGGTAATGAAAATAAAACTGGGACACTTATATCATCCAAAATACAGTTTAAATCTAAAACCATCACAAGAGACAAAGGATACTAAATAATGATAAAGCTGTCAATATATCAGGATATTATAACAGTTATAAATATGTGTGTATAAATCCAACATCAGAACATCTGAAAATTTAAAGCAAATACTTAAAGACTTGAAGGAATAAGCAGCAAGAAAGAAATATATATATATTTTGGCAAACTGGGGACAATTTTTTCTTTAAAGGTACATTAAAAATTACAGAATCAGCAAATATATCATTCTGCTCTATGTTCATTATCAATGTGGATTACACAGATTCAGCGTCTAAAGTAAAAACTTAAACTTTTATTCCAATGAAATATTAAACATGGGATATATAAACAAAATAAGTGACAAAAACTTGATATTATGAAACCTCCTTAAACAACAAAACATTGCTGTAAAAAAACTTGCAGAAAGATTCATTTTGCTAAAATTTAGCTAAAAGAATAACATATTTTGATCACGCAATAATTTAATATGTGTGTTGTTTCGTTAGAAAATAAGAGCAGACAACACTTTCAACCTAAAAGGTTAGAGCGCATCAGATTTTTAAAGAACATTTTAAATACAAAATAGAATATCCAGAACAAATATTATTGAGAAGGCCGAAGAATTGAGCAACACTAAAAAACAAAAGGCTCTAGCAGACATATATAGAACACTCCACCACGAATAGCTGAATATACAGTCTTCTCAAGTTCACATTAATCTTTTGCCATGAAAAATCACTTGTCAAAACAAGTCTCAAGAAATATATGCATATTGAAATTTATATTAAGAAACTTTTATCATAAAAATACAATGAAGCTAGAAAATAATAGCATAACAGGAAAGGATTATGTGGAAGTGAAACACCTTCTAGAACAGTCTTTGAGTTAAGGAAATAGTAAAAAGAAATTTGAAAATACCATGAAGATAGCATGAACAATTCACAGGAAAAAGAAGAAGAATGGAGATGTCAAGCTTGCTGACTTCAGACTCTACTATAAAGCAATAATAATCAAATCAGAACAGTATTGGAATGAAAACAGAAATACAGATAAATGGAACAGAATTGAGAGCCTGAAAATAAACACACATATATGAAAAATTAATTTTTGACAAGGGTGTCAAAGACTTACAATGGGGAAAAGACAATCTCTTCAATAAATGATGTTTGGAGAACTGAACAGCCACATGCAAAAGGTTGAACCTAGATCACTTCATAACATCAAACACTGAATTAATTCAGTGGATTAAAGACTTAGATAAAAGACCTGAAACCACAAAATTCATAGTAGAAAACATAGGCAAAGCACTACTGGACACTGACCTAACTTATGTCTTTGGGAACTTGATTTACTCACAAAGGAAATAAAATCCAAAATAAATAAATGGAATTATACAAAACTAAAAAAGTGTTCACACAGCAAAAGAAATGCTCATCAAAACAAAAAGATATCCTATTGAATGAGAGAAAATATTTACACATCATATATTTGACAAAGGATTAATATTCAAAATATTTAAAGAACTCATAAAACTCAACAACAAAATCTAACAATCCAATTAAAACATGGGGAGATATCTTTTTTAGATTTTTATTGCAGTAACTTTGATTTGACACATTAAAATAAACTCCTAAGTATAGAGTCTCCATATGTTCCGTTTCCTCAGTCCACAGATATATCTCAGAATACCCGGTCCTTCACCAAATCACAGTGTTCTTCACCAATGTCCAGTGAACTCTCCCAACTCTTGCCTCACTGCCCCATCCCATTTCATATTGGTAACTTCAGTTCTATTGCAAGTATCCAAGGACTGGATACATTTCATCTGTTCCTTTTTTTGCCTATTCTCTATCCACCTATGAGTGAGGTCATCTGGTATCTATCTTCTTTTGACTTATTTCACTTAGCATAATCCCTTCTAGATCCATCCATGTTGATTCAAATGACAGGATTTCCTCTATTCTAAAGGTTATATAATATTACATTGTGTATATATACCACATTTTCTTTATTCATTCATCTGATATTGGGAATTAGATAATTCCCAGTTCTTAGCTATTGTGAATAGAGCTGTAATAAACAGAGGGGGGCTTGAAAAATCTCTGTGAATTAGTGATTTTGTACCTTTTTGGCAAACACCCAGAAGTAACATGGTGGATCATATGGGATTTCCATATTCAACTTTTTGAGGAATTAATATACAATTTTCATAGAGGTTGCCCAAATTGCACTCCCACCAAAAAAGTAAATATTTCCAAACTTTTGTGTAATAGCCAGTATCTTGAGTATAAGACAATATTTCATTATTGTTTTGATTTGCATTTCTCATAATCAGTGAGTAGGAAGTTCTTTTCATGTTCCTGGTGGCTATCTGTATAACCTCTTAGGGAAAAAATCTCTCCAATTCTTCTTCTCATTTTTTGGTTAGATTTATATTTTTCTCCTCTCAGGTTTTATGAGTTATTCATGTATTTCAGATAATAACCTTTGTCAGAAATATGAAATACAAATATCTTTTCCCAGTTAGTAGCTTGCCTTTTGGTTTTGGTGATGTTTTCTTTCACCGTGAAGGATCTTTTTAGTTTTATGTAGTCCCAGTTGTTTATTTTTCTTTTGTTTTCCTTGATGCTGGAGTCAAGTCCCCAAAGATCTCTCTATGTCTGATGTCATGGAAATCCTTTCCTAAGTTGTCTCCCAAGAATTTTATGGTTTCCAGTCTTATGTTCAAGTCTCTAGCTCATTTTGAATTAATTTTTGTGAATGGTGCTAGTGAGTGGTCTAGCTTTATTCTTTTGCATGTGGCTGTCCAGTGTTCCCAGCACCATTTATTGGAGAGAATTTCCTTTCTACATTTTATGCTTTTAACTCCTTTGTCATAGATTAACTGACTGCTATGTGAGTGGATCAGTTTCTGGTGATTCAGTTCTACTCCACTGATCTGTGCCTCTGATATTATTCCAGTACCATACCATTTTGATCACTATTGCTTTGCAATATAGCTCAGTATCTGGGAGTGTGATTCCTCCAGATTCATTCTTTTTTTTCCTCATAATTGTTTTGGCTATTAGGGGTCTTTTGTTGTCCCATACAAATTTTAAGATTTTTGTTCTATTTCTTAGAAATAAGCCCATGGGATTTTAATGGGGATTGCATTATAAATGTGTATTGATTTGGATAAGATGATAATTTTAATGATGTTTATTCTTCCCAGCAATGAGCAGGGGATGTCTTTCCATTTTTTTCTATTCTCCTCTATTTATTTTAGGAAGGACTTGCAATTTTCTTGTGCAGATCTTTTACTTCATTTGTTAAGCGAATGCCCAAGTTTTTTAGTCTTTTAACTTATGTTTTAAACTGTGATTTTCACGGTTTCATATCCTTCTAGGGTGTTGTTTGCATATAAACATGCAACAGATATTTGTGCATTGATTTTGTAGCCTGCC
The DNA here is from genome assembly GCA_004363575.1 of Solenodon paradoxus. Classification (NCBI taxonomy): domain Eukaryota; kingdom Metazoa; phylum Chordata; class Mammalia; order Eulipotyphla; family Solenodontidae; genus Solenodon; species Solenodon paradoxus. The sequence goes on along the minus strand of RJWH01001536.1, from coordinate 6,576 downwards.
ACTTTACTGTATTTGTTGATGAGTTCTAGAAGTTTTTTGACAGAGTTTTTACTGTTTTGATATATATATATATATATAAAATCTTGTCATAAGCAAATAACGATAGTTTTACTTTCTCCTTTACAATTTGGATTCCCTTTATTTCCTTTTCTTCCCTAATTGTTCTGACTAGGTCTTCCAGCATGGTGTTAAATAGCAGTGGTGAGAGTGAACAGCCTTGCCTTGTTCCTGAACTTAGAAGAAATGCTTTTTTAATTTTTAGCCCTTGACTGTGATGTTGGCTGTGGGTTTTTCATATATGGTCTTCATGATGTTGAAGTACATACCTTCTATTCCAATTTTTATCATAAATGGTTGTTGGATCTTGTCAAAAACTTTCTCTGCATCTATTGATATGATCATGCATCTTATTGATAAGGTATATTATACTGATAGATTTACAGATTGAACTATTCTTGCATCCCTGGCATAAATCCCACTTTGTCATGGTGGATGATCTTTTTAATGTATGGTTGGATTTGGTTTGCTAACATTTTGTTGAGAAATTTTGCATCTATGTTCATTAAAGATATTGATCTGTAATCTTTTTTGGTGACCTCTCTAACAGCTTACATTTTCTGTGATGTTAGTCACATGGAAAGTATTTGGGAGTGTTCCCTGTTCTTCAATATTTTGGAAGTGTTTGAGAAGAATACATATTAATCCTTCGCTGAAAGTTTGGTAGAACTCATTAGAAAACCTTTATGGTCCAGGAGTTTCATTTTAGGGAGTCTTTTGATTACCTCTTCAGTTTCTTTGCTTGTGATTGTTCTACTGAGGTTTTCCAGTTTTTCTAGATTCAGTCTGGTACACTGAATTTTTTTAAAAAATCCATCCATATCCTCAAGGTGGTCCACTTTTTTGGCACAGAGTTGTTCATAGTAGTCCCTTATGATCTTTTGAATTTCTGGGGTATCTTTTGTAACTTCTCCCCTTTCATTTCTGATTCTGGTTATGGGGATTTATTCTCATTTTTACCTTTGTGGTTCTAGCCAATTTTGTTTATTTTTTCAAAGAAAGAACTTTTGTTTCATTTATCTGAACTGTCTTTTTGTTTAATATTTTATTTATTCTGCTGAAATTTTGATTATTTCCTTTCTTCTGATCAATTTCGGCTTTAATTTTTCTTGTTTGTCTAATTGTTTCACATGTAGAGAGGTTGTTTATTTCAGATATTTCTTATTTCTTGTGGTGGGACTAGATTCTAATGAAAATTCCTCTTATTACTGCTTTTGCTACATCCCATAGATTCTGGTAGCTTGTATCTTCATCCTCATTTGTCTCTAAGTATTTTTAAGTTCCTCTTTGACTTTGTCTTATGCTTGAGAGTCGTTGATAAGCATATTGTTTAGTTTTCAATATATTTGGGGTCGTATAACTTTCTTTTTGTGGTTCATTGCCAGTTTTAAGCCATTGTGGTCATAGAAGATGCTTGGTATGATTTTTATCTTTGTAAATTTGTTGGGAGATGTTTTGTAACCCATCAGATGATCTATCCTTGAGAATGCTCAATGTGCGCTTGAGAAGAAAGTAAAATTTGTAGTGGTTGGGAGATGTGTTTGGTATATACCTATTAGACTTATCTGTTCCAGATTGTCATTTAATTCAGCTGTTTCCTTGTTAATATCTCTGGTTGATCTTTTCATTATTAGTGGAGTGTTGAAGTCTCCCACTATTATTGTGTTGCTGTCTATTTCTTTGTCAGATCTAGCAATATTTGCTTAATATATTTTGATTCTCCTTCATTTGGTGCATGCGTGTTAATAAGCATTATGTCTTCTTGTTGTATTGGCCCTTTAATCATTATATAATCTCCACTAGTCTTTTTTATGTTCTTTATACTCAAGTCTGTTTTATTCGATGAGTATAACTGTTCATGTCCTTTTGTGGTTTTCATTCTACTATAGGATTGTTTTCCAACCACTGACCTGGAGCCTTTGTTCTTCTTTTGAAAGAAGGTGGGTTTCCTGAATACAGTAGAAGGTTGGGCTATGCTTTTTAATCCACTCAGCCAATCTGCATCATTTGAGTTATGAGTTTATTCCATTAACTTTAGGTTGATTATTGATATGCAGTTTCTTATTGTCATTTGGTAATTTGTTTTCTGTATGTTGCCCCAAACAATGTCTTTGTTTTTCTCTTTGTCTTTTTATGTTGGATGGGTGCGGTTGTGTTTTGATTGGTTTCCCTTTTTGTATTCTTCTTTGCTTTTTCCCTGGGGATGCATTTTGAGGTTACCCTGAAATTAGCATTAACAGTTCTGTTTATTTCTTATTTTTATTTGAAAGATTTCTAACTATTCACATTTTGTTCTCTTCCTCCTCACTTATAGCATTTGCTGTCTTACTGATGTTGTGTGGGGTTTATTTATGCTTTAAAGAGCATCCTTTCATTTTTTTGGCAAAGCTGGTTTTGTGGTGAATTCTTTTAAATTTTGCTTATCAGAGAAGTTTTTATCATTCCTTCAGTTCTAAATCATAATCTTGCAGTGTATAGTATTTTAGGTTGAAAGTCCTTTTCTTTCGTTTCTTGGAATATGCCATAATATAATCTTCTGCCCTGTAGAGTTTAAGTTGGAAAATCTACTGACTATATTATGGCTACTTCTTTGTATGTGATGGTTTTCTCTGACTCCTTTTTAAAAGGATTATTTCCTTATCTTTTATTTTTGACATTTTGATGACAATGTGTATAGGTGTGATTATTTGGGGGTTTCTATTATAAGGAACTCTGAGCTTCCTGTGTTGGGAGGCTGCTTCATTCTTCAGGTTTGGGAAGTTCTCATCTAAATTTCACATACAATTTCTGTCCTCCTTTCCCTCTCTTCTCCTTCTGGGATCCCTGTGATGTGAATGATTTTCCTTTTGATGTCATAACAAAGTTCTTGAATGTTATCTCCATGTGGTTGTTTTTTATCTCTTTGCTGGTTTGCTTGAGCGAGTTCCTCTGTTCTATCTTCTACTGATGATTCTATTGAAAGTTTCATCCATCCTATTATTTTATCCCTCTATTGAATTATTTAGTTTAGCTATAATATTTTTCATTTCTTTGGTATCTTGCTTCATTTCTTATCTTTCTCTTTTGATGTACTGTTTTCTGGATTCCCAGAGTATGTTAATCACTGTTGTCCTAAATTCCTCCTCAGGTAGTTTGCATAGTCTGCTGTATTCATATTTCCCCCTTGGTTTTCATTGGATCTGCCATTTCACATATATTTATGTCTTTGCTCTGCTCAGCTTTCTGTTTATATTTCTGTTAGTTCAATTTCCTTGCAGTGACGGTGTTGGGTATGTTGATCACCTTGCTGCTGGCCCACAATTGGCAATCAGGCTGCAGTTCCTTCTCTACCCACAGGGTTGTGCTAACGGGTAGTGTTGAAGTTTAGTGCCTTTAAGGAGACTCTCTTCTTCCTTTAATCCTGGAGGTGGGATATCCTATGGTGGGTTATCCTGTGTGTGGGATATCCGGTGGATGAATCCTGAGAATTAGCTGCAAAATGGTGATGTGAAGGGTAGGCAGAGGGGGTAGGGAATTTCCCTAGTTGCCTATGGTTATTGTGGAACCCAGTTTCACTTCATGAAAACTGCAGCTCAGTTCCTGGGTCGCTGGCTCTCCTTCCACCCCATGCCAGGATAGTCTCTTTTGCCTCCATGTCCCAACCCCTTGCTGCCTCAGCAGTGGGTCTTCAGGCTGTTTTCTTCCTCCCAAATTTCCACCCCACTCCCTTGTTTCTTATGTCAAGTCCCAAATCTGCAGTTTTTGCTGCATGCCAGTATGTTTTTGCCTAGCCTTTGATATCATGAAAACCACTCAGTCTCTGCAGCCACTGGGCCAGCCCTACCTTAGTATTTGCCTTTGGAGAATATGTGAGTTTATTGTTGTTCTTTGAGAGGATCTGAATCTCACCCCTCCTGGTTACCATACTCTCTCAATCTAGGTTTTCTTTTGTATGGTGAAGTTTTCTTTTGCTGTGAAGAAGCAACAATATGCCAAAAAACTGGATAGATTAGAAAAATGGAAAAAATTCTAGAAACAAAATCTGCATTGATTTAATTTCTAGAAACATTGAAAATATGAATATTACTAGCATGGAGATTGAATCATTGATCAAATATATTCCAGAAAATAAAATTCTTTGAATCTTGGTGAATTAATAGCTTTACTGGTGGAATTGGCTAAACATCTAAAGAAGAATTAATTCCAATACTTCTCAAAATATTTGAAATTATTGAGAAGGAAACTCTTCCAAACTCATTTAATGAGTGGTTCTCATGATTGAGATTAGTGTCATTATAAAAGAGACCACTCAAAGCAAGCTATTCATTTCCACCATTTGAGTATATAATTAAAAGTTGCAAACCAGAAGAGGTTCCTCAACAAGAATCTCCCCATTCTGGCATTCTGATTTTGAACTTCCAGTCTCAATAACTGTGAAAATATATTTCTTGTCATATGCCCCTCAGTGTGTAGGATTTAGTTATGGTAGTTCATTAACTAAGAAACATCAAAAGGTCATACACTATGACAAAGTGGGATATGCTGCTGGGATTCAAGAACAGCTAATATAAGAAAATTGAGTAATGTTATCCCACACAAACAGAATCCATGTAAAAACCTGAGTATTGTTTTTATAGACTCAGAAATAATTATATGAAGATATACAAGTGCTTTCACAATAAAAGTCTCAACAATCTAGACATAGAAGGAAAACAACTCAAATAATAAAGACCATTGTAAAAACTCCACAAATAAAATCCTCAGCAGTGAAAACATAAAATGATTTTAAAAAATGTTCACTCTCATAAATTAAAATCATGCTGATAATTTTTATTAACATGTCATGTCATTTTTGTTGATATAGTATATCACATTTATTGACTTGCTTATATTGAACCAACTTGTATCCTTGGAAATAATCCCACTTAATTGTGGTGTGTGCTTTGTTTAATGAGTTGTTGAATTCAATTTGTTGGCATTTTATTAAGGGTTTTTGCATCAATATTCATCAAATATATAGCTCTGTAATTTTTTTCTTTGATTATCTCTTTATATGATTTTAGCATCATTGAAAGGGTTTGGAAGTTTGTCATCTTTATTTTTTGGAAGTTTGAGAAAGATTGGTATTAATCTTTTTTTGAGTGGTAAAATTCACCAGTGAAACCATCTGGGGAGATATTTACTCTTTCAATTTCCTTGTTTGTGATTGATCTATTTGGGATTTCTATTTGATCCTTATTTACTTTTGGAATGCCATTAGTTTCCAAGAATGTATCCATTTCTACTAGGTTATCAATTTGTTGCTATACACATAGTATGCACATAGTATTCTCTTATGATCCTCTATATTTCTGTTGTATGGGTAGTGATTTTTTCTCTTTCAATTCTGATTTTATTTACTTGTGCTTTCTCTCTCCTCTTCTTTATGAATCTGTCTTGTCTACTTTATTAACATTTCATAAAACCAGCTCTTGGTTTAACTGGTTTTTAATAGTCTTTTGGTGTCTATTTTATCAATTTCTGCTCTGTTTTATTATTTCCTTACTTCTACTAGATTTTGGTTTATTTATTATTTTTCCAGTTCCTTTTGGTGAAGCTGTAGGTTTTCTATTTATGTTTTTTTTGGTTTCTGTACATTTCCCTGTGATTACTGATTTTGCTGTATCTCACAGATTCTGATAGTATTTTCATTTTAATTTGACTTCAGGTTGTTTTTTTTAATTTCACTCTTGATTATTTTCATTGACTCAGTAGTTGTTCAATAACATTTTGCTTATTCTCTATTCCTTTGTGCTCTATCTCTATTTTGTCCATCTCTTCTAATTTGTTGCTTAAAATCATGTTTCCTTATTGATTTTCTGTCTGGATGTTCTGTCTTTTTCTGTGAGTGGGGTTCCCAATAATTACTGTGTTGCTATTAATCTCTCCCATTATGTGTGTTAATATTTGCTTGATATATTTAGGTACTTGCTTGTTGTGTACATATATATTAGTAAATATAATGTCTGTCTTTGATTGATACTTTAATTATAACATAGTGGCCATATTTATCTTTTGACACCGTTTTTGCTGGAAGTTTATTTTATCTGAGATGATTGCAGCAGTTTCCGAATTTTTATATTCACCATCGGCTTGCAGTACCTTGATCCATCTCTTCTCTAAATCCTAAGTGAGCTTCCTGCAGACAATATATGTTTAGGCTTTGTTTCTTAATCCACCTAGTCACTTTGTGCCTTTCAATCAGTGAATTAAGTCAATTTACATTGAGTGATTATGATACTTGGTGACATCACAGTCACTTTGATTTTTGTTTTCTGTTTTTTTTCTATTTATTGCCTAGCTTGCTTTTTTGCAAACTTTCTTCTCTTTGATTTAAATAGGAGAGCCTCTTTTAACATTTCTTGTAGGGGAGACCTTATGTCAGCAAATTCCTTCAGACTTTGTTGGGAAAAAAATACTTCTCCCTTGTATCTGAGTGCTTTGCCAGATATAGTATTATTGACTGACGGTTTTTATTTGGGGGTATTTGGGAGTAGCATT
>RJWH01001535.1:0-357922 GCA_004363575.1 Solenodon paradoxus | reverse complement strand
TGGCCTAAAATTCTTAATGGAAAACACTTAAAAATTACATAATACTAGAGTGGAAATTTAAGATTGCCCTTTCAAAAATGCTTGTTAAAATTGCTTTTGTTTGGGGCACAGGAATACTTAATGGTTTTCTAAAAACTATGAACTTATATTGTATACCATAAGCATAGAGTACTAAGAATTTCTTTTTTCCCCACCTTTTAATTTTATTGAGATGTAACTAACATATAGTATATTCCTTCTTTCTTGAAGTGAATATATGTTTTTAAGGTGGAAATAAGGGTTCACATAAATATTGCAATGCTGAATGTCTTCTAATCTACCTTTCTACTAGAATACAGTAGAATTTGTTTTTTGCACTATGAAAATGTTCTTATGTTGTGTTTTCCAACTCTAACCACAAGTGAATATTGAACTTGGGTGTTACTAGTGGAGACAAGAAAGTGGATGTTAATTTAATTATTTAATTTTAATTAAATGGGCTGAGTGTCTACTATGTTAGATAGCACAGTTTTATAGTAAGATGATATATTATGTATGTATGTACATACTTATTTATTTTAAAACTGGGCACATTTCTACTCAATAAAAGACTATTTCCAGATATCCTGTTTCTAGGCTTGAACTTTAAAGGAAGGCTATTCTTTCTTTCTTCCCACTTTATTGTTTGGAATGTAGATAATTTGAATCACCTTAAATCATGTGAATGAGGACATCATTGGGAATGTTAAACAAAGATAGACAGCTTCGTGCAATAAAATTTGAAACTTGTTAAGTCACTGATATTTGGAAGATTTTATCAATAATAGGCTTATATTTAGCTTCCTTTTCTTTTTAATATATTCTTCTTGGAATTTGTTGTGATTCCTTAATCTAACATATTTCTTCAAATCTAGAAATTTCCTTTTTAAATATATTTTATCAAGTATAGAAATTTTTACATTCCTTAGCATATTTTAATATTCTTTATTTTAATATTCTAATATTTTAGTATTTGGTGTTATTATCTCTACTCTGATCTTAGGAAAGTTGAATGAAATGTTTTTTAACCCTATACCATCTTTCCAAACTTATGATGTACTTTCCATCTCTCAATAAAACATTTATCTGTAACAAATCCTGAATAATATCTTGAAATTCATTTTCAGTGTTCAAGTTTTAAAAGTGCAAATCTTTTGAAGGCAAATTCCTATTTTTATTTTAAAAGACATTATCAATGGGTATAGAAATGTAGATTGACTTTTCTTCTTTCAGTACTTTAAAGATAGCATTCAGTTCTTCGGACCATTATGGTTTCCAATGAAAAGTTATTTATACCTGAACCATCATATGTATTTGTTCTATTTTTCCCACTTGATGATTAAAATTTTTTTTCTATTTTTTCTTCAGTTTGATCATAATACATATAGATCTAGTTTCCTTTTAATTGTATTATTCTTGGGGTTTGCTGAGATTTTAAAATTTGTCAAAATACTTCAATTTTGGGCCTTTTTTTTCCTATAGTTTCTGACTGCTGTTAATTCCCCTTCGGTTCATAATGCATACATTCTCTTTCTTTCTTTCTTTCTTTCTTTCTTTTACTGCATTCTTTGACATATTATCAGAGTTATTTTGAAGTCCTGTTTTGATTATTCTAACATCTGGGCCACCTTTGATGTTAGTGCTGTTGACTTTTTTCTCTCTTGAAATAAGTAATTTTTTCTTGTTTTTCATCTTCATATTTTTTAATTGGAGAACATTGTGTATTTGAATAAAAATAGAGTTAAATGTTAAATATGTTAAATGTTTGTGCTTTCAAATTTACATACCCCTTACATTATTGGTGCAGTTGAATTAGGTCTCATCTTCTGTAATTGAGCTGGGTCTGTTTCTTGTTACTGACCTTGTTTATTGAAGGCTTCAAACTTTTTTAGAACAGGATCAAGATCTCTTTTTATGAGGTTTGTGATTTTCTGATTTCTCTTGACCTACTCTAAGACTTTAAAATGCTTTGTTCACCTTTGCTTGAGAATGGGATCTTAGCTCATTTTCACTTCTCCTAATCACATATTATCCTGTCTTCTGTACCCTTAAAGGTTTGAAGCGCATGTGGGATTTCTTCCATTTTTCCTTTGCAGTCAGACTTCATCAGGCTTCATAGTCCTGAATCTCTGTGGGGTATGTCTCATCTCTCTATCCATTTCCCCTGTCTTTCTGTTGAGCATGATTTGAAAACTGGTTGAAAAGAGATGGTAATTTGGTGGACTTCCCTTGTACCTTCCATCTTTAGAGATTCTGAACTGTCATGCCAACCCCCAGTTAGGTCTTAAACATTTGCTGTGAGTTCAGTTTTCTTCTTACCAGCTCTCTTCTCTTCCTAAGACTATGCTAACAATGAAAGCTGCTCTTCATTCCATTTTTCCTTTCACTTTTATGATTTTTATTCATTAGGTTTCCTTGCAAACTTCTGTTGTCAGATGAATCTTGAAAAGTCTTAATAGGCTACATGGCTTGTTTGTGTTCTTACGATGGGATAGAGTTCTCTTGTGATTTCTGTACCTTAAGAGAAAGAGTAATTGTTAATTAGGTAACATGAGCTGTTGTCCACATATGTCTTAAAATATTAAGATTCATTTATTTTAAATTTGATAATTACCTTGGATGAAGTTGCCAGTAGTTGGCAGCTCATTCTTGCTATCGTTTCTCAACCTCTCGTTACTTTTTCTTGCCTATTCCTCACCATTTTTTTGTTTTATTTTGTTTTCCTCAGCTTTTTCTTTTTTTACTTAATGGCTTAGCCAAAATTTTTGGAAATCATTCTTAAATATAAAGTAGTAAATATTTTTGAAGCTTTCAATTGAATTTTTATTCTTTCATTTGTTTACAATGCTATATATGCTCTAGTCATAATTACTCACCAGTCAATGCATACATCACACCATACTGAAACATTCTTAATTTCTTAAGAAGCATACTCATCTAATAAATTCTCACTACTATAGTTCTGTAAAGAAAAATAGATAATTTTATTTACTTAAACTTAGATAAATATTAATATGTGTTTTTTGTTTCACTCAAGGTTCAAGATAAAACACGGGGCACTTTACCCCTTCTATAACTTGATGTTTTACAAGATAATCTCATTGGCTGACAAGGTTTCTATAGCTGACAAGAAGCATGCATGTTTAATTTTAATGTTCTGCAACTTTGGTCTCTAACCTTTGTTTCAGTTCTCATTCTTCAGCTTAGGATGTAACTGAAAATGACAGTGGTGCCTTGGTCTAACTAATTGGTGAAGTCTGAGTGGAATGTGGATAAATGAGCCATTTTGGCAGTGAGCAGAGAAGTAAAGCACACTTTTCTCATTAGTTGTCTCCCAGGCTAAAATTAAACAAAATAATATATTGCCAAATTTTAGTGATTTATGGGGGATCTGTTCTGAGTCAACTTAGTATCAGACTAATTGTCTGCACACTTATATGTCAGAACTTATTTGTTATTTTAAAGGTTGTGTCTTGTAAGTTGGATATATGAAAATATTCCTTTAAATTTCAAAGAATATCATCTAAATTATAACTTAAACTAAATTGATGTTAAATGAATAGGTTATTATTTTTATCACCTATTAGCATCCTTAAAGTTCACTCTGAGTTATATGTCATTTTATTGGATTTCGTAAATTTTAAATTTTTTTAAATTTTATTTTAATATAAATAGGACTTTCAAGATTTATTTTACATGTCAAGATATTTGTTAGATTTGTTTTCTTTTCCTTGCTCTAGAATCCCATTGCAAAATGTGTTGATTACTTTAGAATTTTATATTGCATTGTTTTATATTTTTCTTCTACTAAAAGATGTTTGTAGCTTATACTTTAGTTGAATAATATTACAAAACTTATTCTGATTTTATTTTCAAATATCAATTTAACTTGTTCTTTTTATTTAGGTATATTACTGGGCACATACACAAATATATATTTAATGTACATAAGTATTTTGGTGTAAAATCATTTAATGAATTCCATTGATTATTTTCTAATTGTTAAATCATTTGCTTTTTAAATTCCCCCAGGTGATCTTTCTTTTTGTTGAAGTGCTTTTCTGATCATATTTTTTCTCTTCAGTCATTTGTATCTTTTGTTATTTGTTTGTTTAAGGTAACTATTTTTAATTATTCAATTTGAATAATTGCATTTCTTGGGTTTGGGAGTTAGTATATTCTTTCAACAATTCTGTAAAATTCTCAGCTGTTCTTTTTCATAGTTGCCTCTTCCCAATTCCATAATATTTCCTTCTGTAATCTAATTAGATGTATGTTTGGTCTTTTTACTCTGTTCTCCATGTCTTTAATCCCATTCTAACAGTTTCATTTGTTATTTTGGAGTCATTAGATGTTAACTCATTGTGTTTCTCCCATTTCGCATATTTTCTCTTCAGCTTTATATAATCCACTGTTCAATCATTTGAATCAGTGTTTTACTTCAACAGTTAAATATATAATCCACTGTTCAATCAGTTGAATCAATGTTTTACTTCAACAGTTAAATATATCCTTTCTATAATACCCGTTTTTCTTTAAAATATTTTCTTTACTGATACTTTCTCATTGTTTTGTCACCTTCATAATTTCATATTTTGTTTTTAAACATTTTATACGTAGCTGTTTTATGTTCTGTATTCAGCTTTCAATACTTGGAGTTGCTGATTTTTCTGACTTTCATGCAGTGACTTGCCTTCTGCTGTGGTTTCTGATTTTTTTATTATGGACATCCTTGATAAATAATTTCTGGCTGTTTCATAAAGTGGAGACATGTTTTCAAAGAGAACTGTTTTCTGTTTTTTTAAAGAGAAGATACAAGCAGGAATGAAATCAAGTAGGTAGAGAATAAGAGAGAGTATTTTATTTAGTTGAACTTTTTGGTTGTTTTGTTTCCATGGCCTCCAGGTCTGAACCGAGGATCTTGGTATATATTTGCACTTTGCGTAATGAAGTAAACAACTAGGTCACCAGAACACTCCTCAAGGAGAATGTTTTATTCCACCTTTTGCTAGTGGCCAGAGTGATATTGTGATATTCCTTAGCAGGCAAATCTAAAGTTCATCTACCTCTTCTTTTCTGCTGTCATTGCTGGAAAAAAATTTATGTTTACTTTCAGGACAATTTTGCTACCTTTTTATGTTCCTTTTTCAAGAGGTAACTTGTTTCAAATAGTTTCCATAATTATATTAGTGCTCATTTTCATGTATTAAAATACTATGCCTTTTATTTTTCTTGATTGTTTATTTTGGAGCAATATACATTGATGTCTTATTGTGGAAAATAATTGATTAATTTTACTCACTTATCTCCTGCCACACATTATACATCCATACCATCAATATTGTTTTATCATGTTTTATTAATATTTTATTTTTTTCAGAATTTGTATCATTCTGTTTACAAATATTCATGGTACAGTCATGTTAGATCCTTTGACTAGTTAACCTTTCTTTTATATATTTGTTTCTCTTGTATTTAATAATTATGTTTTTTTAAGTTTCCCATGCACCTATCGCCAATTCATTATTGTCACCTTGGAAATTCTTATTATTTTCTCCTGCGTTGTTTCCTTTGTTTTCTAGATCCTATTGTTTTCTTTCTTGGTCTAATACCTTCTTTTGGTCAAATAGGTTGTTAATCACATCATCTTAATTGTGTCATTAATATTTATGTAGTACCAATTATAACAAACTATTTAGGGTTCATTTGACAGGAAGTTATTCAGAATAATTTAGACCTAATTATAATTTCATTTCTCTATATGAATTTTGAAAATAATCTTTTAACTGTTAACATTGAATTATATCTTTTTAAAAGTAATTTTTTGAAGTGACATTTCATTATAGCATATGTTTCAAGTGTACATCATTCTAATTCAACATTTGTACCTGCCATATTAAGTTTACCACTCAAAATCGAATTCTATCTTTCACCATATAATTAACCCCTTGTACCCAGTTTATGTGTGCCCCGTTCTTCTTCCTTTCTGGTAATCACTAATTTGGTCTTATAGTCTAAAAGGATTTTGTTGTTTTATTTCGTTCATTTGTTTTATTTCTCTATACACCCTATATTAGTAAATTTTCTTCTGATTTAGTTCTCTAAGTGTAATATTCTATTGATCCATTTATGTTGATTATGTCTATATTGCTAAAATAGCTGAGCGACATTTCTTTGTGTATACCACATATTCTTTATCTCATCATCTGTTTTTGGACACATAAGTTGTTTCCTGCCATTGCATATTGCAAATAATGCTGCAATAAACATAGGAGGGCATATATTTCTTTGAATTAGAGGTTTCCTCCCTTCCTCCTTACCTTCCCTCTTTGCTTCTTTAATGTTTTTCATAATGACTGCACCATTTTACATTCTCTCCGGCGGTACCAGGTTTCCTTTCTCTTCACATCCTTTTCAACACTCTTTGTTTCTGGCATAATAGCCATTCCCATAGATGTAAAAAGATATCTCATTGTTATTTTAATTTGAATTTCCTTAATAGTAAGAGATGGTGCACATATTTTTATGTGCCTGGTCTTCTTTGGAGAAGTATTTATTTAAATCTCTTGCTTATTTTTAAACTGGGTTATTTGGTTGTTCCTGAGTTTTATGATTGCTTTATATAGTTTGGACATTAATGCCCTGTCAGACATATGATGTGCAAATAAATTTTCCTATTTAGTGGGATGTCTTTGTTTTGATGATAGTTTTTTTCATTATGCAGAAAATTTTTAGTTTGATATAGTTATATTTGTTTATTTTACTTTTGTTTCCCTTGCAATTAGAGTTGAATTCCAAAAAAGAAATTGCTAAGACTAATGTTAAGAAGCTTATCCCCTATTTTCCTTTTCCGTATTTTATGGTTTTAGATCTTTCATGCAAGTGTTTCATCCACTTTGAATACTTTTTGCATATGGTTTTATGTAGTTATCTAGTTTAATTGTTTTGCAAGTGGCTGGCCAATTTTCCTGATACTATTGTTGGTGAGACTTTCCTTGTTCCATTTTACTCTTATCTTCTTTGTCATAAATTAGTTCTTTAGTTTTATTTATAGGATCTCAATTCATTTCCATTAATCTATGTGTCTGTTATTTTCTAATATCATGCTGTTTTGATTCCTATCACTTTGTAATATAGTTTGAAGTCTAGAAGTATAAAACCTCAGTTTTCATTTTTTTTCCTGAGAATTATTTTTACACTTGGAGTCTTTGATAATTTATAATATGTAATTTAAATAACTTTGAAAGCCATTCAAATGCATGTAATTCACTACTTTAAAGTGAAAAGGTTTTAATACTTATTTATGTATTTGGAAACAAACTCTGTTTTTTATCTAATAGCATTTTTGGAGAGAATACATTGTTATAAAACAAGAACAATATTTAAACTTACTTTTGCTACTATGTTATATCATTTTTGTTAGTTTGCAGAGATGATGCCCTCTTTGTAAAGTAGAGCTGCCAGAGTTGTTTGAAACGATGTCATTTTGGGAAAGTCTTCCTTTATTTCCCTTGATAAAATGTAGGATTTTTAACGCTTTATTCTGTATATTAGTCATATATAAGGAATAGAAGAATTTAGGTTCTAATGAGTAATTTGCATTTTACTGCAGTGGAAAAAAAGCAGTTATATTTTCCAGTTGACTTCAATTGCACCTTCCTTTTTTTTGCAGTTATATTGTATATAGCTTCTGCTGATGTGTATTTGAGTGAATCATTTTTCACCAGCACATACACTAGTACATAAAGGTGGGATTGTTCATGTTTTCTCAGTCTGATGTGTAGGGATCCATATGAAATCTGGTTCCTGGGGAGTAAGTAGTATAAGGTGAAGCAGGAGTACATGTGACCAATTTGTGTTTTTGAAGATTCTGTGCAAAGTTTTAAAAAAGCGGGAAGTTTTTTTTCTTGCTTCCCTCCATCCTTCTGTATTCATCGTCATATAATTCACTTTTCATTCAAGTTGATATTAATACTAACTATTGGTTTAATTAATCTGCAATATTGTAGAATAAATAGGCTTACTCCAACTAACTTGAGAGCCTATCTGCTATTTGTTACGACGTTTTTCCCTCCACCCCTACCATCTAGCTGGTAATTTTCTAAATAATGGACATCACTAAAAGCAAAACTGAAAAATACACCTTCTTTTATATTTCATATATTTGAATGGAGCTAATAATATTTTTATCAGAAATTGCTTATCTTATTTCAGGAAATGAAGGCGTAAATATTGTGTTGATGGAAACTAGAATGCTCTGGTGCAGGGATGATGTGATATGTATACAGATTGATGTGCAAATTTAATATCTGCAAATCCTATAGCTATGTAAGCTTAAATAAATGACCTAAATACATAAATTTGGTTTCTGCACAATTAAAAAGTAGAAATTAAAAAAACCTTTTTTGTGTATATAAAATGCACATAAATTAAGAATGAGATGTTCTGCATTGGTTAAATTCTATGTGAATTACTTTTTTTCATAAAAGAGGAATAAAGTATTTTAGTAGGAAGACAGAACTGTAACATGTTGCTTTAGCTATGTGTTTCATGTCACAATATTAGCCTGCATTTAATCTAGGCAGCTTTCTGTCTGCTTCTCAGCATTCAAAGCTGTAAGTTACAATGATTTATTGAGTGTTATAGTAATGCTTCCTTTCATATTATGGATTAGTTTTCAGTATTGACAAGAATAGGGAGATAATACCATTTAATGGTCACGATAGAAATTTCCATTTACCTAAAAATATTAGGTCTTTCATTATTTTTAAACATAAATGCACTTTTAGTGATATAAAACACATTCCACAGCTTTCATTTTTTTAAAGTGCAAAATTTAGTGGCTTTAAATATTTTCAGGGTTGTGAAGAATCACCACTTTGTAAATCCAGAACATTTTCATCACTCCCAAAAGTACTGTATTACCTACTTGCAGTTATTTCGCATTTTCCTCTCTCCCCAGATTCTAGAAACCACTAATCTAGTTTTTTTCTTTATGGTTTTGCCTGTTCTGAGCATTTCAAATAAATCAAATATTAAATATGTGTTTTGCTGTAAGTGGCTTCTTTCATTTAGTTTTCAAAGTTTATCTATTTTGTATCATTTATCAGTACCTCACTCCTGTTTATGACTAAATAATTTTCTTTTGTATGACTATGCGACCTTCTTTGTATACTTTAAACTGTTCAGGGACATTTTTGATAGTCTACTTTTGGCTTCTATAAGTAATGCTGTTATGAAATCTTGTTTTAAGTTTTTGCATGGATGTATGATTTCATTTCTCTTAGTATATACCTAGGAATTGAGTTTCTGGGTCATGTTTTAATTGTATATTTGCTTTTTGAGAAATTTTATACTGTTTTCCAAAGTATTCACACCATCTTATGTTGCCATCAGCAATGTTTGATGATTTGAATTTCTCCACATTTGTTAGCACTAATTTTGGTTTGCCTTTTTTGCTATATCTATTTTAATTGGTGTAAAGTGATATCATGTCTGTAATTTTAATGAGTAATTAACAATTTTAAAACTCTGTTTTTAGGTGCTGTACTGCTTTGTAATGTACAAGGACTAGCAGTTAATGTTGACCCAATATTATACACCTGGCTAATTTATCAGCCTCAGAAACGAGCCAGTAGACATATGCAGCAGGTGAGAAATTTTTACAAGTTAACTCTCTTAAATACATGAATAAATATTTTTCTGTTTTTAACTAATTGTATATTTTCCATTGATTTTTTAGAGATTAATCACACTTCCTAACCCAGTTTATCCCTTTTAAGCATCTGTATTTCTTAAATCTGTACAAGAAATTACAACTCAAAGTAGTTTCATTAACTATTAAAGGGCTCTATACAATTCTTGTAAGGTCGATACATTAGAGGGACTAGTTTAGGTGGTTATATTTTGCTGGCCTGTTTTCTCTCATATTAGCAAGATGTTTATTTTTCAGAGTGTCTGATACTTAAGAATTACACAGTGCTAGCTTTCATCTTTTTATCTCTGTAATTCTTCTTCATCTTTGAATTTATTTAGCAAACATGTATTGTGTGCCTAAGCCTAGGATCGGATCATCACTATAAGAGAGTTAGATATGTGTTTGTTTAAAAGTATCTAAGTGCAAAATAAAAAACATTTCATTGTTATTTTTAGATTACTTAAGTGTAATTCTGACATGAATTTTATAACTCCCATTTCAAAGATGAATAAATTATTGTCATGGATGTAACAACAGTAAGAATTTTGAGGCCGCATTTATGCTTGAATTTATATTGAACTGCACTTTCCCATTGACTTACAGTTTTGTAATAATCTACTTGGAATAGCTTTGTATCATTTCTAAAGTATATTTTCCCTTCATTATGATTTTTTCAATAACACTTTTGTTCCTGCAGTTTACTTTATTATATGTAATACATATATAAGATGCAGAAAATGTGTTGATAGACTGTTTATGTTATCAGTACGGCTTCCAGTCTTAACTTTGGCTGGCTATTAATGTTTAAATTTTAAAGGAATAAAAAGTTATACATGTCTTTCAGCTGTGTAGGGAGGGTGCCCCTGACCTTCTCCATGTTCAAAGGTTAGTTGTAATTTCTAAGTTAGATGTATCTGCAAGATGATGTGGGAAGAAAAAATTCTCACAACAGAAGAATGTGTTAAAAGGAAGAACTAACAGTTGAGCTGAGAATCATGGAATAATAAGCCAGAAAGGAAAGGTTTTTCTAGACAGAATTCTGTGAATAGAGACAAGATGATGTAATAACTTAACAAGAAAGGTACCTTTGGTGTTTCCAGATTAAAGCCATGTGTTCTTATAGAACCTGCTAGAAATCGGAAACCACTTTATATAAGATTCTGTTTGTGATGCTAAGTGTTTGAGACTTTATCCTAAAGGATGAGGAATTATATAAAACTTGATATAAATAGATTTGGATTTTAGAAAGTTGATTTTAACAGAATGTAAAGTATGAGTGAGGGAGATGTTAGGTTAATGGTAGGCACCACTTGAGAAAAATTTTAAATGTAAATTTTTTAAATTGAGATACAATTATCTTGTAAAGTTAAATTAGTTTCAGGTATATCACATAATGATTTAATATTGTGTTTATTGAAAAATGATGACCACATTAAATTTAGTTAACATGCAACGATACATTTACATTATTTTCCTTGATGAGAACTTTTAGGATTTACTGTTTTAGCAACTTCCCAATGCACAATGCAGTATCATTAACCTTAGTCAACATGCTGTATGTTATATACCATAACTGACTTTATAACAGGTTGGTTGTAACTTTCCTTCCTTTTTGAATACCCTCTATCTCCCACGGCTGACAACAACTTTATCTCTATGTCCATGAATTTGGTGTTTTTGTTTTTTAAAGGAAAGAGATAGGTAGGAGTGAAGCCTAGCAAGCAGGTAGACAGGGAGGAAGAATCATTTTATTTATTTTAATTTAGTTGTTCATCTTGGTTGTGAACCCAGGTCCTTGGTATATGTGTGAACTATACTAGCCAGAGGAGGTGGACTTAACCACTAAGCCACCAGGGTGCACTGTTTTTTTTTGTTTCCGTGTTTTTTAAGACTCCCTATAAGTGAGCTCACCAGTATCTTTCTTTATCTGTCTGATTTATTTCACTCAGCACAATTCCTTCAAGGTGTAGTCATGTCGCTGACAAAGGACAAAATTTCTTTCTTTTTTCGGTGGCTAGATTTTATTCTGTTGTGTTGTAAATTCTTCATTCATTATTTTATAAGTGATACTTTTATTTCCGGTACACCATAGATTTCCTTGAAGTTCAATGTTTTCTAGCAGCTTAACTAAATTATACACATTATTTGGTTTGTAATTAACACATCCAAGTATTTTTATTTTTATTTTTATTATATTTTAATAAATATTTCCAATTAATATATTTCTATATTCAAAATCATGTTATTTAAAAGGATATTGATTAATACTCATAATCCTACTCATCCAGAATTAAAAAAATAATATTGGGGTAAATTTCATAGCTAAATTTTCATTTTTCATTAATTATTCACAGAATATATTTTTAGAAGTGTAATTGGTAAACCCATGTATGTTAGCATACTTT
Organism: Solenodon paradoxus; assembly: GCA_004363575.1. Lineage (NCBI taxonomy): Eukaryota > Metazoa > Chordata > Mammalia > Eulipotyphla > Solenodontidae > Solenodon > Solenodon paradoxus. Next base: position 345,802 of record RJWH01001535.1, on the reverse strand, counting down.
AAGGCCTTTGTAATATTTTTAATTTGCTTCCATAATTGTGTATGGTTTACGTTTTCATCAACACTTTACTATAGTTCATCTTATGTCAAAAATGTTTTTCCCAAAATGTTCATAATCTGCTATTTTAGTCACATAATTGTGTGTGTGTAAAATTGAGAGAACAGGGTAGTTGAATCCTGTGATCTTATCATCCAGCTTCATGAATTATCAACTTTAAAAGTCTGTTGGAGAAAATGCCAATAATCAGAGTGGTGAAAAATGGGTGAACTCATATTAACATTGATATGAGTAAAGCTGAATAAATTTGGCAGTATCTAATAAAATTAAAACTGAACACACTGTATGACTACCAAATCCCACTTCTTGATATAGCTATGTTCTTAAGCAGGACATTAATATAAGACTAAGGAGTCATGTATATACCTGTCGTTAAGCTGGAGACAATCTAAATGACCATCTCAAAGCAAGTGAATAAATAAAGCATGGCATATTCACATGACATAATATTTTATGTTAAAATTACACCGAATATCTTAATATGGATGGCTCAGAATTACACTGAATACAAAAAGTCAGTTTCCTAAGAATATATGCAATATGACAGCATCTGTTTATATTTTTTGACATCATTCTTATTTATATTCACGTGTGTGTAAGTAAAGATGTAAAATATTAATTTTAAGCATTTCATTAATATTCTAATAGTGGTTGACTCTAAAGAAATGGTCAATGGTTAGAACTCAGGGCTTTTTAGCTTTATCTGTAATATTTCAACTGGTATTCTACATTTTGATGTTTCCCACGATCTTTTTAATCTTTTATTTTATAAAAATATTTTTATCTAAGTAACATTGTACTGTGGCATTGTTTCAAGTATGCATAATTATTTATCAGCATATATATATATATATATATTTTACAATAAGATCATCACTAACAGTCCAGTTCTATCCTTCCCCATATAGTTGACCCTTTTTACCAGATTGGCTCTTCCTTTACTCTTCCTTCGGTAACTACTAATTTGGTCTTATAGTCTAAAGTTTATTTTTGTTTTATTTAGTTCATTAGTTTGTTTGGGTCCACTATATACCACATATGAGTGAAATCATGCATATTTGTTCTTCTCCATCTGATTTATTTCACTGAGCACAATACCCTCTTTAATCTTAATTTTAAGTTTTATTTTCCTTTTACTCATCTAAGTAACAACTTGTAAAATATTTGCCTTTTCCCTCTCTCATTACTTTGTTGCTTATATTGAATTGCTACATGATGTACACATGATCTCATTGAAATATTTATTTATAATCTAAATAATATTAGTTGTTATATGTTGCTGAAACTTAAGGTTGAATCTATAAACGTTTGGCTGTTGTGTTGAGAGTAACATTAGACCTATGGTATTCTGACTTAAACCTCCAGATTCACCATCTGATGTAGCTGTATTATAGTTATCATCTGTTGTTTCCCAAGCTACAATTTCCTTCTCAATTTGTGGCTAAAACCCAACATTTGATGATTGTTTTCCACCCAGTTCAACATGATCTTTGATCCTGCAGCAAACTTAAAAATACCTTTTTTTTTTCCTTGCCAAAAATCTGACAAGATTGTATTGGGCGTCATCAACAGTAACATCAGACTTTATTTTAGTGAATAAAGATGAAACAGCTGCTTTATTGTCCAGCTCAGCACTCATGCATTCAATATAGGATCATAATGTTTTCCAGCTTTCTCTAACTATAGATATTTTTCTATGCTTTTCTAAATATGCTGTGGATATCACTTTGCCAAACAAATAGAGATTTTCAGCAATTATTTTAAAAAAAGGACTATCATATAAGCATATAAATAACAAGTTTTTGAATGTTCCTAAATATCATTTTAATATTTCATAAGGTCAACTTTTAATTTTTCAATAATCATAGTTTTCAAAATTAATTTTCATTTTGAATTGCCTTTATTATTGTCTTTATACTTCTTACTAAGATTTATATTTTAATTATTTCCTTATTCTGTTGGTTTTCAGAAAGAAATTGAAAATTGAAAGTGATATTTCTCTATCACTTATCAATAGGATGTGCTTGTGTTAAGAGAGTAAGAAAGACAGAGACAGGTTTGGGAAGAACCAAAAGGGAGAAAAGATTGATTAATTGATTGATTGAAAACAAAGCTTCAGCTCCAATTTTTGAAGAGCTGTTGTAAATGATGGCAAGTTGAACCTTCATTGTTTAAGAAATAATAATTCAGCTTTTCATTTGACTCTTTCTAGCAACCTGTGGTAGCTGTTCCTCTTGTTATGCCAATTAGCAGAAGAAAAGAGGATGAATTGTCTGTTGGAAGTGCTCCCTTTGCAAAACAACCATCTTATCAGGCTTCTGAATATGCCAGCAGCCCTATAAAAACAAAAACAATAACAGGTATGTGTCAACAACTGTAAAGGGTCTGTTTTTATTCAACATTTAAGCTAACAAGTTTTAAAGTTATCTTGATAAAATTTCATGAATGCTTGCTGAAGACATGAGACCCCTGGAATGGAGAATGGAGACAATGACAATGGCTATATAGCAATAGTTATAATCAGTGTATTAGCATTTATTTGTGTCAAAGCTTTAGGTGACAGGGAAATGGCCAGTTTATATCTATCAGCTATACATGATGGTACAGGAGAGGAGCCCTCAGTTTAGGGAAGGTGAATTTTTTATAAGGGGGAAGAAGCATGCTTGCTGTTTAAAGAGAGATACTATCTTTACCTTGCAAGAGTGTAACCATATTTATCTATTGTTTAGAAGGAGAATAGCATCATTGTCTTCTGAGGCCATTTACTGTACAGATGGCCTTGAAACATTATTAGTAACTGTGGCGCTAACTGTCTTTACTTGTTAGGTAGACAGAAACACAAGAGACCTCTGGAAAATGCCTCCCAGTATGTTTTTCCTTAAAGTGAATTCTGTGAACAGCAATACAATTCAGTCTTCTTTCCTTCCTCTTCTCTATCTCACCTAGATCATCTGTGCAAATGTCACATAGTCTTTCTTATAGAAATTTCTTTTTGTGTAATTATAAAGGCACTCTGATTTTCTTTAAGTGATATTTTTCTCTTTAACTTTTAGAATTTAATGATAGGCCACCTACAGATTTCCTTAGATGTTTCGCTTTATTTTATAAACATATATATTCCTGATCATATTGAAAAAGATTTTATACTTTGAGTAAATCCAAATCACTTAATGAATGTCTATAGTGAACATGCCTATTTTAAGAGATATTGAAGATAAAAAATATTAGTAAATCAGGATCCATGCCCTTAAAGAATTTAAAATGTTTGTATACGCAGGGAATTGCAAACTAACTTTTATGGTTTAGAGGAAAAGTTAGTATTTTCTTTCATATTTGCCTTTCTATTTTTACCATATTCAGTGATGTCATAAAATGCTACATGCAAATTTGTGGTTTTAATAAATAGCTATTATTATCGTATGCTCTATTACTTTTCCTAAAATATGATGTGACTTTTTTTAATTGAATCATCAGATTTCCAGCTATCAATAGCCACAAGCCTTTTGCTCATTTGGGATTTTATCAATTAAAAATGCACATACTTAATTTTTGTATTGTAGGAAAATGATCTGTAATTTGATTTATTTTTATTATAAAATTAGATACTTCCTTTAGATACCATTTAAAATTTTAGATTAATATACTTTAATATCTTGAATCTATAATTTACAAAAAGATTTGTACATATATTTTCATAAACTAAGATATTCACTAAAGTATCAGTTGATAAAAATAAACTTAATTTTATATATTTTAATTGCCTATTCTGACTTGTTTTAATATTTAGTTGCTTTTTAAATCACTATTCATAATTTATTTAAATTGTTAATAATAAGTAATGGTGACAGGATATGTTTATGATTTAAATTTAGACATGACAAAATATATAGAAAATGTAATCTTACATTTTATAATGCATTTACTATTCATAGAGAACCTTTATATATAAATTCATATTGCAGATACATATTCATAAATATCATTAGTATTTGAGATGTATTTTTCTTATACTTCCCATGTTTTTATAAGAGATTAATATTTTATATTGAAAAAAGCATGAAACATAATTTCCCATCATTATTACTTTATATATTATGAAGATATGCAAAAATAATCTTTTTTTCAAATGTGAACTGTAATTCTTTGCTTTTTAGTTGTGGACAACTGCTTTTTCTGTCCTTAGTATTTTTCATTCTCTTGAACTGTCAGTTTAGATATCCTACAGGTATTCTCTTCATAGGTAAGGGCATCAGTACTTTACCAAATATAGCTTCTTACTCAGCTTAGCATAAGAATGAACAGTTATCAAATGAATGCCTGTGTTTGTCTTGTTTTGGTCCTGTATTTATAAAAGGAAAAAGGCCTGGGTATATTATTTATTCATTATGACTAAAGTATCTTACCCCTTGGATATTCACTGTTTTTACTTTTTTAGAACTTGGCAGTAGTACTCTGTTTCTTGGGAATGCTGTGTACTACCCATGTTCTTTATTTAGAATCACTTTTCATAAGTTTCTGTTTTATTTTTAATTAGAATATAGTTTATGTTTTCATTTTAATTAAAAACATTTTATTAGACCTTTGAATTTATATATACCTCTAAATGTTTTTATCACTTTTAATTATTTACATTGCATTATAAACTAATGCATATAGCTTTTTAAACATTTTTGTTGCTCTTACTTTTGTTTCACAATTTTATTAATAATTTTAAATGTGCTGCTTAAGTATATTCACATTGTTGTTGAATGCATATTTAATTTTTAGCTGTTTTTTTCGGTGGAGAAATATTAGTATTAAATTTTACCTGAATTCTTGCTAAAATATTTTTAAAATTTTGCATTTGCAGTCTCAGGTACAATGTTAATCTTAAATTAATCCCCATAAAACTATGTAGTATATTAGTTACATAAAGCTAAAAGCCTGCTTCTACTGCGCTGAACTTGATTCCGTTTGTTAATTATGCACAAATAAATGGAGATCTTCCTCTTCCAGCTCTCTTAGTCAATGCTAAGTAGAAGGCTGCAGGGGGAACATGTGCTTGATGGCTGGAAATGTGTTGACAGCAGAACAGCACTATTTCAGTGATAGAGGCACGTAGGGCAGGCTAAGCCTGAATAAAAGCATGTTTCACTTGAAGATAATATATTATCGCAGAATTCTAAATAGTCTTCTAGTGAATTTGTATGTTCTTCAAAAACAAGGAAACCCCTAAAAGCTATGACATCTGTTTACCCTATGTTTTGGAATTATTATGAACCTAAATTTGGAACTCTTGATGAATGTTTGTAATGAAGATAAAACCTTTAGAAAGCAATATACTCTATAAGTAATAACTCTTTAAAAGTACTAGCTATTTTTATCTTACATGTTTATATCTAACTCCAAGTCTATAGCAATATAAGTACACAATTAAAATAATAGAAGTCCTTTTAATTTAAGTCTTTTAAAATCCTACCAGGATAATAAAGACATGTGACAGTTAATGGTGTATGTGTTAGTAGATAATGTCCCAGATTAAAAGTATGTGGCTTTAGCTTTTGACTATGATCGGGCAGCAAGAACTAGAGATATATATATATTCCTGTGATCCACTGCAGACCTAGATTTGCCCTGGCTTTCTGACTGAAGGCCCTCTTCAGACCACAGAAAAGGTGAAATATGTCAAATTGAGCTCAGCATTGTTGCTGAATTGAAGTTTAGGGAGGCAGAGTTATTGCAATGTAAAGAAGCAGGATGACTGGAAATTACATGACACCTTCTAGAGAAAAAAAATTTCAGAAAAAATTTCAGAAAGCAACACTAACATTTTCCTTGAATGTTGGATAGCAAGGTGTGTATGCTTAGGAATGACTCCACAGGTTTAGGCAAAGGATACCACAGAACTGTGATTTCAGTGATTCCCAGAGTTCATGCAGTAGTCAGTTCTCATTGATCATTCAGGACATTCAGTAGAACCCCAGAAAGGCCATGCCTCAGTACTGGAGCCAAACTGTCTATAGAGTAAAGGCCATTTTAGTACCACCATAAATAAGCTGAAAAGGAAACCTCTTTATGAACACACACAAAAGTAAGTTTACTACTGGCAAAATGAAGCCCAACACTGTTAAGAATACAAGATCCAACATGTAACAACCTAAAAATCAGTGTTAAGCATTCAATCAAAACAATTAGAAATACAAAGAAATGGGAAATTTTGAAAAGAATAAATACTAGGCAATAGAAATATAGAAATGATATAGATGATAGAATTAGCAGGCATTTTAAAACTGGTATTTTAACTAAGTTCAGTTATTTAAGGAAAGTTAAACACATTTTGGAAAGACAGAAAATACGAAAAAGAACCATGGCTAAATCTAGAGGTGAAAAATATAGTCTCTGAAATGAGAAACTCACTGGGTAAGGTTAACAGTAAACACTGCAGAAGAAGAAATCAATAAACTTGAAGACACAGCAATATGTAAACTGTGGAATGAAAATTATGGTAGTCAGGATATGACTTAATGAAAATTCATTTTTGACCAGATATTGGAAGCAGCTGAGTGAGCCATTTTCTGTAGAAAAAAAATCACCTGGTATTATATGAAAATAAATTAACCCTTTCATTTTGTAATTAAGGATTGAATCATAAAAATGTCTAGAAAGGTTAGAGGACAAAGGTAGACTTTTATCCAAGGTTAAAAAATACTTTATGAGGCTTTAAAAAATGGAAATAAGAGTATACTAGTAGTTCTGTGATTATTTATTACCTTCTTTCATTCCTTGATAACATAACCATCCCTGAAAATTAAAAATATTTGAATTCAATTATCTACTATTTCCCCATGAATATCTAATAGTTATATAACCAGCATACCTTAAAGCATCTTTTTGGGGGATGGGGTAAGGGTGTTAATGAATGAGTTCTAAATTGCAGCCCATTTCCCTAGTGCTAAGACTGAAAAGTTTTCATCAGAGTTACCAACTGGATGTCCTGGGATATACCTAATCTCTGTGATGAATATGGAAAGCTCTGCTTCTCTTTAGGTGGATGTCAGACTCAAAAGGTGAAACATCACTGTTGGCATTGTTTTCCCTAATATATCTATACATATAGTCTAGAGCCATTGATGTTTATACCAAAATAAAAAATTATGTTTCCAGTGTTTAATTTTGTGTGAGGCATATGGAAATCTTATTTAGTTCTCATAGTATTAATAAGAAAAATTTTGAAAATTTAAGACGTCGTTTGTTTAAATTCTAGATAGTGCAAGATTTCAAACTTTTTTAACAATTAACTTCAGTATTAGAATATTTCTAACCACATTTTTTATGACCTCGTTTCAAAATATATATATTTAAATTAAGCTATGTGATTTGAGATTGTGTTAAGTTTGGTTGAAAATACCAAAAAATATTATAATGGTAAATTTTTTTAATTTTAAGGAAAGGTATAGACCAGAGTCAAGGTTTGCCTTCAGGCAGGGAGAGAAGGAAGAAGCATTTTTTAAAAATGTGTTTAGTAGTTCATCTTGGATGTGCCCTGGACCCTGGATCTTGAACTGGAGACCCGGCACTATGTATGCCCTGTGAACTAAACTCCTGGACCACCAGAGCATGTCTGTCTGTTGTTTTAAGCAAGATCAGATTTATTGTCTTTTATATGAATGCTTGCTTGCATAGGCACTGCAAAACTGTTATGGATCCTCCAGATCGGGTGCTTTCTGTTGTACTTTGAGGGGCCGCCTATGCCAGGCTTGTCTCATGACCCTTGATGGATGCAGTGGTTTATCTTATCTGCACTTCAGTGAGTAGAGATGAACAAAGAGAAGGAGACAGTCTCTCTCTTTAAAAACTATGCAGAAGTCGCACAATCTGTGTTTGTGTGTTTGGCCAAAATCTAGTCACATGGTCATATCTAACCACATAGGAGTTTCAGAAATGTGGTCTTATAGATAGCTATATGCCTGTCTAAAATGTGTGGGTTCTAACTAAGAGCATAAGTTAAGTCATTTAGTAGTCTCTGCCACAATAACAAAATGAAACGTTTTGGGAGACTATAAGAAAATAAAAATATTTTCCTTTTAGTGAGTTTTTCCAAAGAAAAATCTAATACAGTTTTTTTCATGTCTGAAGTGTGACTTAAATTTTTCACATTGAGACAGATTTGGGAGTCATTAATGTATGGATATTGTCAAGGTCATGGAACAAATGAGATCTCTCAGAGGTACAGCGATATGAGAGCAAAACATCCAAGTTTAATTCTGAAAAACTTTTTGGTTAAAGAATGAGAAGTAGCAAATGGTGGTACTCTGACCCAAGGTTACTTGGTTAGATGAACTTTAGTTGTTATGGAATAAATGGGAATTGTGGACACAGAGTTAGCTTATGTATACCACATTTTCAAGAAATTTGACTGGAGAGAAGGCAAAAGTAGGGATACAGCAAAGATGGAGATAATTTATACAGTGAGCTCTCAGAAGCAGAGTATAAAATCTTATATGCAAAGGAGAATTGTCTCCTCTGAGACAGAGGTAAGAAGGTACCATGTGTTTGCCTTATAGGTCAATTTAAGTTTTTCTCTGCAGTCAGGTATTTATGCAGGATAAGTGTTGCTTTCCATGTATTGTTTCAGAGAATAATCGAAATTAGAAAATACGTTTTTCAAGGCAAATTTCTTATATATCATATACAGAGACTATGTTTACTCAAGAAAACAGACATGAATTTACCCTTTTTAAAAAAGTCCATTTAATATGTTACTCCAAGTTTGAAATTCCTCAAGTTTATAAGAGATGTTTTCTATTCACAGGCAGTATGCATTTCTGGGATGCTTTTAAATAGGGATATTTCCAGGTTTATTTAGTGTTAGCTCCTCCTGAATGCATGAACGTCTTTTATATTTCTAAGTTTTAAGAATTGTGGATTATAAGTGAAACATTTCCCACCAACATTGTCATCTAAAAATATTTAAGCCATCTATAATTGGATTAAACTTGAATGTTGAGCAGTTATGTTCCTAGTTATAGTGTAGAACAAGTAGTAATATAGAAGAAATACGTGTTTTGTGAATTTATGTTTATTAGAAGTTGTATACTTTAATCATGTAGTTTTACATAAAGTTTCTTATGTGATTAACTGGATATTTAATTTCATTGGAAAATATTAGAGCATGAGAGTAGACATTAATGCATAATATGCAATTACTTTTATTCTCAGGATAGAATGTGGTTTAAAATATTTTTCTTTTTAGTGGAAAAAGCTCTACTATCAAATGAAGCATATTAATAAAGTACATGTAAAATACAGCTTGAAAATATACAGGAAGTAATCAGAACTTAATGAAAATATAGATTTACTAAATGTTTTTTTTCACTTTGTACTTTGTAAGGAAAATTATTTTTATTTATCTAAAATGTATGGGAAATGTATTAGCTGCCTACAGAGCTAAAATATTACTTAATCAAATAATCTTTTAAGTTGTTTCTGTACTATTCTGGGCACTTGAAATAATTTATAATCACACATTTCTAAGCTTGTTTTCTAAAGGATTTCAGCAGATGACAGACTATGATTTGATTTATCAGCCATTGGCTAGTTGGTTGTAGTGTTAGTTGAGTCTCAACACTGACTTTTTGTTTCATGAAACATTTGTTGATCTCTTGATCATAATATTTTAAAGCCATATCTAATAATTGCACTGCTTGGTACTAAACATGCCTGAATTTCTTGCATTCCTCGTGTTTACTTACAGATTCATAAAGTAAATTATCAGTTCACTAGGAGGTGTAGTTTATACTTTTTAAATGTGTCTCCAGTGTGACCGGCAGTGTATCTTATAGTTTATGTTTGTTAATTCCAAGAATGTCTTCAGTTTATTAAACTATCATGGTTTATTGATTTTTATTTTTAAATGTACTACATTTTATACAGCATGCACGTGATGGAATCTTAACTATCAAGAATTAGACTTAATTATTTCATATGTATTTATTAAAAATCTGTTCCCTTTACCTCATTTTTGTCTCCTTAGGACTTTAGATTCTAAATTTTATTCATGTATAATTTGTTTTATTATGTTCTAGTTTTACTCTCATTTTTACTTTTAATGAAATGTAGATTTCATTAAATTTTTTCAGAAGAGATAGTTTTAGAAAATAAATTGCTTCAAGGTTGAGAAATTACTTTTAAGTTCTGCATCCTATTGGAGTTATTTTTACTTATATTAGTGTTGTCACTCCCTCTTCTTTTAAACAGCCTAATCTAGTCCTGGATTAGAAAAGAAAAAGAAAAGAAAAGAGAGAAAAAATACAAGCTTTGGAATTTCATGAATACAGCTGAGATAGGCTCACATTTCATTAAGCATTACTAGCTCACATACTTTCTGATCAAAGATAAAGTCTAGTATGTGTTGCAAACATAACGAGCAAGATTTTGTTTGACCTGTCTTGAGTCATTAGCATTTTTCTTAGACAATCACTATGGCCTGTAAACTTAAGTACTATGATTGCTTTAGTGGCACCAAGTTGGGTCATTTATCCTCCTCTGTGTTCGGGCACATGATATGTGATACTAGGAAACGTAGGGTGAGCAGAAACATGGCTCTTGAGGATAGTTTTTGAGAATTAGCTCTTCTAGTTTATATCTACTAATTTTTCATTTTACAGTTAGTTGCATCAAGAAAATGTTAATTTTATAGCACTAGACTAAATCTTATTGACATTTCTGTTGTGAAAGGAATGAGGAAGATGAACTATACCTCATACTGCTCACATGAACTAGGGGTCAGGAGGAGAAAGAATCTGAAAGAGAAAGACCTGGGATGCCGAGGAGAAATTGTAGACTTTACAATAGGTTTTGGTTTGCTTCTTAACCTAGAGTTTCTTCAGTTGGGGGAAAGAATGAGGAGGTATTTGGGTTACATACAATGTTGAACAATACAGCTCTGCTTGCTCAGTTTATTAATTTTGCATGTTTCATTTTAAGTAGCTTTTCTACATATTTATTAGTTTGAATTATAACATGATTTAAGCTGTCAGTTAATTTTAAAATTCTTTGAGAAAACATCCCGATGTTAATAAGTACATTGAAAGTTCTTCAAATGTAGACTTCTTTGAAAATAAGTAAGTTATTCTAGGTTTTACATGAACTGGCAAGAATTCAGCAAAAATTCAGCTAAATTGTTTTGTGTGCAGTCTCTCCACCCCCCCACCCCACCCCAGCTTTTAGCAGTTAGAACAAGATTATAGTTTCCAGATGAAATTCTGAATGTCACATAGTGATGACATATATTTTCCTGGTTGGCTCAGCATGAGATGCAATTTTGCATGCCATGTCACGCTGACTTGCAGAATCCAAAAGCCATTATTTCCCAAGGGGCTTTCAGGAGTGATAGTATCAAATGTAGTTTGTATATTGATGAAAAGTTTCAGCATTATTGCATTTTCTATGGCAAGTTGTTTAAAGACTTATATTTTCTCTAAAATCCAGAAATTTAAAAATAGTATTACTATTTAAAGGGTGCTTTTTCTTTGAGCTATTTAAATTTATAGTGCCAAATAAAGTTTCCAAAGAAATATAAAATATAGATCAAGAATTAGGAAGGTATTGTAGAAAAATCAGTATGATGGGGACCAAAAAACCTAGGATTTTGAACACATTTTCACACTTCTATTAAGCTAACCTCATACAGCTGCACTTCCTTTATTTATAAAATGGTAATAAGTATACCCAACAGCATTTCAGAGATTTAAATCTTCTTATAAGGAAGATGTGAAATTCTATAAAATGATAAATCATAATTCAGATAGAAAATGAAAACACATTTTTGATAGGTTTGTATTTTTAAATGAAAACTCTTGGTTTTAAGCAAGGCATAGCTTATTTTATCTAATCTCATTCTGAAAGATAATTTTATGTTTTCTTGGTTTGATCTCAATCATCTTAATGTTGCCTTAAAGCTATCCATTTATATTCCTACCTATATAATTTTTTTCCTGCTGATTATCTATTTTGTATTTGTTTGAATTGACTTGTTTTGTTACACTAGTCTTATTAAAATTTTTAAGATGTCTCATGCAATCGCTAGATATCTCTGCTTAAGTGTTTCACAGGTTGCTCAAACCTATTTAAAATCTGTACTATATACATCTATATCATCATTGTTAGGTTGTTTGTAACTGAAACCTAGGATTCATCTTTAGTGTCTCCTTTTCCTGCCCATCCTTTCACCAAGTTAGTTTTTGAATCTTTTTTTTTCTGTATGCAGTGTCCCTAGTCAGTACTACATAGTTTCTTGTACAAAATAAGGATGTCTGCATTAGTCTCAGTCCTGTGTTTCCAAATTGTCTCATCATCTAGTCTCAGTTATCCTAATTCATTATCCAGATAATAGGAAAAGTCATCTTAACAAAAATCTTAATTGGATCATTTTATTCCCTTCTTAAACTGTTTATGACCTGTTATTACATATAAGATGAAATTCAAGCTCCTTCCCATGGCCTACAAAGTTCGACCTGATCTGTCAGATTCTTCCATTCCAAATTTTGTCATTTTTCCTTATAATGATTCTTCTTCACATTCTTCTTTAAACATTCTACGATTATTTTTTGTCCAGGATCTTTTACTTAGCTAATCCACTGTTTCCATTGCTCCCTCACTCTCTTTTTTTATGTTTAACTCACTGTTGGTTTAAATGTTATCCTTTTAATAAAGAAACCCTTGTGTTCAGTTTTTTTCTAAGAGGTCTGTCCCACTCTCCCAGGGTTCCCTACTTTTAACACCTCCTTTTTTCATTTTCACAATGCCCCTTAAAATCTCTGCCCCACAACTCCCTTTTTGGTCATTTTTGTCTGGAATGCCCTTCAGGGTCCAAACCTTATTTATTCACTTTGTTATTTCTAGGAACTATCAACTGTAGTAATTACTGCATGAATGAATAAATTTTTTTTCTCTTTTGTAAAGTTTTTATTTAAGGGTTCAAAATCACATCTTTTAACTTTGTTGCTACTCTCATTTAATTGGTTTAAATGTTTATGTCCTATACTTTTCATGTCTATTTCAAGATTTCCCAGCGATACTTCTCAAATATTGAAGAGAAGTTAGCAGCTTGCAATGCATTTTATATTGCTGCACATATTATTTCAGAATATTTCTTAAACATGAGAGATTTTGGTGTTTTAAAGTGTTGAGTTCTAATGAGAATAGTCCAGGTACAACCCAGCGTATTGAGATAGCATTTTATTCTTCAGGAAGATAATAAGTAAATAGAACTTTTTTTTTTTTTTTTAATGTTGTGCTAAACACTTTGGGAAATTGAAAGTAGTATTTGACATGGATCCTGTTCTGATGAATTTTAGATTTTAACCGGGGAGGAAAAAAAGTGCAATATGTTAGTCTTTCTAAAACTGACAAAAAATTTAGGGAAAGGAGCCATTACTTAAAGACATTTGGGATTGAAACATTTTTTTTCATTGATAAATACAACTTAAGGTACATCTTAAATAGATAGGATTTGTAATCATCAAGAGGGGGCAGTTTACTGAATGGGAGCAACAGGGGAAGACGTTGATGGTAATGGAGATTCTTTAGAGGAAAGAGTACGAATAAAGTTTAACTGATTTAGAAAGTCAAGACTCACTATACAGGACTTTCAAAACCACTTAGGGAACCTCAGTTTTGTATCTTAGATGCTATTTTTAAATTTTATCCTATGTTGGAGAGTAATTTTTGAATGGAACTGATGAAAATGACCCTTTATAGAAATGTGAATCCCCCTGCTTTATATAGTGATGAAGATTTTTAGCAGATTGGTGGCCTTGGACATAGAGAACCAAGTACAGATTTGGATTACTTTTGAACCTGAAAATTGACTCTTTTTCACCCTTTATCTTTCATCAGAGATATATTTATAATTTCAATAACATAAAAAATAATTATTAGGATTACGAACAATGGCTTCTTTTTCATAGCTATGCATGTGATGTAGAACACAGTGAAATGTCATTAGAAGACACAGGTTCTACCATCACTACACTTCCTATTTCATGTTTTCTAAAATACAAAAAATGTTATAACATGTATTAAGTAAGTTTGTTACCTATTTCCCTCATTTGAATGTAAGCGCCTCTAAAGCACAACCTCAGTGTTTTACATCTTTATTTCCTTTAGTCTTAGCATAAGTAGTCCCTCAGTAATGCTTATTGAATGCAACTAAGCAACTTTTCCATCGCTCATAAGTCTTGGAAGAAGCTAGTATTTTCCTTTATCTCATTTTCATGTGTTTTCCAAGCCACACCAACAGAATGGAAGAATAGCAGTATAATAAGAGTCACAAATCAGCATGTGTTTGCCTTTATTCCTGATGTGCTAGAATTATCTAAATACTTCTGAGATTTACAGATTTGAGTAATTGGGGAATTGAAAGAAAGGTGGTGGGAATGTGATTCCTCCTTTACTATGTTCTTCAATCCAGTATTTTTACCTGTATTTTTGCCATCAAGGAACAGAAAAGAAGGTAATCAGGCTGGATCAGAGAGAGTACTGTAAATAGAGATGGAAGAAGAAATAAAGACAATGGGATAGCCAGATCCTGGAGGGACTTATAAATAATTGTAAGGACTTTGACTACTAAAAGTAGGACAGATACTGTAGAAGAGTTTTGATTAGAGGAGTGATTTAACCTTTATGGGCTATTTTAATAGTATCACTATGGGTACTGTATTAAGATTAGACTGTAAGGAGGAAAATACAGAGATAAGTAGACCAATTGTGATGTGGGTATTATATAGATGCCTATATTCATGGTGACATGAACAAAGCTAGCATAATAGGAATTAAGGTCAAATTCAGGATATACTTTAAGATAGAGGCAATAAAATAATGCCAGTTGACTGGTCGTGTGCTTTGATAGAAAAAAGGTTAAAATTTTTAACTGAAAAGGTGCATTTGTTAGTTACTGAGACTTCATGGAATATTAAAGAAAAGGCATAGGGGAAGAAGGGAGACTTCAAGAGTTTTGCTTTGGCCCTATTAAATTTTAAATTCCTAATAAATATCCAAGTGGAAATACTGGTAGACAGTTGAATAGTCTGGAGTTTAGAGGGTAGATCCAGAATATTCCCTGGGAACTGTCACTATGTAAAGGATACTTAACACCATGACAGTGAGTGAGGTCATCTCAGAAGAGAGTGCTTGTAGCAAAAAGAAATGGCCTCAACTAATTCTTTGAATATCTAATGATTAGTAGTTGGAAAGTGAAGAACTAGCAAGAAAACCAAGAGAGAGCTCTTAATAAGGTAGTTGGGGGACAGAGAGATTGTGGTATCCTAAAGGAACTGAAGGAAATATTTTAAGATGAACATGATCAACTGTTTCATATTCCTCTAATAGGTCATATTGGTTTGCTGTCCAGCTGATCTAAAAGGCAACCACGAAATCTCAAGAGACTTGACACAATAGAACTAATTTCTTGTTCAAAGAAAGTCTGTTGCTGTATTCAGTTTGGTAGCTCTCCAAGCAAACTCTCACAGACTTCCATTTAGTCACATTGTTAATCATTTGGATGCTCTGCATTTAGCCAACAAATAAGTAGAGGGAAAGATAAATGAGGAAAGCACACTTACTCTTAATTATCACTGAAATTTACAAGCTCAATTCACTTGTATCTTATTGGTGAGAGTCATTCATGTGGGCTTGTCTCTGACCCAGAGAGTGACAGTAATCAGGAGCTAAAATTTTCAAAGAATGAAGGGATTAGGATGTTGACTTTAGGATCAGAAAACTCATTGAAATTTACAAGTAAAGGATTAAGGAGGAAATGCAAAAAATAGATCAGAAAAAACAGTGAGTACCAGGGAAGTCATTAAATCCATTTCCCAGCCCCTATTCTATGTGGGAAATAGTTGCATAATTAATGCAAGAGGTTTCCACAGAAAGCAGTGTTCTCAAGATTAGTTAGAGCAACAAGATGAAGTTAAGTTCAGAGAAGAGTTATAGGAAAATACAGGTGATTTTACCAGTGGCGTATTATAAATTCTAGAGAACAGAATGGAGAAATTTCAGTCTTTTTTGGTGTAAGAGATGAGGTCATATTGAGATTTTACAGATCTTACTGGTGATGAGGATCTGGGTACAGGGTCTTAGAATTTGGGTTTTTTCCTGGTAGCTGATATAAATAGAAAGAGCATTAAGGAATTATTTCTGGGATTTGTAAGACAGAATTATGTGGCTATGCTGTGACTGTTAAGCACTGGATGGGTCTTTTTTCCAGGATCATTCAGGTTGCATAATATCCCAATTTTGAAATAGGTGTTTGTGTATTGGGTACAATGATCAGTTCCATAATCCATTATGCAAAATGTAACAATTTTTCTGTCGTAAAAGTGCAATATTTATCTTTGATCCTCAATTCTGTTATGTTAAATATGTAAAATAAAGCAAAGTCAATTCAGGGTCACCTAGAATTATGTTTAATTTTCAGGAGATCATACAAAAATAGAATTTTATTTTTCTCTGGGTTCTGTGGCTTCATCCCTTTTCTTAGGCTGTGAGAGTGGAATGCTTGGAGGTGCCTTTAGAAATGGGAACCTTAGTTAATCTCTGAGTATTTGAAATATTTGTAGAATTGAGATTTAAATGATACAGTCAATAAATATTTAGAACCATCTACTTAGTGGATACTTAAATTATTGCAGGTATATGTACCAACTAAATCACTAGAGAAGAAATAGTAAAAATTTTAGGTCAAGAATTGTTTTTTGGAGTGTAGATCCCTCACACATTAGTGAGGGATCAGAACTTATGTTTTGTACTCTCTACTTAAAGGCAAAGTATCAAATACAGATCAGATAATCATATTTTATGAGTTTATTTAAGTTGCTATCCAGCCTATATAGTGTCATCATATCAATTTGTAACTTCTGTCTCAGCAACAAAATGAGAAGAATTTCAGGAATTACCAGAGCACTTCCAAATTGATCTTCTGTTTTCACTCTCTGCATCTTTCAATGCTATATCCTGTGTGTTAACATTAGAATTTTCACTTCTAAAACTCAAAATTATGTTATAATTTCCTACTTAAACATTTTCAACATCTTAACTCTTCAGGATAAACTCCATTGTTTCTCAGTGTGATATTTAAAGACCTTTACAACATGACCTCAATTTGCCTCTCTAGCCCTAGTATCCAGCTTTATTTCTGGTGTAGTATGCTTCACTCCTAAATTATTTGCCATACAGTTTGTGTCTCCATGTCTTTGTTTATTTTCTCTTCCTGAAATTCTTTCTTGTTTGATTTAGGATCTCAACCCTCCTCTGTGAACATTCTTCTGTGAGTGCTTTTAGCCAGTCTTTCTCTTTGTTCTCAGAATATTTTATTTGTATTTGAAATAGTTGTTGAAAGCTTTTAGTACCAGGGAGAAAATTATTAAAAAAAATTTTCAGTGCAGAGCAGACTGTTCAGTTTTACATATTTTAATATCAAGAAATAGGGTACCATCTTGTTCTGTGAATGATGTTCTGTACCTTAGACTTAACAGTGTTTTTGAAATACCACTAAGAGAACACTGTTTGAAGGTGTCTCTGACATTTAAAAAAAAATATTAATAAATTTTGCAATAAAACTGATTTAAGATAGTTATGTCTTTCAGTAATTTTAGAACAGTCCAACACCTGTTTATGAATACTCAGACTGCACACTATACTAAAACATAATAATTGGGTAACACCTTTTAAACTAGCTGCAGTGTTCACTATGTTCACCTGTCATGCAACATCTTCTATATGCATGTCTCATATAAATATTAATTAATTTTTGGATATTATTCACAAACTTCAGTAGAAGACTGTATTATCTGTATAGGTATTTGTGCTATGTGAGTCAGGAGTCTTACCTCCCCATGCAGCTGTGTTTTTAATATAATTACAATACTTTTGCTAACTCTTCTGCACTGTCATATCTTCTATATAAAGTTTGTTAATGGCAGAAATTCTTCCACATTGCTTTGCATATTTTAGCAGGTTGATTTCACAAGGCAGCCATTGTCAGAAGTCTATTCCTGTTCCTTCAGTTGATCATCAGTGTTTTTATAAATACAGTGGCCATCTGATTGAATCTGTTTAATTTGCAATTATCTAGCTGCTAGTATTTGAGCAGTTTTGCACTTTTTATTTGTTTAACTCCAGATAATTTCTCAGTTTCAGCTTCAGCTTTCCTTTCTTGCTGCTCCTTTTCCAATATATCATTCCTCTACCCACTTCTTGTCTGTGTTTAGATCCCCAAAACACAAGATTCTTGAGAACCAAGGTTGAACTGTGAACAACAGAATCTTACTCTCCTTAGAATTCAGCTACAGTTGTTTGAGTTGTTTAACCTTTTTGTTTCTGTTCCATTTCTGCTTCCCACTTAACATTGTCAGTGAGCTACTGGCTCCTCTTTTTGTCATAGCATTCTTCAGCCCCTGGGTTTTAGCTTAAAACAATTTGTTTTCTTTGCCCTAGAATATTTGAAAGTAAAGCATTCAACATACTGCATGATATAATTAAGATTATTAATTAATAAGATCATAGCATATGAGTAAGATTCTATCGCTCTCTAGATTTTAAATTTCTGGAGGATGAGATTATGTCATATTTTTAGCCCTACTGCAGTGCTCTAGTATGTAGTAAATAAACATTGAATAAGATTGAATTTATGATGAGTGATCTTCCTTTCTACTTTCTTCCAACTCCTCTTCCTTATTTTCTCCTTTTAGTTTCTAAAACGTGAATGTGTATATTCACGTTCTAGTAGCAGTGTGATTAAGCACCTTTTTCTCATTCATTTTTCTATAATTCCTTTGTTAGCATATCATTAGTTTCTCTGAATTCTCATAGCTATAAAAACAAAATTCAGGTCAAAACCTACCTGCAAAAAGGGAAACTGTATGTAGGTACTTGTGAGGATAAACATAAAGTCACAACACCAAGTTCATTGTACTGCATAAAAATTAGCTTTTTTATTTTAGAATTTGGCTTTGAATAATTTGATTTGGAACCTTAGTTTCGAGTGTAAAATATGTGGAAAGTAATACCTGGGTAAGAGTTTTAGCAGTAAGCAAAAGACTGTTATTTTAATCTAAAAATTTCTGATGTTCCCAGATCATTATGATATTACCTGGAAAATGTTTGATATTGTAATATAACAATTACTGTGATAACCTTGAACTTTGAATCAAATATATATTTGATACTGTTGGTTTATAAATACTGCAGGATACTTAGTATTAACATTTAAACAATGGCATCATTACTCAAGTCCTCAAAATAAAAACAGAAGTTTATATATACTGTCTTTAAGTAATTGTTACTAGGGTTCATTTCAACTTAAAAAAGGTGAAGGAATGTTCTAATATAGATGAATGATTAGTGTGTATATATATATATACACACACACACACATATATGTATATACACACATATAGTCAAAATAGTCATTCAGTTCTTTAACCTGTAATTTCTAGCTTTATACTTTATCAGCCGTTTTTATCTACTTGATATTGCCTTAATAAATGTATACTTAAATACTATTTCTCATCAGAGGAGTAAGGTTATTAGAGGGAAATCCAGAATGTATCTTCAAAGTCCAACCATTAATCACTTCCGCATATTACTATACCATATCACTATGCTGTATTGCTATTTTCAGAGAGACAAATATTCAAATGTTTAATATAATACTATGAAGAATTAAATATGTTATACAGAATTATGTCAGAAAATGTGAGACTGTAGTAGAAGGACCAAATCTAATTTTGGAAAAGCAATGACCATTTCTCAGGAAGTGATATTTAAAGTAGGATTAAAGCAATAGGGTAATTGTGATTTTAAAGAAAAGGGTAATTGTTGTTGTATGCCTGGTAACCTTCACGTTTTTCTATATAATCAGCTCATTTTTTATCATCATCATTTCTTATATTTATAGTACTTTCATGAACTGTTTTTATATATTTAAACTGAATAGTGTTCTTGAAATTAAATATTAACTTTTGTTATCTGGAGATAGCAAATTTCTTTTTTCATGTCGTGTAACAAGTGGCATAGTTCCTAAAATACTGACTCAAGTTGACTCCAAGTTCAGTATTTTTTCTGTGACACAGAAATGAGTGAATAACTATTATGTATTGGATTATACATGCTTAAGAAATTATTTTTCATATTATTTTATTGTATATTTTATGGGTTGAACAAACTTATTATGACATGTATCTACCATTATAGACCCACAGAGGAGTTTCTACCACCCTAAAATTGTCTGTGTTGCACCTGTTTTGCCCTATCTCCTCCCTAATTCCTGATAAAAAATAGTCTTACTACCTTCATTGTTTTACCTTTTCTAAAATGTCCTATAGCTGGAATTTACAGTTAACTTTTTGGGTCGAAATTATTTCATTTAGTAACGTGCATTTAAATTTCACTATGTTTTTTCAAGATTTGATAGCTTATTTATTTTAAGTGATGATAATGTTATCCATTCTCTGGATATACAACAGCTTACCTGTTCACCTTCTGAAGTATATCTCAGTTGCTTCCAATTTTTTGGCAATTAATAACACCAGTATAAATTTTATATGCAGGTTTTGTGCGATTGGTGTGCATTTAATTATTTCTTTTTAATTTTTAAATCTATGCATTGAAGTAACATTGTGCTATATCATTATATAGGTTTAAGGTATGCATTATTGTAAATCATTGTAAATCAATGTTTTTATAGAATACATTAAGTTAACCACTAAAAGTTAAAATCGCCCTTTGCTTTGTAAATGATCCCTTTTAACCACTTTTCCCAGCTCTCTCCTCCTTCCTTTCTAATAACCACTAATTTGGTTCTATAGAAGTCTTTTTTTGTTTGACTTGGTTCATTTGTATGTTGGTTTTCCTGTGCCATATATGACTGAAATCACATGTTATTTTTCTCCATCTGATTAAGTCCATTATTTAAATTGACAGAGTTCTACAATACGTTTAGATAACCATTTGGTCTCATAAATAATGTGTAAAAGAAGTGCATTGAAGTTCAACTGAGTAGAAATTAAATTAATATGTATTTTATTTAAGAAATTATAATTGGTAACTCATTGTTAAAAAACATTTAATTCTGGAATATATAGAATAAATAGTTAAGTACTCCTTCCCCTTATCCAATATCCATTCCATTTTAGTCTCCTCAGCAGTGGTCTCTGTAAAAGGTTTACTTTTTTCTACTCTTCTAGAACTTTTTCTACATATGAGGTAAAGAAATACTCAAACTGACACACATTAAGAAAAAATATACATATTTGAATTATACTACACACTTTTTTTACTTCACAAGATATTAAAATTTGCTTTGTGTCATACCTTTAACTCTTTCTTTGTTTTAAAATGATTCAATTATCTTTATTGCAGATATTCCAAAGTTAATTTAACCATTACTTTTTTTGATGGAAAGATAAGATGTTTAGTATTTTTTCTCCCCTTTCCTTTAAGATTATAACTTAATGAATTTCCTCAGTGTGACTGTATCAACATATTTAGTAAATAGAATATTATCAAACCAAGCACCAATCCCTGACAAAAATAGTATGTGCTTTCCTAACTTTTAACAAATTTGTTTTATTTATTTTTGAATAGTCATAAAATTAGTAATTCTGTAAGATGTTAAAATAGGATGTTTTATCATTTCATACAGACACTTTAAGCAAAGAAAACAATAATTATGCAAGTATTTTCTCTATATTTTTAAGTATGGGTAATTTTCTATTAAATAACTAACTATTCCTATACTTAGAGTCCCGTCCATTATCAGTTCCTGTGAAAGCCATGCTGAATATATCTGAAGACTGTAGAAGTCCTGAAGAAAGAATGAAAGAATTTATTGGAGTGGTATGGAATGCTGTAAAGAGTCTCACACTGCAGGTAAGATAAAAGTTAGAAATTCCCTGACTTCATACATGTGATCTTTCAAAATCTTTAGTATCTTTATATTGATAAAAAAAATTTCTCACTGCTAACATTCAGTTCTATAATTTAGATAAAAACAATTGGTGTACTTACCATATTGTAAACAAAATAATATGAAACACATATGGTCTAAATATATAAAATTTAGAGTTGTTCCTTAAATTAAAAAAAATTCTTTCTACTTTTTGGTTTTTTTAAACATCATTCAGAACTTTAGATGCTCAATATACATATATTCTTACCTCAATACTGAGATAAGAACAGATTTAAATTAAGAGAATTATCTAATTATTTTCCCTTCTAATCATAAACTGAATGTGAAAATGATAATTGCAGATATTATTTTTGTTAAATTTTCTTCTCACTTATTGTCTTCTATATCTGTTTAAGATGTAGAAAATTGCAAAGGAAGTTATTTCCATTACACAAGAGCAAGGTAGAATTTTTGAACCCATTAGAGGGCTGATAATTGCAGGTATTATTTTTGTTAAATTTTCTTCTCATTTATGGTCTTCTATATCTGCTTAAGATATAGAAAATTGCAAAGGAAGTTATTTCTATTACACAAGAGCAAGGTAGATTTTTTGAACCCATTAGAGGACTGAGGTATCAAATGATTACCCTAACATCTTTGTGCTAAAATCCAAAATGCGAGAAGTAACCCACAGATCCAGTAATCTAAGCACGTTCCAAAACAGTATAAATAAAAAGATAACTACACCTATGTACAGTATAGTCACATGGTAGTCACACTACTGATAACCAAAGGTAAAGAGAACATCTTGAAAACAGGTAGAAAGGAAAGGCTTAAAATTGACTGTAGTATAATAAGAAAAACTGCTAATATTTCATTAGAAAACACAGGAGACAAAACAAAGCAGGATAATATGTTTACTGTGCTGAGAAAATAAACTTTAACATACAATACTGTATCCACAAAACTCTCATCAAAAAGGGAAAGTGATATGAATGTAAAAAGACAGAATATTTCTCCAACAGATATTTTTACCAGATATGCTAAAAAAAGTTCTTTAGGCTGAGAGAAAATGATAACAGGTAGAATCTTAGTTCTCCAGAAAGTACTGAAGTATACCAGAAAAAGAAAATGTGTTAGAAATAATTTGAATACTGAATAAAAAATATAGTATTCAAAAAGCAATGTGATAGTTTTAATCTCTTAGCTATCAGCTTCTTTTCCTTATGATTAGATTTATTATTTAAAAAGTATAGCATATAATCAAAATAAAGGAACTTTGAATAAGATAAATAGTTAAATTGAATTTCAGTAATTTTTTCATGAAAGTATTTGTGGAGTGTGTACTCTGTAAAGATGTGAGGAAATTTTGTTAATAACCAAGTAAGCTTGGAAGAAATATATTCTTCCCCACATGAGTGTCTAGATGAAAACAGGTAGCTAACACCCTGAATATACCTTTTGAGACATTAGGCAGAGTCCCTCATAAGGATTAAATTGATATGACATACTAGATTCCTTCACTCAAAGCACTTTCAGGTTAACTTTCCATTTAGTATTTAATGGAACTTCATGGAAAGCACCTCTCTTTAATATTGTTAATTAAACTATTACACAGAATTTGTCCATTTTTTTTGAGCTCGTACTACTATTTTTAAGTATCACAGCCCATTTTGGGGTTTTTGCTATAATTGTAGTGAAATTGCTTTGATACAAAAATAAACTTATATAGCATTTATTCATTTGTATATACAGTTCTATAGTGGCGTTATAGCTAATTTCTTGGCAATCGTGTGTCTTTTAAAAAATTAATTACCTTAAACTGTCCTTCGAGTTAGCCCTGGAAATGATGAAGAAGGTGGAATATAATCTGAGGAATTGCTTCAAGGTGCTACTGCTCCTAAATATATCCTCCTTGGTTTTCTGAAATTCCATATATCCTTTCTGATAAACATTTTATTATCCCAAAACTGTTAAAATATAAATATTCACTGAATAATCATTTTCAGTCATTGTCATTTTCTTCACTTAATTTTTATTATATATCATGCTAGATGCAGATGAGACAAAAGAAGCAGTTCTCTTGGTCTGGTAGGGAAAAGGCAAAGATCCATTTTATGAAGCATTTTTTCTCCTGTAGAGATCCCTTGGAAAATCCTTATGATCCAAAGCCAAAAGGGGAATGTCAAAAAGATGCTATTCAAAGGATACCTAGGTCATACACTACTTTTTATTTCTTTTTATCCATTTCACAGAAAAAGGTACTAATTTACTATTAGTAACCTTGACATTATTTTGACTATCATGTAACAGTATAAGAAAGAAAGTATTTAGTTACAGGACTATTTTACAGCTGGAGAAAATATTCCAATTCCAAGTGATATAAGATAATGTTTGTGATGTATTGTGAGCTAACAAGTAGAATATCTACAACATAAGAAATACTGGAGAATATCCTTCTCTATTCACATGAAGCAACTGTGACCAGTTTTAACTTGGTGCCTAAAACAACCAAAGAATGTACAACATATATTAAACTCTGGTTTCAAAAGATTAGACTATAAGCCAAGTTGAACAGTGATTCCTGAGAGTCTTAAGATCAATCATCAGGCCATAGTGACTAAATGGATTTGGGAAATGTGAGAAAGGAAATTATCTAACTGATGTTCAAAGTTCAGTTTTGATATTTGGATGAATTAGTGGGGCCAGAAAATAGTAGAAGCAGCCTTTTGGCATTAGGAGTAAAAAAGGGAATTGAATTTGAACATGTGTTTAAAATGTCTGTTAGATATCTAGGCATCTGTTAGGTAACAGGATATTGATATCTGAAGTTTAAGGACGATATTCACATTACACATAACTTATTGGGAATCATCTATAGACCATTATAACCAGGAAAATGGGTCATTCAAAAGAAATATGTAAAGTTGAAAGAGCAGTGGATCAAGAGAATATAGTTTCTTATAATAGACAGTAGAAGAGAAAGTCCTCAAAGGAATCTGTAAGGCAGTAATAAAAATATAGGAAGAACAGCCAGAGAGTCCACAAAAGTGAAGGTATTTAGAATATCAACAGTCAGTGGTCAGCAGTATCAAATTCTGGATGTTTACTATGAATTTTACTCTGTTCTTCTACAGTGTAAAGTGGTTAGATTAAATGATGTTTAAGGTTACTTCCAATTCTAACATTTTTGTGGGATTCTTTCCTCTTATTTTTTGCTTATTGTATAATGCAGTACCTTCATTAACTTCATGACCAATAATGGACTTAATCTTAAATATCATTATGGATTAGTTGTAAATAGAGATTCTGAAAGTCCCCATTTTTATTTTTCATCTTTTTATTTATGGTAAAATAGAACAAAAATTTACCATCTTAACCATTTTTAATTGTACAGTTGGGTGTTTCCCATTTGAATAAACTTAATGAGTACAAATTATATAATTGCAGGACTAATTATATGCTATAATTTTTATCTTTCTATAGGTTATCTTGAACATGACCTAAACACCTGTTGCCTCACTCCTAGTCTCATTATGCATATTATATATTCAGACATTGCCAGACTCTAATATATTCTGGAAAAGTTTAAAGATAAAACTAATTTTGATTGTTTAAAATCTTAGCCTTAAAATTATGAGCTTTTAAAAAAGTAATGTCCATCTTCCAAGATTTTTTATTAACCAAAATATAAAAAATATAAAAGTGAGTTGTTATCAGATAAAATGGAATATCATAACTTGCAGCCATCAAAGTATTACTCTTTCAGAGAAAGTTTGAATAAGTATATGTGTTTGGAATCAGATTTTTTGGAAAGTTGATTTTAGAGCCAAAGTTCTGATTTACTAATAAGCCCATGCTCTTTTTTACATATGACAGAAAGTTTTACATTGTAAAAAAACTTAAGTAGTATATGCTGTGACCTTTTTTTCAATGGGAAAGGAATTTCCACACTTCATTATAATGGATTTTATAGTATAGCATGTAGTCTCAAGCAAATTTTTAAAATATGAACTTACTTTGGGGACCTTTTCACAATATGTCATAAAGTCAACTGTCTTTTTACAGTTTTTTTCTATATACTAAGAGCAAAGATCTTTTCTATTAAAATGTTACATTTTCATTCCAGAGGCTCATAATTGACGATGGCATGCATTTGACAATATAGGAATACTTTGGCCTAGAATTCACTAATGAATTGCCCTGTTTTTGCCAATCTTAATTTCTTGTTAGGATCATATTTCTGTCCTATAGTATTTCCTAGGTTGTTGTTGTTATTACTTTCTGAAGTCTTGTAAGTGTACAGCATAGTTTAATGAAGTCTGTTTTTTATACCAAGCATAAAATGCTCTGTTATTTTGTTAGGGAAAGGTAGATACTTATCATGGGATTTTAATGAGTTTTTCAGTTAAAATGTCTCAAGTACCAAAAACTAGTTAAGCCAAACGAATTGAATTCTCTCTCTAGGCCTATTGTAGCATATTACAGGCATCATCAAATTCTATGATGTACTAATGTACTTCTGTCTTGTGAACTTCCTGGCTCATCTCCAGGGTTAAAGTAGAATAGACGTATAAACTGCCAATTACCTCAAGTATAAAAGTAAATTTTTGCTTGTCATGCTTAAATTATGCACGAAGGTTCATGTTTTTACTTATGGTCATTGATAAAGTGACAATTACATAGTAGTTTCTATGAAGAAAGAATTCTAGGACACTTTTCTTTCCTTCACAAACATTTGTGGGAAAAATATGGAGATTTAGGTCACTCACTCTGGAAAAGAAGATCAATTAGGTTTTACTTTTCGAGGTTTTTAACAAAGGCGCTAAGTTGGGTATATTTTTATTTCTACTGCATATTGAAATACCCCAAATATTTTGATACTATCTTAATTTATAAAATAGGGAGACTGATTTGAACAATAATTTATGTATTTTTTGTAATACAAATGAAGTACTTCTTATTTTGATGGCCTCTCTTTATAGGTAGGTAGGTAGGTAGATAAATAGGTAGACAACCCAACAGACTGACCATAAATAACATTTAAAAAGGACTATGGACATCTTTTATAAACTCATGAGGGCTAATAAATGCTTTTGGCCTATAGTAAATATTCAGTGTGTATTTATTGCATATATAATAAAATTTAGGTGGCAGTTAATATTTTACATCTTGATATCAATGCTTATTTCCTCCATCTACAGATGAGGAAACTTAAGTCACGAAGAGATGAAATAACTTTTCAAAGACAGCTGCAGTTGTTCAAAGACAGCTGCAGTTGAACCTATTTGACTAATAAGTCAGTTTTATTTATTTCCCTACAGTTTGTCTCTGTGGAATGAAATGAAAAATATGTATTAAACAATGATTTTATTTAACATCTGTATCTGATACTAATGAAATAATTATTTAACTAATTTACTAATTATTTGTTAAGTACCTGCTTCCTGCTACGCATTATGTACTATGTACTGAGGATGTGATTGAACAAAATAGGAAAATTGTAGAGCATATGTTCTAGTGAAATTTCTATAATTCTTGTTTCATTTTTAAGCACAAGGTCTCTGTCTTTTTTCTCTGTATCCTCGATTACATGCTCAGTTCATGATAGATAATAAAAATTGGCTTAATAAAAAAGAAAACATGAATAAAATTACAGCCTGCAATATATTGCTTCATTTTGTTTATTGTTTGAAACTACTTACTGGAGAGTAAAACACATTCATACAAAGAACATTTATTTCATTTATTGAAATTTTGAAAAATATAATTATCAGCTAAAGTTTCAAAATTGAAGAACGAGAAACATGTTATTTGGGAATAGGATGTAGGAATGTTATTAAAAAGACAGAGAAACGCTATAACATTTTAAAGCATTTACATATTTAGTGCACTATATGTGAATAGTGAGCTACTAAAGTATTTACATCAACATTTAAATGAAACTTATCTTAGTCTCTTCTTTTTAATTGCATTATATCACAGTTATAGTGGACAAATCTTAGAAAAATCTAAGTTTACCACCTCACGTATGGGGGTACACAATGGCATTTATCTTTTCAAAAGGTACATAAACTTAGAACATGGGAAATGCATGGAAATCATTTCATTTATTAAAATAAGAATTCCAAGTAAATTTCTACCTATTAGTTTATTCTCAGTATTTGATACTTAGATATGTAGCCCTTGAGCTAATAGGAATCAAAATAGAGGTGATTCTATTTCAAGAATTTGTAATAATTCCTTCACTTTAACACATGAATGTGTTCAATATTGGCAAAAGAACACGTTGCTACCAAAACTGAAATAAGATCCTTGAAACAGAAAGGATGTTGCCATGGAAAAATGAAGTAACACTCAGTGCAGCTGTGATACATTAATGAATAGGATATTTTTTTAAAACATCATTTGTGTTTGGTGTGG
Source organism: Solenodon paradoxus (assembly GCA_004363575.1). NCBI lineage: Eukaryota > Metazoa > Chordata > Mammalia > Eulipotyphla > Solenodontidae > Solenodon > Solenodon paradoxus. Next base: position 317,391 of record RJWH01001535.1, on the reverse strand, counting down.
CTCAGAGGGTCCCAACCAGATGGTTTCCATGAACATAATATGACCCCCGGTTTGAGGACTTCTTACTGGCAGATTACTTCATTTTCTTCCTCTTGGATTGTCAGATCCTTACATTAATACAGAATTTACTGCTGCAGATTTATATTCACTTATATAAATAACTCAGTATTTTACATTAAAACCACAATTTCAGACATACAGTTTAACAGTTATTTTAAAAGTGTAAAAAGACATGTGCTAGCTTTAGTATGTATAATAGATGTAACATTATAATAAGTTTGAGCAGTTCGGATTATGTATGTGTTTTGGTTCTTATTATTAAGGGAATCCCACAACAACATATATCTTAGAAAGTTTACTTTTTAGAATTTTACATATTTCATGCTATTATGCTATTGATTCTGTACAGTTTTCTCAGGTTGCTTAAATTTCATGACATAATTTATAAATTTTGGAATATATTGTGATTTTGGAAATTTTAGCACAACTTAAATTTCTCAGGATATACATGTATGTATTTATATATGGTGGCATATTAAACTACCTCATGTTTTTTAAAACATTTTTCAACCTGGCATCAACACCTACATAAAGTGTCAAAACTGACTTCATAATTTGACCTTAGTATGCATAATTGATATAGGAAAATAATACTCTAAATGAATCATTTTGTGCAGTTCAATATCAATAAATTATGCTAAATGTTTAAAAACAAGTATAATATATGAGATAATATACACTTCTGTTAGAATAAAAAATCTGACCTTAAATCAATTATTATATCAGATTAAGTATTTAGCATATCCATGCTTATATTATCTATATTGTAAGATAATATTCTATAGCTAAAAATTGTGTAATACTCCATGAGCCAATGTATGTATTTTTTAATTTTTTTTAGATTTATCATCATGTAAATTTATCAATTTTTTATGCTCAGAAAGTGTGAAGAAAAGATTATTAAATTTGCTTATTTACATAACTGGCAAGTTTTTAGCATATCAAGGAATTCTAGATCTGTTATATAATATTATATCTTCAAAAAGCAATATATTAGTCCCAAAGAAGTACTATTACTCTTAGTTATCTTTTATAAAATATAATCTCCTTGTTAATATAATTTGCTGGTATATCTAAGCAGTTATCATACATTTAATTACACCTTCAGATAACACCTTTTGTATGACAAATGTATTGCAGAAATTAAAAAGTTTTAAATCGAATATTTAAATATATTAATGATGTTACTTAAATCTATTTAAGTAATTTTTTTTTAAAGAGAAAGGTAGCAGGCAAGAATGAAGGTAAATAGGCAGACCAGTAGCAAGGAAGAGAGAGAAGCTAGAAACATTTATTTCGTTCATTTTTTTGTCTGACACTCCACCTTCAATTTTCACCCCCTTCACCCAGGCCCTGGTTCCCAAACTCAGGTCTTTAACTTTACATGTTCCATGCTGAACTGTATTTGTGCAGATACTATGTATTTTTTTTAAAATGAATTCAAATATGATAAGTTGTTTGGACAATTTACTTACTAGGTACAGAATATTACTTTGCAAGAACTTGTTAAGACTAATTGACTTTACCTACCTTGCTTTTGAATTAAGAACTCATGTTAAACTCAGTTTTTGATTTGGACTTGCTTAGACAAATTTTAAACATATAAGAGCCTGTCAATCTAAGGGACAACTCTAGGGGTATGCATAGAGCTTTCACATGAAATCACAATGTAGATAATAATTTGAAGAATTATGAAAGCAAGGAATAATGTTCTCATTTTGAATCTTCTTAAATTTTCTTCTTTACTATATATCTTTTATATATAAAAAATGTGTTTGAATTCATACACACATACACACATGTACAAATATGTACACACATACACAGCTATGCTTGAATCTTGGTATACATGTCTATGAAAAGTGTGTAATTTAAACATATTCCTCTTTAAATTTGTCTAGAGGTATAATCTGAACATTTTAAACTTTTCTTGTATTTTCGCCTATAAAGAAAAAAAAAAGGAAGGGCCAGTTTAACATGGAAATAGCTATTTGGGGGTGGGGGCCAGGGTTTTTGTTTTTAAGTAAGAGCAATAAAATGCTAGTCAGTTCTTCTAAAGCCTTAGCTAGTGTTAACAAAATCTAATGAACTGCAAAAGAGGGAGAATTTTCTCACCTTATTTTGCCAGCATATTTTCTAATTCAATCATGTTTCTTGGAAAGAATTGTGGAAAGGCAGATATATTTTCATCTAATGTACTGTGCCCTTTTGATCAATTCTGTAGCAAGAAACAGCTTTTCAGCTGTTTGCTATATACTTTAATATATAATAAAAGTAACTCATAAAGATACATGAATGGGATATTTATTTGTGTATTTGCTTGCCTCCTTATTCTGGCAAAGATCTTAGGTGTTTGAGTGTACATTTACTCTCAAATTAAATCTTATTCACATATTTTAATTCTGCTTTTCTTTTCTAGCTCGAAGTACAATCTTGTTGTGTGTTCATTCCAAATGATAGCCTGCCTTCCCCAAGTACAATAGTATTTGGTGACATACCTGGAACAGTAAGAAGTTGGTACCATGGACAAACCAGCATTCCAGGAACAGTTGTTCTCTGTTTGCCTCAAATAAAGGTTATTAGTGCTGGCCACAAGTATATGGAACCCCTACAGGAGATTCCATTTGCCATCCCACGACCCATCCTTGAAGAAGGTATATTAAAAAAATAACCTCTTCCACTGGTTATTGTATTTCATGCTGATACTTTTAGTTTTGTTGCTTTTTAAATATGCCATTACATATGTAAGTCAACATTTTCATTGAGAGATCTGCAGGAAAATGGACTAAATGATACTTCCTATTGACATTCACACCTTTTAATTATGTTATATATACATATTAATGGACACTAGAAAAGATGCAAGAAGACAGTGGTCTTAGATGTTCATGGTTGATTTTAATTTAAGTCACATATTAATTATGAATAGATATACGATAACATAAACCCAGTGAATATTTATTTGTATAATAATATATTTCTAGATGTCTTATTTAAATAATACATGATCATTGGAATCCTGACTAATAAATACTTAATCTCTGATATTGCAGTGTTGTCAGTTGCAAGTTCATATCCTTTGAACTTTGACATTTTTTCACAAAAAAGATGTGACCCTGGAAAATTTTTGAGTCACAAAGTATGAATCTATATTTTAATAACAGGCTCAAATTTTTGACAGTTCTAAACAAGTTCACACTTTGTTCATATTATTACAACATAAGTGTAAAAATCCTGATACTCATATTACTGTAAAACTATTATTGAAAAGATATAGTTTGTGTGATTTTTGACTTTGACTTGATATTGATTTTTCTTTTTGAAACTCGGTTTCCTTGTATTTGTTAGAAGTAAGATTTTATTGCCAGAAATTTGATATTTAATGATAAGAGTACATTATCATAAAATCATAACATTTTGATGTTAGAAGGAAATATTTTACAGTTCTTCTTTGATCTTTGTCTTGTTATAGAATCCTTTTGCTAGCATATTGAACATATATACATTTGCTATGCATTTTTTGTTATAGAGCATTCTTTATTGTCATAGTTCTTTATTACCTAGTTCTTTATTATATGTTTATATATATATATATCTCATACATATCAAGGAAAGGCTAACCTCAAAAGTAACCTGGTAGTGCTCTTTTTTTTTTTTTTTACTCTAACTTGAATTGAGATTAACACTATTTCCCTTGATTTTTGGGTTAAAACTAATACTTGTAAAATACCATTTAATATATTATTCTCATATTGTAAAATTCTTCCTCTTAAAGTACACAATGAGATGATTTTTAACACATTTTCAATTCTATCCAGTCATCACCACTGTCAAATTTAAGAGCAGTTTCATCACCTCCAAAATAAATAATATACCATTTACAGTTACTCTTTATTCTTTCTTCTCCTAACCCCAACAACCAGTAATTTTTGTGTGCCTATGAATTTGTCTGTTCTAGTATTTCATATGAATAGAATTACACAGTTATGAATTTTTCCTCTTATTACAATATGTTCAAAGTTGATTCATGTTGTAAACTATATCAGTCTTCATTCCTTTTAAAGTCTGAATAATATCCTATTTTATGGATATACTATATTTTCTTTACCTATGCTTCAGTTTATTACAGACATTTAGGTTGTATTGACTTTTTGAATATTAAAAATAATGCTATGGCTATTCTTGCACACTTTTGTGTTCATGTGTGTTTTAATTTCAATTATATGTATACCTAGAAGTAGAATTGTTGGGTCACATGGTAGCTCTATGGTTACACTTTCGAGGTATTGACAGATTGTATTCCAAAAGACCTGCACTATTTTATAGCGTCATCAGTTATTATCGTCTATCTTTATGGTTCTAGCTATGTGAGTACATATGAATTGGTATTTTATTGTGGTTTTGATTTGCATTCGCCTAATTGTTGATTTTTTGCAGATTTTTTTTCTATTCAATCCTTCATCCACCTTTTACTTGATTTATTTTTTTGATTCTTTATAGTTCAGTTGTAAGAGTTCTTTCTGTATCTTGGATATCAGACACTTATTAAATCTATGATTGGCAGATATTTTCTTCCAATCTGCGGTGGTCTTTTTCACTCTCTTGATTATTTACATTGTAATATATTTTAATTCCATTTTTAACCAGCTGTGTTGGAATTTATTTATATCAAACTCTACTCCTGGAAATATTAAGACATTTAATTTATGAAATTATGCACTTATCAAGCTATTTGTTCTTAAACAGCACAGAGGTCTTAAAATACTTTAATTCAGTTGTCTTTTGATTAACTGGTTATATTGTCATGTATTTTAATTCCATTTTTTAAAATATCATAGGATATTACCATTTAAAAAGAATTGCTTTATATATATTACTTATAAACTGCATATATGTAACTGGTGTATTGTTCTGAAAACTTAATCAGAAAAGAACCAGATTGTAAATATTTTTTGGATTTATTATTTATATGGTTTTTGTTGCAGCTATTCAGCTCTGCTTTGTAATGCCGAAGCAGGTGTAGACAATGCCTCAGCAAATTGACATGAAAGAGTTTCAGTAAAACTTTTATTTAGAAAATCTGATCTGAGCTGCATTTGGTCATGGACCACATTTGCCAGCTTGTGTATTTGTACCTCACTAGTCATTCTTTCTCAAAGCTCAGTCCTTTCACCTAGCTCAGGTACTTTTCCTTCTGACTTTTTGTGCTTATCTACTCTTAGCAGGCTTAATTATGTTTGAAAATATGTATTTTTTTGTTCTCCTTTTTGAAAGATATTTTGCTGTATATACAATTTCTTGTTTATAGTCATTTATTGTGATACTATTGTTTTGATTTTTGCTTTCTTTTTCTTCTGTTCTTTTTTTTTTTCAAACATGCCTCATAACCCTACGTTTGAGGCCCAGACCCAGGGGAAATAACTATTATGAACAATTCAGTGAAAATAAAAATAAAGTGCTGCTTCTTCCTCCCTGACTTTCTTCCTGCTTATACTTTTCCTTAAAAGAGAAAAAAAAAAACAAGAAACAAGAATCTCCTTTATGTTTGTGTTTTAAAGTGTTAGCATTGTTCTTTTTTATGAGTTCTTTAAGCCTTCTGGCACTTTTTCTTCAGATATTTCCTTTGCCTCTTTTTCTCTCAAGCATATATGTTAATCTTTTCACCTTCTTGCGGTAATTTTCTTCTCTCCTTTCTACTCTTTTGTGTCTTTTTCCTCTTTGAGTTGTTGACTTGCATTTTGAGTATTTAGAATTCTTGTGCAGGATGTGTTGTGATATACACAGTGACTGAACTGTCAGTCAGTACTCCTGAAACTTAAAAGATTATTGTAAATCAATGAAACAGTAATAAAGAAAAAAGAATCTGTGAAGGAAAAAATGTATGAGATCCAGTTCATTATTTTTTCCAGTTATGTATAATATGCTTTTAAAGTTGTTTCTTGAATTTTTGAGTAAGTTTTTATAGAATTCTAGTACATTGTACTCACCCATGTTACGAATATCTGAATCAAGATCCAGAATATAACCAACACCTCAAGATCTCTATCTAGTCCCTTGCCAGAACTATTTCTTCAGTGGAAAACTATCTCGATACATGAAACCATAAATTATTTTTTCTTTTTTGAATTTTATAGCACTTTATTAAATTTAAGCTTTTTCTGACTTTCTTACTGATTATTTTCAAAGCTTTGCTTTTTATTACTAATATTCAAGACTTCTTTATATTTCTTGATACAGGAACAGGAATCATTTATATTCTTACTGAACTTCTGCTATCTTGCCTATTATGCCTAGTATTTTGCTTTTTTTTTTTCCTTCTTTGTTGCTTCTTTTTAGGCAGATCTACTCATTTTTTCTTTTTGAAATATCTCTAGCACTTTTTTTTTAAAGCTAACCTGAAAGAGCCCTCCTCTGCCTGTTTAAATTTGCTTGTGACACATTGGGAGCATTGCCTTGTCAGGACCACTTGAAATGAAATTTCTGGTTAGAGTTTTTTAATACTACTCAGAAAATAGAAATTCAAATTGGCATGTGATTTATTATCATTCCATGTTTAAATTTTTAAAAAGAATTTTTAGCTATTGTCATGTCCTTTCTTTTTGTAGTCCTTTTGAATTATACTGCTTTTATCCCCTCATTGTCATTTTGCTCATTTCAGAATGTATTTTCAGTATGGATGTTCCTAAATGCGAACCAATATTCACCAATACTCTTATATTCAGCTCATTTTTCTTCAGTATTCTTTTTTGAATACCCTCTTTGTTTAGAGGATAGATTTGGGAGTGGAATGAGTACAGGGAAACATAAGAACACTGGAGGGTATTAATTAGCTAATTATTACTAGCTATAAAGATTTTCTAGAAACATGACTATTATAGGAATGAAGAGAATGGGAAAGAATAGAATTATTAGCAAAAAATGCAGATCTTTTAACTAGATTAGTTTAACTTCTTGGTTCCTGTCTATGTAATCATTTATGTAGTTACTACTATGACTATGAAATAAAGAGAGGTTAGTTTGGGGAATGGAAGGTCAGAAGGATGAATTTAGTATGGGGCATATTGGGAAGTTCTTGTAGATCGTTCAGGTCATGAATGATCTTGAGCGTATATGGGTCTAGAATTCAAAGCGAGGAATCATTGTTAGAAATACTTAATGTTAGGAGAAAAAAACATAAATAATAAGTATGTGATCACCCAAAGTTACTTGTATAATGACAGACAAATGGAATTCAGACAGAAAAAGGTGGACATTAAATGCTTATTGAATGAAAATTAAAGTAATAATTTATGATGGAAATTGCAAATAAAAGATAAGGTAAGTAGGGGAATAACCATGAGAAAATAGTATCAAGGAAGACACATGATTAGATTCATTTGTGTATAACCGAAACACCCAGTGAAACTAAAAGGTGTTAAAGGGATATGATAATTTAAGGTGGTTCCTATTACAATTACTTTTCAAGGAATAGTATTAATACAAGTCAGTTGATAGTGACTTAAGGACTCACCAGAAAGTGAAGAATTGGTACAACAAATTACAATATTTTAGAAACATCAAATATTGCAGCACAAGAAGTCACTCGAATTTCTTGATTTTTCCAGTGCATACAAAGTTATTTTTGTTCTGTGCTTTAGTATATTGAATGTGCAGTGGCATTATGTCTAAAAAACAATGTATATTTTAATTAAAAATATTTCCTGTGTTGTAAAATCCTCATCTAAATATTCGAGCCATAAACTTGCTGGTGGAGGATCTTAACCTCAATATTGATAGCTCTTAAGGGAATCGGTATTGAAGGTCAGAGCAGCTGTGGTGATTTCTTAATGTGAGACAGCAGTGGAGGTTGTCCTCTCATTGGACTCTTTTCCTTTAATTAAAGGTTTCTCTGTCGCATATGATGCTCTTTGATAGCATTTTAACCACAGTAGAATTTATTTCAACATTGGAGTCAGTCTTCACAAAGTTGATGAAATAGTCTCACACTTTTTGTTGTCATTTCAGCGATGTTCACAGCATCTTCACTAGTATCAGATTCCATTTCATGAAACCAGTTTCTTTGCTCATTCATAAGAAACATTGCTCATACAGTCAAGTATTTTTATTAGATTACAGAAATTGAGTCACATCATTAGGCTCTACTTCTATTTCTAATTCTCTTGTTATATCTATCACATCTAAAGCTATTTCTTTCATTAAAGTCTTGAACCCCTCAAATTCTTCCATGAGAATTCTTTGAAACTCCTATGTACATGTATATTTTGGGCTCTTTCTGTGAATCATGAATATTCTTAATAGCATAGAAATTGGTGAATCCTTTCCAGATACTTTCACTTGGCTTTATTTAGATCCGTTAAAGCTGTCACTGTGTATGGCATCTATAGCCATACAATATGTGTTTCTTAAATAATAAAAGTTGTAATTCCAAATGACTCCTTGATCCTATGCTGCAGAATGAATTTTATATAAACAGGCATGAAAACAACATTAATCTTGTACATCTTCATCACAGTTTCTAGGTGACCAGGTACATTATCAGTGAACAGTAGTAGGTCTCCTTTTTTTTGTTAGTAGACCTAACACTGCAATGAAAATATTCAGCAGACCATGTTGCAAACATATTTGCTGTCATCCAGGCTCCATTGTTTCATTTATAAAGCACAGGCTGAGTAGATTTCACATAATTTTAAGGACTGTAGAATTTTTCGAGCAAGAAAATCTGCCTTCCTTTGAAGCTTTATGTGAAGCATTGAATTCTCTAGCTATTAAAATATTAGATGGCATCTTCTGTTGGTAGAAATGTTTCATCTTCACTGAAAATCTGTTGTTTAGGGTAGTCACCTTTATTATCGATCTTAGCTAGATCTTCTGAATAACTGATTACTACTTTTACATCAGCCCTGCAGTTTCAACTTGCTCTTTTATGTTTTAGACATGACTTCTTTCCTTAAGCCTCATTAACCAGTCTCTGTTAGCTTCAGTCTTTTATTCTGCAGCTTCCTCACCTCTCAGCCTACGTAGTATTGACGAGAGTTAGGACCTTGCTCTGCACTTGGTTTTGACTTAAGAGAATGTTGTAAGGGTTTGGATCCCCTACCCAGACCACTGTAACTTTCCCCATTATTAGTAAAGTGCTGTTTTTCTTAACATTCATGTGTTTACTGGAATAGTACGTTTCATTTCTTTTGAGAACTTTTCCTTTGAATTTGACTCTTTGGGTCAAGAGGCCTATCTGGTTTTCCACATGCCTTCCTCACAAAGTTTAATCATTTCTAACTTTGATTTAAAATCAGAGACATGCGACCGTCTATTCACTTGAACACTTAGAGATCTTTATAGGATTATTAATTGGTGTAATGTCAACATTGTTAAGTCTCAGGGATTAAGAAGACCATTGAGAAGGAGATCAGAGTAGGCTTTTAATGAAGTAGTCAGAATAGACACATTTATCAGTTAAGTTTTCTATTTTATATGCACCCATTTGTTGCTATTATAATAGTAAAATTAAAAGTCATTGATCACAAATCACCATAGCAAATATGATGTTAATGAAAACATTTTAAATACTGTAAGAATTACCAAAATGTGACAGACTTGCAAAGTTAGCACCTTCTTGGAAAATGGCACCAATAGACTTACTTGATACAGGGTTGCCATAAACCTTCCATTTGTAAAATATATAATATCTACGAACCACAATAAAGCAAACCCAATAAAATAAGACATGCCTGTAAATGGATATTCTTTGTTTGCAAGCAATAGAAACCAAGTCTCTATAATTTAAGTAAAAATGAAACTTAGTGATTCATTGTTTATATTCTAATACAGAAAACAGCTTTAATTTGCCGTTAAAAATTCATGTTAACTGCACTATTTGACTTTATAATTGTCACCTGTGCTTTCGAGTAAATATTCCTTTTATTAATCTTTTTTTGGTAACTCCATTGTTTTTTTTCCCTTTCTCTTTTTGGTATTACTTATTCTCTGATTCTAAATTCTATTAAAACTGTAATTGATTGAAAACATTTGTTTAGATTTATAGTGGAATGAACTACAAAAAGTAGTTTACTATGTAACTAAGGTTTTATACTTCAAACTTAATTTTGATGAAAATTTTAGTATATATGTGCATGTGTACACATTTATCCAGAGTATATTTTATTCATATTATACGTATATACATTCCTCTACATACTTAAATTAAAAATGGCACAATATTTAACATTCAAATGATTATTTAGGATTATTTTTTACATTACTTTTAAGTATATAGCATGATGCATTGATATATGTGTATATTAAGAAATGATTACCAAAGTAGGTTCAGTTAACATCTGTCATCACACAGTTACAAATTTTCTTATGATGAGAACTTTTAGAATCTCTCTTTTCTTAGCAGTTTTTAATTAAGCACTATATTATAGTTTACTTTAGTCATTAACTGTGTATTACTTCTCCAGAAGTATCTGTCTTATATCTGGAAGTTACGCATCCTTTGACTGTCTCCAACCATCTCACCTGTATCCTGACTTTTCCGCCTCTTGCAGTTGCTGATCTTTTTGTTCAGTATGTAGGAGTTCAGGTTTTGTAGATTGCATACATAAGTGAAATAATAGTTAGACTTTCTTGTTCTTACTTATTTCATTTGACATATTAGTGGCCTCAAGGGCCACCTGTGTTGTTGCAAACAGCAGAATTTGCGTCTTTTTTGATTGGATGCTCTATCATATGTGTGTTTCTACCACATTTTATTTTTGTCTGTTAGTTCATTGATTGACAAATTGTTTTCAGGTATTGGCTGTTGTAAATAATGTTGCAATGAACATGAGGTTTCAGAAATCTCTTCAAGATAGTGATTTCATTTCCTTCAGATACACCCAGAAGTGGTGTTACTGAATGATATCCACTGTGATTCCCATGGTGGCTGTATCAGTTTATGTTCTGTCTACACTATACAAGCATTCTCTTTACAACCTTGCCTCTGTTTGTTATATCTTTTTGATAATATTTATCCTAACAATTGCTGTGTTATTTCATTATCCTTTTAGTTTTGATTTCCCTGATGTTTAGTGGTGTTGAGATCCTTTTCATGTACCTGTTGGATGTTTTGGGGATGTTAAGAGGATAACCCTTTATGTTTTATTCTAGAAGTTTTGTGATTTTTGTTCTCACAGTGATATATTTAATCTATTTTTAGTTGATTTTGTTTAAGGTGTAAGATGAGTCTAGTTACTTCCTTAGTTTGCACAGCACCAGTTTTGAAGAAACCATCTTTTCCCCATTGTACGTCCTTTATTTCTTTATTGTAAATTAGTTGATCACATATGTGCTGCATGGGTTAATTTTTGTGCTCTATTTTGTTTTACTGATCTATGTGTCTGTATTTATGCCAATACCATACTGTTTTCACTGCTGTAACTTTGTAATATAGTTGAAAATAGAAAGTATGGTGTATCTAGGAACAGAGAGGAGGAGCTTTATTTATTTTTCACTTAGTTGTTCACGTCAGTTGTTCCCCATGGTCCCAGGTCTTGAACCCAGGACCTTGGGGTATATGTGGGACTGCTCTAAGGTATATGAGTCTCTTAGCACAGAATTTTGGAATGTATATTTCTTTTTCTTTTTTAATTCTTAAACTTAGACTAACTTTTTCATCAGTGGTCTGTCTTCTCTATCTTGTTCACGCCTCCATACTTTTCCTCTGATTTTCTCATCCTCCTATCTATCTCAATATCTGTCTCATTTATTCCTACAGTGTGGCAGACACAGAAGATTCAGATGTGAACTAGAAAGATATGGTACCTTGCTTTCTCATATTTTACATTTTATTGAGTGAAATAGTACAGCAAACAAACCTAGTAGCTTTTTCATACTTTATGAGAAATAAATAAGGTAACATGAGTATTTTTAAAATTATCTGTCGCATATCAAGTGTTCAGTAAAACTGTTATAATTATTAGTAGAATTTCTAAATTCCATAGCCTGGCTTCCAGTTATACTGGAAATATATATGTACATATATATGTCTATGTTTTATACATATGTTTCATGGATACATTTTGCCTTCTGGGATTCTTGTACTGCCAAACTGATGGAACCTTATCTCTGAAAATAACAGAAAACTCTCCACTTATTTTAATTCCCTTATAGATTCACTCATTAAAGCATTAAAGAATAGTTTGTTGAAAATGTCCTACTAATGTAGGAAGTGATACTGATACGAAACCAAATTTTAACTGCCTAATAGTCTTAGACATTTTTGTACTTGACGTCTTAGCAACTCTGCCACAAGAGGTTTCTCTCTAACTCTTTTCTTTTTCTTTCTTTGATCTCTTGACCAAAGGAATTTCAAATTCCTTTTATCCTACAGAGTATTTTAGTTATTTTTGACGAATATCCCTTTCATGATTTTCCAGCAATCTTAGTGTAGAATTTTTAAATCTTTAGCATAGCCAACAAGATCCTGTATTATTTGGCTTACTCACCTATCCAGCCTTACTTTCTCTAGCATTCTCCCAATTCTAAGTATTGTCCAAGTCCAGACCAGGAGTTATTTTGTGGTTTTTGAACAGCTCTTCTCATCACAGGGCATTAGCATATGCGATGATGTGAATTTCTCCCTCTTTAAATCTCTTCTCCAGGCTTCCTTCTCTTTCTCATCGTTCATGCCACAGGATATTTCACTTAATAGATTGTTCAGTGCTGTGATCTCATTGCACTTTTGCCACCTGTACCCAATTTTAATTATTTTTGTTCATCAGAATCCTTATCTCTCATGTTGCTTTTTCTTTCCACTCATCTAGCCCAATGGTTGAGACACAATAGTTTACTAAATACTTGCGAAGTATGCTATTTGCAATAAGTAGTTCTGATTACTAGAAGGAGAAATACACCAAAAGTTGTGATAGGCAATTCTAACTTTTCTTCACTGAGTTCATAAACAATTCAAAACGAATTCCTAATCCTTATGATATGAAAGAAAAACCTTCAGCATCGCAAAGATGATCAGTAGGATGAACAAAAACTATTCTCTTGATAGATTTGAGGATTCCTCTGCACTGAATTTGACTGTCTAAAGTTCAGTATGAGGAACTGTTCGCTGAAATATGTCATCTGATTTCAATTGCGTGGAAAGGAAGAAATGATCTCTAATATAGTGAGATTCCAATCTGTGTAGGGTGTTTGGGTCAAAATCAACATCTTGAGTTTCATTAGGGAGTGCTTACAGTGAGGCTTGCAGATGTAATTTGCCACATCCAGTTCACACCTCTGAGCAGATGGGAGTCTATACTGTGCTTAGCAGAGGTTTGTTTTTTCTTCTTTGAAAAATTTGCCTGCAACTTTAATAAAATATTTTGACAGAAATGGAATATTGAGATCATTTATAAATTAAGTCTTTGCTGTTGTTGGATTTAGCAATTTTTAATAGAAATGGAATTGAAAATTGTTTGAACATCTATGAAAATCACAAGGGGTAATTTTTCCATGTAATTCTGATTCACCGTAATGTTTTCATGTATTGTTGTGCTTTAGACTTTAAAAAATATAATAGCTTGATAATCGTAATTGCCACTTGTCCTGAAAGTGTTGTGTACTTTTGCAATAGTTTCTATTTTCACTCAGTGTCTTCAGCTTTAATCTTTAAGCCACATGAAAATTCATTTCCTTGTGGAAAAGAAGCTGAGAAAAGAGCTTCTTGATTGTTATTTTTAAATAAATCTCTTGTAAGCCATCATATATGTATTACAAATGAAGTTAAGCTGTTGAACTACTTAAACACAGTTTAATATAATTGCGATAGACATTGTTTTCTTCTTGGTAGCTGACATCTAGCTTACTCCATCAGTTATTTTCCTATGGGTTGTATGTATTTTAAAGACTCAAAAAGGATCTTTATTTATTCCTTGCTAGCCAGTTTTACATTTCTTACACTGTCCCCCCCGACATACGCAAACACTTGTAACTTATACGCAGCCAATAAAGCAGATTTAAAATGCTGTCATTTTTCTTATCACCTTTTTAAAAATAAACCATGTAATTTATATTGCCTTAAGATCACAAAATGTATATTTTAAGTGGTACAAATATATTATTAAAGGAAAAGTTTTTGAATTAAGATATAATTGACATATAATATGTAAGCTTAAAGTAGTTTGTAATGTATTGATGCATTTATATTTTATAGTATGATTACCACATTAGCATTAGCTAACGTATCTATTAGTTCACTTAGGTATTATTTTTTCTTGTATTTAGCAACTTTGAAGTATATAATAATACACTATTGTTGACTATAACCACTATACTGTGCATTAGTTTTCAGAACATATTCATTTTCTAATTGCAGTTATGTAACCTTTAACATCATCTCCCTAATTCCTCCAATCCCAGGTAACTACCAGTCTGCTTTCTTTTTCTGTGATTTTTAGCTTCTATATATAAGTGATATACAATACTTGTATTTTCTGACTTATTTCATTTAGCATATGATAATGTTTCAAACAAGGAACATGTATAGTGGAAAATAAAAATCTGTCTTTATGTTAACCACTATTAACAGTTATTTATAGCCAGCACTTGTTTAATCTTTCAGTTTTGTGTGATACATACATGATGACTTATACATATAGCGTATTCATCATGCGAGATAATTATATTCATTATTTACAATTAGGATAACAATGTTTGGTGAAAATTTCAGCCAGTTTTTCTCTTTTATTATATTGTGAACATTTTATATGAATTTCACATATCTTAAAATATATTTTTATCTGAAAACAAAAGGATTTTTAAAAATGTACATCAGCTTTATAAGGGTGTTTGGTGAATGTGAACTTTTTCCCTTGTGAAAATTGTGTTGCAAGAAGTATCAAGTTATTTGTTTTAGGGAATAGGGTTCCTGAAGGTAAATGTGTGCCAGACAGAGTGGGATGTACATCAAGACATAATGGTAATTCAAGTTCTAACGCCTCTATCAGAATCTCAGCTGTTTCCTTCTCTGGTAATCTATTTTTGAAGTACAGTTTACATACTTCATATATCATATCATATAACATTGACTCATTGTTAAGACTTTGTAAGTTTTGGTAAATTTTTAAAGATGTGCAGTCAGTACCATAATACAATTTTCAAACATTTTCAACACTCCTAAGTGTATTTTTTAGCAATACATAAAGACATACATTCTGTCTCTCCCTCTCCTCTCCTCTCCCCTTCCTTCTCCTCTCAACTCCCCTTCCCTCCCCTCTCCCATTTCCAGTAGGGTACAAGATATTAAGAGTATTGAACTAAAGATGTCTAAAATTTTGTTGAAGGAACGTTGCGTTATAGCATTATATAGTTTGTTGTTTTTTGACAGATGAATAAAGGCAGGCAGGTAGGTAGGTGGCAGGGAAGAAGAGAGAGGTGGTAGAAGTATTTTATTTATAAAGTTTTTCAGGGTGGTTGTCCTGCCCTCTCCCTCATAATCTCTACCCTGGGGCCTTGAAGCTGGGTCTTTGGACTTGATGTGAAATATGCCCTAGGTGTGGGTTTAACTCTTGACCTCACCAGGACTTGCTGGCATTGTATAAATTTAAGGTGTTCTCTTTATAAGTCAACACATGTGTATAATAAATTAAGTTCACCATCATATCAGTTCTTCCTTTACTATACAATTGATTCCCTCTACCCAGTTTGCCTGCCCCACTCTCCCTTCTCTTCCTGCAACCATTAATTAGCTCTTAATAACTGAAAGTCTGTTTTTATTTTATTTAGTTCATTTGTTTGCTTGGTTTCTCTGTATACCATATATGAGAGATACCATACAATGTCTTTCTCCTTCTGGCTTATCTGTCTATGCATACTTCCCTCTAATTCCATTCATATTGTTGCAGATGGCAGGTTTCCTTCTTTTTGATAGCAGAGTAATTTAGGCATTTATACCACATCTTTTATCATCGGTGGGCTCTTATGGTTGTTTCCAGCTTTTGGTTATTAGAAATAATGCAGTGAATATGGGGGTTCACAAATCTCTGCGTATTGCTGTTGCTGTGTTTTTAGGGTAAATATCCATCAGTAGGATAATTTGATCATATTTGGTTTTCTTTATCAAATTTTTGAGGAATATACTGCTTTCTGTAATGTTTGCACCATTTCACACTCCCACCAACAGTATATAAGAATTTATTTTCTCTGCATCTTTGCCAACACTTGTTGTCTCTAGACTTTTTGGATAATAGCCATCTCACAGGTGTGAGGTAGTATCTCATTGCTCTGAATTGCATTTCCATGATAACAAGAGGTAGAAAATCTTTTCATGTGCCTGTTACCCATCTTTGTGTGTTTTCTTTGAGATGTTTCTATTCAGATTTCCAGCCCATTTTTAATTGGATTATTTGCTTTTCTGTTTTTGAGTTGAGTTTTTATATATTTTGCATATTAACATCTTGTGGGAGTTATACTATGCAAATATCTTCTCTCACTCAGTAGGATGTCATTTGTTTTGTTGAGAGATTCTTTCACTGTGGATAAACTTTTTTAGATTGATGTACTCCCATTTGTTTATTTTGGATTTTAGTTCCTTTGACATTCGATTGAAATTCTCAAAGACATATCTTTAAGTCAGTGTCAAGGAGTATTTTGCCTATGTTTCCTTATGTGTGTTTTATGGTTTTAGGCCTTGAATGTAGATCTTCAATCCATTTTGAATTAATATTTGCGGATTTTGTTAGGTAGTAATCTGGTTTCAACTTTTGCATGTGGTTGTCAGTTTTCTCAGCACCATTTAAGAGACTATCCTTGCTGTATTGTATGTCTTTGACTCCTTTGTCATAAATCAGTTGTGTGTACGTGTGTGTGTGTTTGTGTATGTATATGTGTGACGGGGGGTTTCTAGAC
The DNA here is from genome assembly GCA_004363575.1 of Solenodon paradoxus. Taxonomy (NCBI): domain Eukaryota; kingdom Metazoa; phylum Chordata; class Mammalia; order Eulipotyphla; family Solenodontidae; genus Solenodon; species Solenodon paradoxus. The sequence goes on along the minus strand of RJWH01001535.1, from coordinate 300,453 downwards.
TCTTAATTCTATTCCAGCACTATGTTAAATAGCAGAAAGAGTGAACTTCTGTGCCCATTCTTATCTTCTGCTTTTGAGTATGATGTTGACTGTGAATTTGTCATAGGTAGTAGCCTTTATTTGTTGAGCTAATTCTAACTATACCCATTTTTGAGAGTTTTTAGCATAAAAATGTGTTGATACAATTATATTTTTTTGTCTTTCCTTTTATTTATACAGTATATCACATTGTTTGATTTGTATTTAGTTGAACCATCCTAGCATTGCTAGGTAAATTCCACTTCAAACTGTTGAATTTGGTTTACCACTATTTTGTTGAGGACTTTTGCATCAGTAATCATCAAAGATACTGGTTTATGATTTTCTTTTTTTTGGTGCTGATATTGAAATCAGTCATGTTGGTATCATAAAAAGTGTTCTTCAATTTTTTGAAGTATTTCTGAAAGGATTGGTATTAATTCTTCTAAAGTGTGGTGGAATTCACTGGTGAAACCATCTGGTTCAGGGTTTTTGTTTTTTGTGAGACTTCTGATTACTGTTTCAGTTTCGTTGCCTGTGATTGATCTGTTCAGGGTTTTTTCTTTCCTCCTGATTTGATCTTCAAATTTTATGTTTCTGGTAACTTGTTCGTTTCTTCTAGGTTATTCTTTTTATTTCCATAAAGTTGTTCATAATTGTTCATATGATCCTCTGTAGTTCTATAATAGTAGTTATAATTTCACTCCTTTCATTTTTAAGTTATTTGTTTTCTCTCTCCTCTTTGCGAGTTTGGTTAGTGACTTTTGTATTTTTCTCAAATATTTAAAAAGAACCAATTCTTGTTTTCATTAATTTTTTTAATAGTTCTTTTGATCTTTACCTTATTTCTGCTCTGTTTTCTTTTTTTCTTTTTTTCTTTTTTTTTTCTAGTTGTGTTAAGTGAAGGTACTGGTTTTTTTATTTAATTCTTCTTATGTCTGAGATAGAATTGTATTGCTATAGATGCTCTGATAAGTTGTATCTTGAGTTTCATTTTATTCCAGGTGTTTTCTGAATTTCACCTTTGATTTTCTCATTGCCAAGTAGTTGTTCTGTAACATGTTTATATTCTCCACCTTGTTATGGTTCCCCCTTTTCTCTCTTTTCGTTGTTTTCTGCTTTCATGTCACTGTGATTTGAAAAGATACTGGATATAATTTCAACCATTATAAATTTATTGAGGCTCGATTTGTGTCCCAATTTGTGGCCTCTCAATAATCTGTCATGAGTTCTTGAAAAGAATATGTTGTCCATTGTTTATTGGGTGAAATGCTCCATAGATATTAACTCCATCTCAACAAATTTGTCATTTAAGGCAGTTGTTTCATTGTTGGTTTCTGTCTGAATTATCCTCCTATACTGGGTGCATATATATTAATAACATTTCTTCCTGCTGTATTGATTGCTTTATCATTATGTAATGACCATCTTTATCTTTTGTAAACTTTTTGGTCAGAAGTCTATTTTATCTGTTATGAGTATAGTAGTTTTATAGATTTTATAGATTTTTATAGATTCACCACTGGCTTGGAATACCAATTTGGGTTTTTCTCTACCTTTAAATCTCTTGAAAAAAGCATATATTTGAATTTTGGTTTTTTATTCTATCCAAGTTCTTTAAGCTTTTTAGTTGATGAATTCAGTCCATTTACATTCAGGTTTATTGTTGATATATGAAGACTTGCTCCTATTTCGATTTTGTTTTCTGATTTTGTCTATCTAGGTATTGCTTGTTTTGTGTTTTGTGAACTTTCTCATTTAAATAGAAAAACATTTTAACATTTCTTGTGTAGATCCCAGCAGGTGCATAATGGGCAGTACAAGCCTCAGCTTGTGCTCCTCCCCAGGGAAGTGTGGTCCTGACTTCAAGCCCTCTTCTTTGGGCTTCACTCAAGCTAAAGTATGTGCCAGCACACAATCTTTGCTCGTCCCTCCCTGGGATGAGGTTGGGTCTGCTGTCCTCTTTGCTTCATCTTGCCTACTGCCTGAACAGCTGCAGTCGCCAGCATCAATTTCCACCCATCTCCAGTCACTCATTGTGTGGAATTCCTTCGGAAGTTCCTTCCATGCAGTCCTTGTTGTTTCCTATGGTGCTGAGGTACTATGGTGCTCCCTACTAGCGTTACTTTAGTGAAGATTTGTTAATTGCATTACTTAGAAGTAAAGTAGGGAATGAATTCAGTGCCATCTTAATTAATATCACTTGGAACTAAAGAACCTTTTATTTTAAGTATCTTTAAATGCTCAATAGTTAGGGGAAACAATGTCAGTGATTTTGATCATTTATATGTGTAGAATACAGTATCATCCTCCAAAAGCATTAAATTTCACAATAAGTAGTAAAATATTCCTGGTATTATAAATTTACATTTGAAATTAAAACCTACCTGAAGCCATACTAAATTATGGACATAAGACAAAAGTATTAGGGAGAAGAAAAGATACATTTTTGTTTATATCTGCACATTTAATGACTAAGATTATGAAAGGAAAGACCTGAGGAGCATATCTCCAATATTCACCAACTTTTTTTCTCTTGCACTATATTGATGTTCATAGGATGATTCACACTAGCTCCAAACATACTTTTTTCTGTGGTATAATACATCATGTGTACAAAGTGAAAGACCGATTCTCATTCTGGTATAGTCATCTCTACCTTCCAAGTTTTAAGATCATAAACTTGATATGTAGGATCAAAGTCTGTATAATTTAGTCACTGCCCTCTGATCCCAACATTGATTAAAAAACATATGCATGTATAAAATTAAAATGTTTTCATTTGTTATCTAAATAGTTCTTTATCTTCTGCTTCTAGTATACAATATTAGCAACCTGTGATACAATGTAAAGAAGTCTTCACAATGTATTTTTAGTATTTCCCTGTTTAATTTCCTCCCTCTGCTGTTGACACATGTAACACAGTCTCACTGATTGTTCTTTAATGTTTTCTTTATTTCCTAACTCTGTCATATTCACTCTGTTTCACATTGTCTCTTCTAAATTACATAAGCATTGGTTATCATTTTTGAGAATTATTGTATTTTTCTTTTTTGATTTTATCAAAAGTAAACAAATTTCACTTACAAATGATCAATTTTGCTACTTTTTTCTTGTTCTTTAGACAATGTTTAAAATTTCTGATTTCTGCCAACAATAGTTTCTCTCTAAAAAAAAAGGAAGAGTGTTTAACGCTTTAACATTCCGATTAAAGTAAAAGTACTAATATTGATCTTCTCAGAATAGTACATGGTTCTGGCTTTTCATGGATCTGAGCATATTTTAGGGAGACTCCAGAATATTATGTTGTTGATGTTATAAATGGATATATTATTTTAATTTAGTTTGGTATACATGTATATGTATTTAAAGAAGTACTTGTAGAATTATGATTTGTGTTGGTAATTTTCTTCATACTGACGAATTGTGACTTTGTCATTACTTGTTAAGATCTTATTTTCTAGGTGTAGGGTGCATAATCTGCATAAAAACTATATGAACATAAAGTATGCCGTTAAAGGTTCTTTTGAAGACTTGGAATGTGATGTGCTCAATTTCAGTTTATTGGTCTGATTTCAAAGAATAAGCAGCAGAATCATTTATATAAGATAATAGCAACATCATTCGTGGTTTCTAAAAAGTCCTAAATTTAAATGTGGTGCTCTTCATCCAACATAATTATGATTTAGCATTTCTTGGCTAGTGTAAAATTTGAAAAACTATTTATAGCTCACTATAAGTTTTGTAGTATATAATTTGAAATCATTCCAAAAATTTTATGACAAATTTGTCAAAGTATTGTGTAAATAGCATGGAATTTTGTGTAGGTTTTGAAATAATTTTAGAATTAGTTACAGATGATTTAAAGTTTGCCATTCTTTCTTGGGGGCAAAGTATTTTAAATCTTAAGACAGGCAGAGTACCACAGTGCTGACCACATAATTATGCAGTTTTCATTATTTCCAGTCATATTATTGTGGACTGCCACGTAGCAAGACTTATTTTCAGTATCCAAGACTCAATTTTTAGATTTCTAATTCTAATTTTATTAATTATGTGGTCAATATATTTTGAAGGTTCAAACTTAAGAGAACCTACTCTAGCTTTTACTATCACTATTCAAAACTCAAATGCATATTTAGATTCCTTTTGTGTGTATATTTATGGTAAATATAAATACTAACTCAGTAATTCAGTTGTTTTTTTCTATCACTGAAAATTAATATGAAACTCTAAATACAATGTGATCCTTGTTCTGACTCTGTATGAGCATGTCCAACATTACAGGAAGGGGTTGCGGGGTGGGGGAGACTTAAAGGAAATATAATAATGTTAATAAGTGCTGATTATTGGGAATGGTAAAGTAGATTAAGACAAGTTTTGATTTTCTTCATGATACGCTGTATTTCCTAAATTATCTTCACTGAGGTAAAGTATATCTCTTAATAGAAAATATTTTTAATTTGTTTTAAAATAATCTACTCAAAAGAAGTCTATAATATTGTCTATAATGACAGTGCTAGTGGTAAAAATACATGTCATAGGAAGGTATTTTCCATCAAATTGGCATCACAATAAATGTTTGTAAATATTCAAATGCTGAATACACTTTAAAAATTATTTTACAAAGTCCTTTATAGTTACAATAAATTTTTTCCTTATAATTCATTTAAATGAATTTCTGATATTAAAAGAAAAATATAAAAGAAAAGGAAGTTTACTTTTAATTGTAATCTGAGTGCCTATTTTTGTCAAGTACATTTTACTCAGATATATATTTATATATGTCTATGTTATAAGACTATAAGGAATATATATAAGAATCACAAAGGGAGGATATAAAAATAAACCTGGGTCATTTTATTAGAGATTGTGATTAAGTAGGGCTGAAGTACAAACCATAAATCTGTATTTTAAATAAGTACCCATATGATTCTGGTGCAGGTGGTTCAAGGGACCATAGTAGATTGTTTTTTCTTTTCCTGCCTCATTCTGTAAGGTAAGTGTTCACTTTTAGTCATACAAAAGGATTATTGATTTTTCCTATTTGACAGATTTTCTGTGGTTTCCACAGTGTAGTATATATGTCCACAGAGTTACAGAGTACAACCCTCTAGAGTAGAGAAGTAGTTGGAACTTTTACTTATATTTTATCCTATTACCTTAATTTCTATTTCTGTATATTTTATAATGTACATGATTATTGACATAGTAGTATGTACAAATTTAAACATTTTAAAGGTAAGTTTTAAGTAACAAATATTTTAGCATTTGGTCTCTGGGATACTCTTACCTGTTTTTTTATGATGCCATATTTTAAATTATATTTCAAATATAGATAATAATCAACTTCCTGTCAAGTGACAATTAACTATATTTTTGTATGTGTACCTCCCTGCCTCCTTTTGTTATCAGGTGATGCTTTTCCTTGGACTATCAGCTTGCATCATTTCAGCATATATACGCTTTTTGGGAAACAAAAGACACTTTGCCTAGTGGAACCTATGGGTTGCACTTCTACTCTAGCTGTGACATCTCAGAAACTACTTGCTTCAGGACCTGATGTGAGGCATTCATTTGTTGTCTGTCTCCATGTTGACCTAGAGTCACTTGAGATAAAGTGCTCAAACCCCCAGGTTGGTCCATTGATTTATGAAAGGAAATTTAAAATAATGTGATTTAAGTACAGTTGTTACTATTCTGTTGAAAGATTTTTCTTCTGTTCAGTGTCCTAAATTATTTTTAACAAGGCCATCAAGATCGGGATTTTTAGGTTAAGAATTGCTTTGAAGCTCTCTCAAGTTTTGTAATTTAAACTCTCCTGAAAATGTAATGGTGGTAGCATAAATGCATCTTTTGGCTGATGGAATGAAATCAGTTACAGATGTAAAGTTTTCTGAAGAATTGCTTTACTAACATGCTGGTGAAATCTGTTGAAATGATTGACTTAATTTTCAATCTGATTCTCTGATTTTTTATTCAACATGATTTAAAAAGCAAATTAGCATTGCTTACTGTTTTTTAAAAAAAGCATTTTGTTAATACCATTACATTTCAGTAGGTGTGGGTCAAACATGTTGTAGTCTGCAGTTCTACAATTTAATATGAATTCTAATTACCTGGGTTTATGGAAGTTATTAAATTCATATAATTTAATTCTTATTTCTTGTCCTCAAGCAGACTGTAGTTTATTTTCTACATAAATTGTCAACGTTGAATACTATTTGAAAATAATTTTAGAATATTATTGGCTATGTTAGGTCAATATTGATAAATCTCTGTTTATTCCATCATTAATGGTTAAAAGCTAGTTTTTATAAAGTCACTTCAAATATTGTCTCGTATTTTAAGTCACCCTACTGATTACATCCTCCTCCTGTCTCTCTCCTCTCTACCTCTCTTATTCTACCATATATACACACACAGACAGACAGACACACATACACACACAATGCAGTTTGATTTAATTTGTGTGTGTGTGCGTATGTGCATATGTGGTTATTTTGAAAAGATTATTTTTGTTAATATATTGATGACCTTGATATAAAAATTTGTAGAAATATTCTTCATTCATATAAAATTAAGTCATTAGGGTGAGCCCTAAACAGTGTGATAAATCAGTAATTTATTTAGAAATCAGTAATTTATTTAGAATCTTAAAGAGAGGATGGCCCTGCTGATAACCTTGGTTATGGACTCTACCCTCCAGAATTGTGAAATAAATTTCCGTTGTTTTAAGCCACCAGTTTATGACACTTTTGTATGGCACCTCTAGTAAACAAATTATACAGAAATAGATTTACCCGCCTTAGATCCTTTATTGCAGAAATGGTTAGAAAGGGTATGACATAGTGGTGTAAATGATGGTCACAGTCTACATACGTCCAAGGTCCTGGGTTTATGTCCTGGACCTAGGGAATAACCAAGAAGTACAGCTCAACAAAAAATGAATAAGGTACTTCTTCTCAAAAAAAAAAAAGAAAGAAAAAAGAATAGCATAGGAAGTCCGGTAATAGCATGGCAACCGAAGCCCACCTGGCCCCATACATCTTGTTATTTCTGTATATTCTTGGGGAAAAGCAAAAACTGACAATTGTCTACCGTGTTATTGTATGTTTCTAGCTTGTTTTAAAAATAATTGAATTGCAAAAAAAAGACTAAAGTAGTTATGGATTTTTCATGAGGTTATAGTGAAAATATACTGAATGAAAAATGTAAGCATTCTTAATGTAAAATTACAAAGTATGATAATAATCAGAATTATAATATCAAAGACTATTTAAAATACATGTAATTATGGAAAACAAAATATATAACTGCCTACTGGGGTTTTCAATTCATATATATATAAATAAAATATGCAAGACATCTATAACATTAAGGTTATTAAGGACTGGACTAAAAGGAGATAAATGCTTGCAAGATTTCTCTATATCATATAAAGTAGTATAGTGTAAAGTCTATGTTCTACATATGTTGTAATCGCTTAGAACAACTAAAATTATGCAAAAATGCGTGGAGATATAAAAATAGATGAATATAAATGAAATATTAAAAATTCTATTAATCTAAAGATGTCAGAAAATGGTAACGGATACAAAAAACAGAGAAGAAATAAAACAAAAAGTAAAATAATAAAACTGAGCCAAATATATCATGGGTACATTGAATGTTAATGATCTTAACTAGGTGTGTTACCAGGATTTAGTAAACTAGGGCTTTTTATAAATTGTCTAATGTTGCTGTCATGCTGTAACTACAGAACTAAGTGGCAGTAATAGAGAACTGTATGGCCTCCAAGCTTTGAATATTTACTCTTTTCTGACCCTTTACAGAAAAACTTTGCTGACCTTTGATCCAGCTATTCCAATTAAAAAGCAAAGATTTATAGAGTGGGAAAAGAAAGCAAGACTTCTAAATACTGATTAAACTAGAATACTTGAAATATTTTAGAAAACACAGAATATAAGTAAATATACAGGAAAACTATTCCATACACACATCTCAAAAAGACTGGAATTGTTTTAATATCAGAAAAAATATGTATTAAAGATTATTACCAGAGGTAATGAAGCCAATTGAGTTTGGTCTTATGTGACTCGACAATTCATATTGTTTATATTAATTTGTATTTTCATAATTACTAGTAGGGTGAGCTGTTTTAGATATTTATTGGCCAATGAATTTTCTTTTATATGTTGATCATATTATTTAATTTTTCTATCACATTTCTTAGCAATTAGAAGCAGTTTTCCCATTATCTGTAAATATAAACACCTATATGCATAATGTTGTTTGCCTATAGAATTTATGGCATCTTTTGCCAAAAATGTCCTTACTTTTTGAAATATATCTTTATATCTCTATATTTTGGGTGTCCTTCCTTTTTAAAAAGAGCATTGTGGACTTCTAAAATATAAACATCAGCATGCATATAAGTTCCTATCATTTCTTTTACTATTTTTACCTATTCTTTTAACCTGTCTTTTGTGAATGGTTGCTCATTACCCTGTTTTTGTTTTGTTTGTGTTCATTTAATATTTATGTTTTGAGAAAGCTACAGATCAATACTTCTTGACCTTTTTTGTTCTGTCATCTCCTTTGAGGATATGGTGAAAACTATGAGCCTTTCCCTTAGAACAATGTATATACCCACTAAAGCTTATAGCTACTATCAGAAGCTTTGTGAACTTTTGATGATAGCCAGTATATAAGCATCTTGATTCCCTTTTTAGAGAAATATTTCCTAATTTATATCATTCTTCTATTTTGTTATGGAGTGGCATAAAATTTATGACTTGTACATTAAAAATTTAGTTCACTATCGCTCAAAGCAGTCTTCAAGAAATGTATGTTATTTAAAATATAGTGTAAGCTCTATTGTAGGGCAGAGTCAAGTAGTCATCATGTCAGACGTTACTGTAGATCTCTATATTTGATACAGAGACCTAAACTTCTCTGTTAATTCCTAAAAAGTATTGTCATTCCAGATTATAGAGACTATAAATTTTTAACCTGATTGACTATTAAGAGGTTTTGTTCCCAGGAATAATTTTCATCTTAACTGTTTTACAAGAGTTATCCAGTTCCCTTTATTGTCATGGATTTAGTCTTTAAAAATTTTATTAATGTCAAAAATAAAGGGATCTGTTTAACATAATAAAATTTTAATTTTCCCTCAGCTAATAATTTGATGTATTTGTCTTCCCATAAGACATTCCCATAAACATAAAGCTGTCTTTGTATATTTGGATTTTAAGTATGTATAACTAGAGAAAAATGGGTGTATTTTCCTTTCTTATCCATTTATTCATAATTCTTATTGCTCTAAGTTATTTTCAATTTTCATCAAGACAGTGGAATTTGAAATGATTAAGAATACCATCATTGAGTTCAGACAAAATTGGATTTGTATTATTGAACTCATTTATTTATAATTTCTCCTAGTTTCTCATTTTCTTTATCTTTTAAACAATATAAGACTAAGTGTAATGCTCTATAAGTAAAGATTTGACAGATTAAAACTCTTTCTTTTGAAACTGAGTTTCAAACCACGCTGCATGCCAAATGAAAGCCTTTCTAAGTTTGTATCTTCCTAGAACTGCACTTTTCAACATGGATCAAGAATTGCTTATTCAAATCACATTCTTTTTAGGTTTTCATTGACATTGTATGGTCATGGTTTTTCCTTTTTTTCTACTTTGCTTACTCTATTGACTCTTATCTCCTAAAATCCTATAAAACAAGACCTTGGTCCAAGCTGGATAAGACTTTTCATTGTCCATATATCATATCCTCATTTCCTGCAACTGGCTTTTGCTCTTGTGTTCTTATGACTGAAATGGCCATTTGCATCCCCTAAATCTTAGGCATCACTCAGGAATGTAGCTCCTTGAGGTTTTTCTCGACCTCTCCAGTCCCATTAAGTCTCTTTTATGATTGTAGATTAAATAAAAAATGTATGTGAATTTAATATTTAAACAATAAAATTGCTATTTATATTTAATCAGTGTTAGATCTCAAGATAATATTCAATTATAATTCTCCATATAAAATCTTCCTCATCCTCATTTTATTAGAGAATTTTAATGCTTTATCAGAGTATATTTAGATAAAATACAATGTGCACATTTAAATTACCTAATTTGATAAGATTTGACATTTAGGCACTTATGAAACCATTCCAACATTCAAAATGATGCATAAATATGGCATCATTGTTTCTTTTTGCCTCTTTGTAATTCCTAATTTTTAACCCTTTAATTCAGTGCATCACTGATTCTGTAGTTACAGAATAATTTTCATTTGCTAAGATTATTGGTCAGTGAAATCCTACAGTTACAGTCTTTACCTCTCCTTTTCCCTTTCTCCCTTTTTGCCTACCTGCTTTCATTTTGTGAGTTTGAGATTAATCCATTTTATTTCATAATTTCATAGTTTATTTCAGTTTGTATTAAGTACCATTATGTTGTATGGATATACTACAGATTGTTCATTCACATTTCAGATTTTTCCCCCCAGTTTTGTACTATTACAAATAAAACTGCTGTTAGCATTTGTATACAGTCTTTGTGTGGACAAAGACTTTTATTTTTTCTGTAGGGGAAACATTTAGGAATGAAATGGTTGGATCAGATGGTAGGTATCTTTAGCAGAAATTATCTAAACTGTATTATAAATTTTATATTTCCACCAGCAATACATGGAAGCTTCAGTGTTTTGCATTCTTGCCAAAACATTGTATGGCTCAACTTTTAAAATTTTAGACCTTTAATAGATGATGAATGGTAACACATGTGTGTTTTTTACTTAGCACAGATTTCAGTATAACTTGAAGGATAAAATTTGAGTATTGTCAATTTTTTTCCGTTTTTTAAAACATGAGTGTAAAATGTTTGAATTCTGTGTTAGCGACTTTCTTCTTTGAACATAAAACTGTGCTTAAAGTTTATGTTGGTGTTTCCTAGAATGTTAAATATGCAGTACACTTTGTGATTTCATATACAATTTCTTAATTACAATGAAAGAAAATCAGTACTAGTGATAATAAAAGCAGCATCATTTTCTTGAATAAATAAACCATATGCCCTTAGAAGTACTTGAATCTGTTTTCTTTGGTTTATGCTTTCTTTATTTATCAGTTCTGATTATTTAAGAGAGTGTAAAATGATCTTTTAACAAAAGAAATTATTCAGGATTATAAAGGACAATAAATATGAAATAAAAATTTTTCTAAGAAGTTTTTATTAAATCTCTAACCATAAAATTATTTTTTAAAGCAGTTAATCTGATATTTGACTTTATCACAAAAAGTAGGAGAAAACTATAATGTAAGTAGTGTTTTGTATTAAATAAGGATTAACAATAGCATTTTATGCATCTGTTCTGCTCACATAAGAAGCCAGCTTTATCATCTGGATGTGTCCTAGGGCTGAAACTTCTTATAAATATGAGAATTCCACTCTTTTTCCAATGGCAAGCAGAATATGGTATCCAGCTGTGGATTTGCTTATATATTGTGTTTGCATTTTTCCCCTTGGGCTTGTTTTATACAGTGTATGGCAATATGTTGTCATACAAATTCCATGATTAATGCCTATTTACGAAATATTGTTTAAATATCTTAGAACTTAGTCAAACAATGTGAAAGTTAAACAGTTTTTTCTCTGAATATTGGAATGACAAATCCAAGGGGAATAGTCAGTTGGATAGTTTATGTTCTTTATCTGTAGAAAAGTCTCATGAAACATTTTGCTTTTACTATCATATGCTATGTCATTCTTTATTTTACTTTATTCATACTTTATTTTTGCTGAGAAAGGAAACTAGTTTAATAATAATTTTTCAGAAAAATAGAATTTAGATGTGGAAATCATTCAGAAATAAAAATGATAATTACTTTATATTGCTAGTTATTCATGTTTAGTAGGGTATATTTGATTTCTAATTTCGATTCTGACCTTTGTTTATAATAGAAGTTTGTTCTGCTCTTCCTATGTTAAAATGACTGTCTCATAAGCTGTTATGTTGACATTATCATATTGTTTTCCACAAAAATGCTAAATTACGTCTAAGATATCACAGTATTATTTGGAAAAGCTCAATTGTGAATAATTTTATTATATCTATTTCAAATTAAAACCATTATGAAATGCTTAAAATAATAAATTTCTTAGGTGCACCCCCATGGCTGAGGCAGCTAAGTCAGCTAAGATGCAGGCCGAGTAAAGCTAGTGGATACAGGTTCGAGACTTAGAGACAGGGGATAAAATTTTTTTTTTTTCTTCTGTATATCTCACCAGTCTGATGAAGTATTCATGCCAAATCATAATCACTAACATTTTTGGAAAGTATTTTATATCTGTTTACCTGAACTTGTTTTCATTTCCTCATAGTAAATTGTCAGAACTTCAAAGACTTGTGAACTCTACCCCTCACCCCTTCTTTTTTTTTAATTCCACTTAGGTACAGCTCTTATATGAGCTAACTGACATCATGAATAAGGTCTGGAATAAGATTCAGAAAAGAGGAAATCTCACACCTTCTTCAGTTTATCCAGAGACCATGGCAGGCCCTGTGCCTAGTTCTCCAGTTAGAAGTAGTGTAGGAACAGCACCTCCAGATACCAGCACGTGCAGCCCATCTGCTGACATTGGAACTACTACTGAGGTAAGTGTTTCTGAAAGAAGCCATTACCAAATGAAGGGTGATATAAACCACAGGAGTTCCATATCAGGATTGATAGTGAAGATGACCTCACCTCTGTAGAAGCTGGCAGAAGGATTGTGAGGAACTATGGTAGCAGTGGCTGTGTATTCCTACCTTTAAGGCCCAACTATTTTAATCACTCAGTAGGGAATGGGGTACTTCAAGACAGTGGAGATTCTCCAAAATGGTAAAAACTGAGACACACTAAAGATGTATTTCCTTTGAAGTATAGAAGTTTAGAAATTGAGTGAAAAATATGCTTATGCTCGCCTCTCTCCTACTCTTGTCTCTGCCTCTTTTGAAGCCAGGGTGTTATTATTATCATTGGATTAGTGGTTTCCAATCCTGTCAAATCCAAAGTCCTATACTCTTCTGATCATAAGAGCCCCGTCCCCCCACTTTTTTTTTGCATTTTAGCAATGTTATCTTAGCTAAAATACAGTGTCTCTTTTTTATTATAAGTATTTTATAATATCCCCTTTACTGTCTTGAAATGAAAATTAAAAATGATATAACCTACATATGCATGTAATTTCAGGACTACCATGAATTGAATATATAGGATAAAAGTAAAGCAATTTAAGGCATTTCAAAGCATAGTCAGAAAATGGCTACATTAGAAAACATAATGAAATAATCAGGTACATATAATCACTATGAATGTTACTTATACAAATAGAGTTGTGCAACTCTATTTTAAATACTACAAGTGGTGGTGTTCGTGACATATTTTTCTGAAATACTGTCTATTAGTATAGCTTTAAATAAAATAAAGTTGCATCTTATTTTCATTTCAGTGTTAAATTTCCAGAGCTCTTTATGTATGGTAAAATTATGCACCATTCTACATACATCCCAATGTCCTAGGTTTGTGTGTCCCAGGCCCAGCGGGAATAACCAAGATCAACAACTTGAAATAAAATGCTGCTTCTTCCTCTCTTTTCCTGCCTGTCTGCTCCTGCTTACCTTCATTCCTGCCTACAGTTTTCCTTAAAAAAAAAAAAAAAAAAAAAAATCCAGAAATGTCAAAAAGAATTGTGTTTAAATTTAAAACAGAATTCAATTTTGTGCCCACATATTTATAAGGAGGACCTTTACCTGTATGAATGTTTTTGAGATAGTTTCCCTTTTTCAGGGCTATCCTGTTTGTCACAGGACTTCTAGATTCCCTAATTTTAACCCTTAAATGCTGGTAGTGGTACCTAACATAGAGTCAGACAAAAACACCCTCATCATATCTAAAACCCCTTTAGTGGGCTGAACTTTTAACCCTGAAGTCTACTATAATTGAGACTGATGATGTGTTTATTTTTGCATAAAAGATAGCCATCTCCTCCAAACAAAACACAGAATGGAATAAAAGACTCAAGGAAAGGAGATGTTTCTTTTTTCTTACAAATCAGAATAGGCAAACTTATTTTAGGATGTGTTTATTAATATTCAGGAAAGACCATGTAAAGCAACTTAGAAAGTAACAGAGGTATGTGGGGGATAGGTGGCAAATGTTTTCAAAATGTATCCTCTTTTCTTGTTTTCATTGTATGGTTAAGAAAAGAGATGTGATTATGAGTAGATTTGAAACATGCATTCAGTTGGGGAAACTTGTTACATATGAAATAACTTAAAATAATTTAGCTGATTTTTTTTTTCTAAATGATAGGAAGATTTTGTGAAAAATGATATGATGATCAGTGTTAATTAGTACTTTGATCTAACTTTACCTTACAACTTAGCATGAGGTGTTTATTGCTTTCAAGAAAATGTTAGGTGGAGATCAAAATTATATATATCATCTGAGTGAAATTTACCTCTGAAAATTTGCTGATAAATGATGACTTCAGAAAATTTAATTAGTTTTCTCCTCGTCTGAAAGCTTTGTCTATAACTCAATCTGGTTAATTCCTCCAGAATCAAAATTTGTGCTTAAGCTTTCATTTCTCATTTCCCTTTGTTTATGGTGCAGATAGAGTGGTATATAATGTCCTTTGTAATGTTCATTCCTTTTATTTGAGTTTTAACTTGATAGGTATACTACTGCAATCCTTTTATTCCTTTAAAAATACTTTAGTAAGTTTGATGAGTGTTCTTGTATATTTAAATGTGTTTTTTACTGAATGGACATCAAACCTTGTTCTCTCACTAGAGAAACTATTTGATGAATGGGGTTATGGAGGAGAATGCAGCAATTTTTAAAGTTCATCCAGGTTGATGCAAATTTCTGTCTTAAAAAAAACAGCTGAATAGAATTCCAGTGTGTGTGTGTGTGTGTGTGTGTGTGTGTGTGTGTGTGTGTATGTGTGTGTGAGACATATTCTTTATTCATCTGTTAATGGGCATGTAGATTGTTTCCAACTCATGACTATGATAAATAATGCTGCGATAAAATGAGGATGTATGTATCTCTAAAAATTAGTGTTTTCTTTGGTTTTTCCATTGGGTTCATTATTCATTAAATATATGATAATATACTATGCCCATTATAAAAATACCAATCATCTGCCATCACTATTCATTGTATTCCCTATGTCACTTACTCTCTACCTCATCTCCTTCCCTTATGGTAACCTCAATTCTCTTGTCAATATCAAGGTTTGGTTTTCCTTTTGTCTGTTCCTTTGCTTTCTGTATATTTCACTTATAAAATCATCATAGATTTCTGTTTCTCATTATTTCACTCAGCATAATTACATTCATGTTGTTGCAAATGACAGGCTTTCTTATTTTTTAATACTGTTTAATATTCCATTGCAAATGCATGCTCTCACACACACACACATACACTACTCCTTTAATCATTCATCTGATTTTGGGCATGTAGGAGTTTTCATTTCTTACTATTATAAATAACACTGCAGTAACTATACAGGAATATATATCTCTGTGAATTAGTGTTGTGTTTTTTTAATAAATACCCAGACGTACGGTGATGGGATCATATAGAATTTCCAGTCTCAATTTTTTTTTATTTATCTCCATTGCTCCTTTCCAGAAAGGTCGCACCAATTTACCCCTCTTACCAGTAGTGTAAAAGGATGCTATTCCACTGATGTATATCTTAAAAAAAAATTTTATTATAGTACCATACAGTTTTGATCCCTTTCACTTTGTAGTATGGTTCAAAATATGAGAATGTGATACTTCTACTTTTGTTCTTTTTATTATTATTGCTTCGGCTATGTGAGGTCTTTTATAATTTTCTACAAATTTACGGGTTTTTTATATTTCCTTGAAAAGTGTCAATCAGCGGAATTTTGGTGGGGATTGCATTAAACCTGTATATTGCATTAGGTAATATGGCCATTTTAATAATGTTAATTCTTCCCAACCACAAACATGAAATATGTATCCATGTCTTTGTCCTCTATTTCTTTTAATAAAGCCTTGTAATTTTTACTGTATAGTTCTTTTACCTACTTGGATAGGTATAGTCTGAGGTATTTAATTCTTTTTGTTTCTGTTATGTTTCATATATAAACATATTCATATATTTTTCTAATGTAAATGGCAATTTCTTAATTTTATTTATATTACTTGAACATAAAATGCTGCATATTTTTGTATGTTAATTTTGTAGCCAGCCGTTGTATGCTTTAGTCATTCTAGTTGTTTTATTTTGTTGGTGTCTTCAGTGTTTTCTTTGTATTATCATCTCAAATAATGGTAATTTTACTTATTCTTTTCTTATTGGATTCTCTTTATTTCTTTTTCTTGCTTAATTACTCTGATGTGACCTCCAATAAGATATTGAATAGCCATGGTGAGAATGGACACCCTTGTTGACACATATTTTGTTTCCCATTGATCCCTTGATGTACTTCCAGAGTGTTTCTACCTTTGTCTATTATCAATAATTACGTCATGAATATTGATATACAAGAGTGTATTAACTTTTAATGAAATACCCTGAAGAAGTTACATACACATTTTATAAGTTGTACCTGACAAGCCGTTTCAAATAATATAAGAAATCCTTTTTTTAAACCTTTATTTATTTGTGAAATAAAGTACTTGGTGTATAAATTAAAGGTTGGTGTGCAGAGTAGCTCATAAATTCAGAATCCTTAAAGACCCTCTTCAGTGCTGATTTTCTGACGCAGGAGAACACATTTCTGTCATCTTAATGAGATATACTTAGTACTAGCATGGCTGTTCTAAAATTATAGTGATACTTAATATTATCCTCGAATGTGTTAATGCATATTTAAAGGACTTGGCAGAGAACGTGGGTACCAAGGGGAAAAAAAGGAAAATTAGAGTAGTGTGTTTAGTTTCCATAGTGACATTTGAAACAAAAACAGAATGTTAGTAATTTATTTTCTCTAAGATGTATTTTATTTTTCCCAGAGAAAACTTACTAAATTCTGCCTGCGACTTCCACATGCCTTGTCATAGTCTTTTCTTTTGTCCACCCTAAGAATTATCTTCCTCTAATTTTGGTATAAAATTTTGCAGTTTGAAAAATAAAGTTGTTTCTCTTAGTTTTGTCATTTAAAGCTATATTACTGTATAGAATTGTGATGGCTTTTCAAATATTAGGCTGGTCTTGCATTTCTGCCTCAAACCCAAATTGATTAAAACATATATATATATATATATATATATACACACACATATGTATATAAAATGTACATGTATTATTTGCTAATATTTTAAGATTTTTATGTCTATAATAATGAGTTACACTGTCCATTACATTTTCTTTCTCTTGATATATTTGTAGCTTTTTGGTGTTAAGATTTTTGTCTTTTCATAAATGAGAGATTTAATCTGCCTTGTTTTATTTGCTGGAAAAGTGTATGTTTTGCATGAAAATTCTCAGTCACAATATATGCATATATGTATATATATTCTCATAATAATCTGTAGGGTAAACCTAATTGAACAGGCGCTTGCTTCTAACATAGTTCTCATCTAAATAGAAGCGCATTGTTTTGATATCAAAATCTTTACTTTAAGATTAGTAGAAAGGAGACAGAATAAAGTGATAAGGAATGAATGGGCAAAGAAATTAATGCAATTATTGTCGAGTGAATACAGGAAAGCACCTGTATCCTGTTCCCTCTCTGATATTACTGTATTCCCAGAAAATTAATCTTACACAACTCATTGACAATGTATTTTATGATAAAATAAAAATTTGATTCCCAATCCAGTGGCTCAATGTTTATCAAAGCTAATGAACATTTTTGTTACAGATATTAAATATAGTGTATTTTATTAATATACGGTTATGATTTTTTTGTCCCAGTTAACATTAGTTTTTTATTTTGTCAAATGTACATAGCATAAAGTTGCCAGTTAACTATATTGAAGTGTGCTATTCTGTGGGGTTAAGTACATTCACATAATTGTGCAACTTATCACCATCATCCATCTCTAATTTTTCTTTTTTATCTTTTCCAACTTAAATTCGCCACATACTGAGCAATAATAAACCCATCTTAATTGATGTCTTCCCATCCATGAATAATTTTCCATTTATTTGCATCTTTGCTAGTTTTTTAAATGTTATAGTTTTTAATTTAGAAATCTTGCACTTCCATCATTGTCAGTCTTTCAGTATTTTATTCTTTTTTGATAATAGTATAGATAAAATTATTTTATAATTTCATTTCTGATTATTCTATTTTAGTATGTAGAAATATATCTGATTTCTCTCTGGGGGTTCTGAATCCTGCAAGTTAGCTGGATTAGTTAGTTCTAGCAGGTCATTTAATTATTTTATATTTTTATCAAACCTGTTATCTGAATTTCTTGAAAATAATCCTATTTGTTGTGTTTCAACTCTTGTTCCTAGTAGATATGTGTGTGTGTGTGTGTGTGTGTGTGTGTTTTATGTAATTTTATATTGGGAGATCTTTATTAGTGGAGTTTTATCTATGACATACTTACGTGGTGTTCAAGACTTACTCCTCTAAAGGCATTTTATATGTTTGCTTCCTTGAGGGATTCTGGGGCTACCAGTAGCTTGGCGCTCCATCACTATTTCATAGGCAGAAATATTTCTGAAACATTTTTGCAGTATAGAATCTTGTTTTCAAACCTACACATACTCTGGAGTTCTATTTAAAAAGACTCAAGGTTAATGTTCTCTTCTACTTTGACTAAGCTAGATGTTGATTTTTTACTTTGGTTTATTCCTTTAAAAATTTTTTAATTGAATACTTAGCTTAATAAGTTTAACTTTAGTTTTTAAAGTAAATATTTAAGACATAGTACTTTAACCTTAGAAGAATTTATAATATTTATTTGGTTATTTATGTATATATACATAATAGATGAGCTAGGGAATTTAGTATGTATTGGAACTGTTTCTTCCCAGAGACAAGTTTGCATTATATAGAAAGGAAAGCAAAATCTTTTGTATGCAGCAACCTATCTCTGTCACACTGATTATTATTATGGACCCAAAGATAAATTAAACTTAAGCCTGTACAATAAGAGAATATGCTTTACTATATATGCTAGTTAAGATTGTTAGAAATTTGTCATTCCTGTAGATGTTCAGGAAAGTGAACACAATTTATATATGTTCATTAATTTTTTTTATTCCACTTTACTTACAGGACAGCCTAACAATAACAAGTACCATTAAAATTACTAACATTTTCACACACACACACACCCAGAAATACATGCTCATTTGTACATATGGTTACAGGGTAAATTCTTCATCTTTAAGTCTTTTAGAAGCTTTTATAAGTTCATAAATTGATATTTTGAACTGGTGAAATACAATCACCTTAAAGGTGATATAGAAAGGACTATTTTTATGGAAGTCTGTACTGTGCTGATAAAATTAAAACATTTTCCATAGCTATGATTTTTGACAAACCATTTTTTTCATTTTAGCTTCCTTGTGTATTTGTATAATGTCTTTTATAATGTCATCCTTATTTACAACAGTGCTGTAAAAATAATTTTAAAGTTTTTATAAAACATTAAAATGCTAACTGAATGTTATATTATTAATTACAACTCAACCTAAAATTTGTTTTTTAAAAAAGATATTAACCTTCAGTGTTTTGAAGTTTACATTTATGGCAAAATTCAACTTACATTTTATATTGATTTGTTAATTAACATTGCTATTATCAGCCTAGTTCTAAAACAATCTACCATAAAATGATTCATTTCTAGTCCCAGTAATTGTTTGAAAGTAATTTATTTTTCAGTTAAATAAAAAGTGAGTATTGGACTAAGAAGTTGTTTGGAATCACTTGCTGTAGCAAAATTGTTGATTTTTCAATTATCAAAGTATAAGTTACCTAAGCAATAATATACCTCAAATTTTTGTCCAAACAACTGGTTAGACAAAAATTAACTTTGAACTTTTTCTCAATTGCTACTTTTCAATTGTTCATGATAATTTAAATGGTTTTATTGTGAAAATTTTATTTGAAATGTACAAATCTTACCATCTAGGTTATCACTTGAATAGCTGTTGAAAGAGCAAAGATAAAATATCAAAGCATATTGGAGAGGTGAAGGTTATTATTTACCCTTAACATACCTGTCAACAAGATATTTTGTTTGTAATATAATGTTTTTGCTATTGCAAAATAATCATATCAGAAAATGTATCTAGTCTCAGTTATTGGCTTACTTGATTTTTTTAATTCAAATCTTCTTACTGTATAAATGTAACCTTAATTAATCTTGCATCTTACATTTGTGGTACTTATTTATATCAATTATCTATCTAGATCCCACTTGGAAATTGAACTTTAATATTTAAAAGTTTCTGATATTTGCATTAAAAGTTTATGATGAATTAAAACATTTGCTTTTTAAAGTATCGTTTTTTCTTGCTGATTTGGATCAAAACTTATTTTTAAATTCTTTCAACTCCAAAGAATTTGATGTAAATGAATCTACTTTTTAAAAGCACACTCTAAAAATTGTTTGTATTAAATAGAAGAATTTGTTTATATAATCCTTGGATGATTTATGCTTTGAACTATGAGTAAGTCTTTTCATTTTAATGTGATGATAGGGAGCACCATACTTTTCAGTGACTGTAGCTCTAGCTTCCTGAATATCAGTCTGGGTAACGAGAAAGAGGGAAATATGAGGTTGAGTTTTAAAAACTGAGCTTAAATATAATCACTTTCCCCACCCTTGCATTGAAATAGTGAGAGCTAAGGTAGTAGATACCACTTGTTACTGCTGACTTAAGTACAAACAGTGGTGAAAGTGTTTGGCCCTTTGGGAAGTTTTGTTATTGAACCAAGAACGCTGGAGTTATTTTGATAAGGAGAGTAGTAATGTGGCCAAAGCTATGATCATCCCTGAGCTCTGAAGTAGGCCAAGGATGAAGGGCTGGAGTGTTTGCTCTTCCAGATGAACGAAGATAAGTTCAGCTAGGAAAATAAACTGAGCATTTTGGTCAATTCGAAACAAAATGGTGAAATAATTGGACTGTGTATTTTAGAATTTGGCTTAAAGGGAGTGTGGGAAAATAGTTTAACATCTCAAATTTTGGCTCCATTTTTACTATTAATTTTGAAATAGGGCAGAAAATGAATGCACAAACATATTTAACAATACCACACCAAATGTAAATGCAAAATGAAGACCAGAACTGCATGAGAAAGGAGGAGAAAACTTTTTTTCAGGAGTACTTACTCATCTCATTTTTGTCATTTTTCTAACTTCAGAATATTTTCATCTGTCATACATCTTCAACATTTGTGTTGGTGCTTTGAATGTCTCAAATAAAATATTCATTTACTATGGTAAGGAGTCATGGAACACAGCATCTTTTAAAATTTAATAGAAGACAATATGCCATGGTCAAAATAGTGATTTCCATGAATAGCTTTTCAAAGCAAGAACCACCAATTTCTTATTATTAGCCTGATACCTAAAAGCAGAGAAGATAAGTAAAAACCTCACACAAAACAAAATTAAAAATTCGTGCTTTCATTATCACATACCTGCCACCTAGGAAAGGGTGTATACCAGTTCCTTATTTAGCTTTTATATGACTTCAGTTGTAAGAATAAGAATGTACAACTTTTTAAGTAGTGGTTCAGCTTGATGATGATAATAATAACTGCTATTTGTGAATTGTTTTTTGTGCATAATCACTTCATGTTATATTTTTATTTAATCTGTAATTTAAGAATAACTAAGAGATACATAATAACCTTTTTTTTTTTTTCCTGAGAGGGAAACTCTCAGAGGTTAAATCACGTGAGTAGTTTCTGAAGCCTTTGACCTAGTATATCATGCTGCCTACCAGATTAAACTTAAGTAGATATAACTAGTGTTTAAAGATACACACATATATACACACATATATATGCATATGTATATGTATACACATATATCTTTTAAACAAAGAAACATTTAGTGTTTTTGATCAGTTCTGAGAGAATGGGTTTAGACTCCTGAACCTTTTTTTTCTGTGGGCGGGGGGTGGGTTGCTGTTTGAAATATTTAAGTAGATATCAAAGTTTCAGTGAAAAAAATCCCCAAGCACTTGGTAGTTCATGCTAAAAGAACAAAATACATCAGTGAGTAATCACTATATCATGTGCCATCTCCTCCTGCCTTTAAGACTGAAGCTATTTAAGTCCAAACCAGGATTAATTTTTCTCCAGTTGATTTAGAACTGTTGAAAATGTAAAAAACAAAAGTAAAGCAAAATCTTTTACAAAAGTGTATTAATACCAAATGTAAGACATTAGTCACATCTAGAATTCAGTATACATTTATTGAATTCAATAAGCTTGTGCTTTTTCCCTCTAATTAAACTTTTCACTATGTATATCACTAAAACCTTTTTTTGTCCAATAATTTTTTGTCTTCTTATATTAATATATGCAAGGCATGATGAATATTTTGCCTTTTATTAAACTATACTATTTACTTTGTTACTGTTATATTATCTTTAGCAGGGGTAGACAAACTTTTTCTGTAAAGGACTAGGTAGTAAATATTTTAGGTTTTGTATATTCATGGAATTTTATAGCAGCTACTCAACTCTGCTGCATTGCAGCCATAAGCAATAGATAAATGAATGGATATAGCTGTGATCTTGTAATTTTTATTTCCAAAAAATGGAGCCAGATTTGACCCTAGGCTGTAGTTTGTAGTTGCTCTGTAAGAAAATACTCATTGATTTGTAACTTGAAAAAGTTATATAAGAACTTAAGAGGAATCTAGAATGTGTTCCATGTACATTGTAATTCTAAAACCTTTTGATTAGTATTTATTTGATTAGCATTATCATTTATGTGATTAGAATTAGCATTTGTGATACAGAAAAAATATTAAAACATTTATTTATATATATATATTTAGTTATTTTTATATAAAATACATAATTGTTTTGTTGTTTTCGCTCCAGGGAGATTCCGTACAAGCTGCTGATGATTCACCATTTTCAGATTCTGTAACCTTGGAACAAACTACAAGTAACATTGGTGGCTCCAGTGGACGTGTTAGTTTGTGGATGCAGTGGGTGCTCCCCAAAATTACTGTAAAACTCTTTGCTCCAGATCCTGAAAATAAAGGCACAGGTACCAGGATTGCTTTTCTTCTCTAATAAAAAGATAAAATATTAAATAATATTTTAGAAGAAATAATAGACTTAATTTTTATATTTCATATTAAATAATATTCAGTCCAACTTGTGATTTCTGTTAGCAATGCATATTGAATGTAATGCTTAAATTTTGGGGTTTTTTTTGTTAAGATTTAGTCCAAAATCCATGAGGTAATTCCATCATTGATTATATTGATGCATTATATCATAGTCATTAAAAATATCGCAGAGATCTGAGACTGATAGTAGATATAGCACTTCAAACTTTAATTTGAATTTGGATTTTCCATATCATGGAGATAAATATTTTACCTTATCATGATGTCTGCATTGATATTAATGTTTGCTTATTGCAGAACTTTGTATGGTCAGTGAACTAGAAGATCTCAGTGCTTCCATAGATGTCCAGGATGTATATACCAAAGTGAAATGTAAGATAGAAAGTTTCAATATCGATCACTATAGAAGCAGGTAAATACTGAATAACAAATTTAAAAAAAGGTGTATTTTCTTTGAACAAGATCCATAAAAGAATTTTTGTATTTTAATTTGATGCAAAACACTGAACTTATTCCAAAAGAGGGTTCTTAACAGGTAAGTTGGTTCATTTTACTTGGTGTTCTTTCATATATGAAAGAAGACAGGTCTCCTCTTAAATATTCATATTGCTATATTAAATGAAATAAACTTATTTTACTAGTCATCTCAGGCAGTTTTGTTACCTCTGTTGTATATTTGCTGAGAGACTTGGACACAGTTGGTCACTTTGTTTCTTAATGTGTCCTAATATCTGTATAATCATCGTTTGAAATGGAGCAATGTTTCATGTCCTTTGAACTTTGGAAACTTGTTATCTCACAAGGATTAATGTACATGTGGTAGATGTTGATGGAATCATTTATCCCTTCCCTAATAAGCTTCTATCAAAAATATGATTATAAACACATCAGATTTGTTTATGTATGATGTGTTTATAAGAATGATAGTTTAGAAAGTAATTTTAGATATTTTTCGCAAAGCTATTGAGTAGTTTTGTCATAAACCTTTTGTAATTTTTATCAATAAAATACCATTGCTTTTTATGATACTTTTTTAAAGTCTTGAGTTTTTTAAGTTAAAATATCGACATACCAGAAGCCTCACACATATTTAAAAAAAAAAGTTTTAGACAGCACTATATTTTCAGTCTTATAGTATTTTGTCTTAGAGACAGCTTTGAAGTTCGTTTTTTTCAGGATTCGTAATATGTTTTCATTCAATAATTATTCAGTTCCTGAAACAGCATATATGTGTCTTTACCTTTGTTGATGAATTATTTCTTTGAAAAAAAAATCTTTTTTATTTAACCAGTTTCTAATTCTACATTTAAAACACTCGCATTTTATTATTTCATATATGCTATTACTCATGTCAGTAACGATCAGATTTGTCTGTCTAAAATCAAATCAAATTTGTTTTGCATTTCAAAATATATTTGCTGAATATGAAGACCTGTTATAATAGTGCATCTTACCTAGCATATGATAATGCTTTGTGTATTAACAGTGAACTTTTATTTTGTTTTTGATAATGTAATATTTAACTCTAGTTCTTTTTGAATAGTAGATCTCTATCTCAGTGTGGTCTTTGCAAATGATACATGAGTATTATTTTATAGCTGAAATAGTTTTTCAATGGTGAGATTATAATCTATTCTAAATTTCACTGCCTCTACTGTTAAATTTATGCTGTTTTAAATTAGATAACTTAGTCATTTATTTCATCAAATATTTATTGTGTTTTATATTTATTAAGTATTTATTAAGTACTGTACTAAGCACTAGGGATATAGTGTTCAACAAAATTTGACATAAATCATGCCTTATGGATGTTATAGTAACATGAATGAAATAGGAATAACCCACTAAATAAATATACAATTTACTGCAAGACGAATGCGTCTGTAAAGAACTACATGGGTGTGCTGCTAATTATTATGAATTGTGCAAGTTACTCTGTTAACTGCATTGTCAAATCCAGTTTAAGTTCAGTGTATTGGTGTTTATATCATAACTATTTGAAATAGCGATATCTGCTCAATTGTTTAACTCAGAAAAATTGAAGAGAACAGATAAGGTGAACTTATGTTTTCCAGGCCAGGGGAAGGTTGGCAGTCAGGACATTTTGAAGGAGTATTTCTGCAGTGCAAAGAAAAACCTGTGGTGAGACTCATTTAGTAATTACGATATTTTGAAAATATATTATAAACTGTTTATCTTTGCTCTTTCATGAAATAGGAATAAATGGTTATAAGAATTAGAGCTTAGAGTAAATTCATCTTGACTTAGTCTTCCAAAGTTGCATTATAAAATAAAACTTTTGATTCCTTTTAGCTGCTTATGTTTTATAACCATTT
Source organism: Solenodon paradoxus (assembly GCA_004363575.1). Taxonomy (NCBI): domain Eukaryota; kingdom Metazoa; phylum Chordata; class Mammalia; order Eulipotyphla; family Solenodontidae; genus Solenodon; species Solenodon paradoxus. The sequence continues at coordinate 274,777 of RJWH01001535.1, read as the reverse complement.
TCTTCTTATAGCAAAGTGTTTTTCAAAAAGGCAAAGGTAGAATTACTTTTATTAGCATACTTTTATCATTTATATATTATGTTGACTTTTAAGAAGGTTTTTCAATTTATAAATTATTTTATATTTGATTTTCCTTTATCACAAACTAAAAATAGTAATTTCACACTAAACCTAATATTTTTTGTTTACTTCCATTAACAGTGCTTTTGCAGATGATGGTCCAGATAAAGCCATACCTAGCAGTGACTCAAACCTAAACCTATGCAAATTCGAGCATAATTAAAACTCTCCAAATTTTTTTTGCTTATGGCTTTTATTGCTTTTTGTCTTTTCACCTTCTTTGCTCCTGTCCATCACCTCAAGCCTTGGGGAAGAGTGTTGGTCTCTGGGGCAATATGGAGGTGTCTTCCTTTCCTGTACTGACAAGCTGAACAGACGCACCTTGTTGGTTCGACCCATCAGCAAGCAGGACCCTTTCAGTAATTATTCTGGCTTCTTTCCTTCTGTAAGAAATCATTTTTAAATTATGCTACAGAATTCTCGTTAACAGGAACCCAGAGAAGGAACTGAACTATCCATAGTCAACTCTTGATTTTCCTTTCTCTGTATCATCTACTTTGTAAATGAACTATAAAGTATTTTTAAATCATAGGCTGGTTTTCCACTGAATGTATTTCTCGGTTACTTGTATATGCTATTTGTCACTCTGATTTTGTGAATAAAAACTTAATTTTTTCATCACATAAGAAAAAAGTAGGACATTAAATATAATGTTTTTTAAATTATGCATGTGTTGAAGGATCAAGAGTTGACCATACTGCTTCTATCTATCCTTTTATGTTTCTTGCTTATAGTGCCTCTTTTTTCATGATGCTCTTTCCTTCTCCTAACTAATTCAAAGTAATTTGGTGCTTTCTTGATTCTGGACAAGATTGTGCATCTGTCATTGATTTAATAGATAATATTGTACTACCCACAGGGCCTTTTAGAAATTTAGAACTTTATCTATTGGTATAATATATCTGAATATGTTATTAAGCTAATTCTCTTAACTTATTCTTAAAGTTAATATAAATGCATGGAGTTTTCTATATCTTGAGAGCAGTTATCACCATAATATTCATAAGAATTTATTAAATCTTTGTAAACATAAGATATTTTTCAGTGTGTGTGAACTATTTACCTATTTCTCTCTTTGTAGCTCAACAGTACTTTAAAGCATATGTCTTCAACATTATAAAAAGTAGTAAAAATTATTTTAAATAGTTACATTCTTTCATTGAATGTTTTATATTTGCATTAACAAATACTAGCTTTTTATTTCTTAAATATTTTGTAGCTTAATCTGGAACAAGATGTCTCTAAGGATGGCTTTTATGTCAGCGGAAGTTCTGTTTAGATTTATTTTCTTCTCTTTGAAAATTATTGTCCATGAGAAACATTATTAATAATTTTAGTGTGTATTGATGAAAAACTCTAAATTTATCCTTAATACACTTTAAAATTTCTATAGATTTTTATAAATTTTTAAAATTTTGCTAGCATTTATTTGTGTTTTCTAACTTTTCATTTTAAGTATTATAAAATGTTGATTATTTTATGAAAACTAATACAGTTCAGCTCTACTATTCAGTCATTCTTTTATTTTACTCCTTATATTAAGGAATTTGGGGATACAGCATTTCAAAAAAACTTACACATTGGAGTTTGAAAAGTACCTACATTAACTGAGTTTAAATATATTTTTTCAAAAGAAAAATATTTATATATTGAAAGACTTTTTAGATACTATTCCTAGAATTCAAATGTTGCCATTAATGAAGATTTGATTTGGGTTATTTAGGTTAGTGGTTGATTTTTGCCCTACTCCTCAAAGTCCAGTTTATAGACTGACAAACTGTTTTTATGACCCCCTGCATTGGTGCGATTCCACAGCACCCTTTATGCACTCTTGCCTGCTGTCCAGCAACTTGGTAGCACTTTTCTTGACTTACTTTATTTCTTTTTGTTTTGAATGTGAAAGCCAAAGAAAAGGGAAATCAGACACGAGACTGTGAGAAAGTTGGGAACAGTTAAAAACAAAACAAAAAACCTCTAAACCTCTGTGAGAAGACAATTACAACAATGTTTTTCTCCTGGTGGGATAACATATGCTCAGGCATATTACTACTTTCCTGCTTCTCCCTTTTTTAAAGTTTTTGTGACCATATTTTCTTTTTCTTTCTCAAGCCTTAGGGGTTGGGGGTATAGGATATGAATAGTAATTATCTTTTTTTGTTTTAATTTGCAAAAAAAATTAATGAACATTAATTGGCTCAGGAGAAATTTTTCAAATTATCCTTTTCATATATTCAGAAATATGAAGTATACATTTTATTTTACTCTGAAAAAATATGTTCACTGTAATTTATTTACGGTGTGCATTTTGAACGAGTTCATCAACAAGTTTTGTCAGAAATAGTGACATTTCAGTTTCACATTAAATTAAATATTCTACATGTATTAATAGTATTAAACCAAAAATATCATGTCTTATAGAAGAGCAGTTTTTGTAAACAAGATGATAACTGCTGAAACTAGGGAAGTACTAAAACAGTTATTTTTTTTTTATATACCATTGACATTTCCAGTATGCATGCATTAAATGTTAGTTCACTTACCAAAGCAACATTGAAGTATCTTTATATGGGCTCTTTCTTCATATAAACAAACTAAATTACAGAGCAAAAACTGTTCTTATTGAGTTAAGTGAAACCAATCGTCTTATCCATTTAGATTGTTAGACACAAATAGAAATAGTTAACATGGTTATATCATTTTTCTCCTGTATAAAGAACCCCTATGGGATATTATTATAGTACATTGGTTGTCTTAATGAAAAATTTTCAAGAATAGAAATTAAAATCTAGCAATGATCTTTTACAAATTCTGAATGTTACAAAAAGCGTAGAAATTATAAAAACAGGTACAAAGAAGTTAATTTCTCTCAAGATCTGTAACTCAGTTTTACTAACTTTCAGTTTAGAGATTCTAACAGTCTTAGAAGCTTTTTCTCCAACTGCAGAACTAGTTAATAATGTACTCATTAAAAGGTATAAACATAATAAATGATTATAATAATGTGATATTTTTCTGCTTCTCTTTTTTTAATGAAATAAATTTGCGATTTCATTTTTCTGGTACAGACAACTGCAAAACTTCTAGATGGTTCTCATCAGCAGCATGGATTTCTCTCTTTGACATACACCAAAGCCGTAACGAAAAATGTCCGCCACAAGTTAACGTCAAGAAATGAGAGAAGAAGTTTTCATAAGTTATCTGAAGGTTTAAATGATGGGTCCCCTCATTTTCTTCATGAAATTCTTCTTTCAGCACAAGCCTTTGATATTGTCCTTTGTTTTCCTTTAATTAATGCCATTACAAGTATATTTCAAGCAAAACTGCCAAGGACCCAAAAAGAGAAAAGAAAATCTCCTGGTCAGCCCATGAGGACCCATACACTGACTTCACGCAATTTGCCTTTGATTTATATCAACACAAGTGTAATCAGAATTTTTATTCCCAAAACAGAAGAAATACAGCCAAACATTGAAGGTATTGTCCTCAGAATTGATTTTGTTCTTATTTTCTTTTTAGGGACCTTAGTTTTCTATTGTGTATAGGTTTTGTCAGTTTTTATAATGCAGTCTCTGTAGTTTCCAGTTTGGTGTTCTACAAAGAGTAAATGTGTAATAGTCTTTCTACACTAACTCTTTAGGAAGAATGCAGAGTACTGAATGTGTGTCCAACCGTATTCATTACTAAAGTAAGAATTATGATTTTTTTCCTTCGTGACTTTTCCAAGTAACTTTCCGTCATTTGTTTTATTAAGCTCAGATACTGGGTTTGATATACCTAAGAGTTAAACTAAAAGTTAGTTTAAAAATTTAACCAACACACCAAGGCCTCTGTGGTTTCTTCCAGGGTTCTCAGTACCCTCAGAAATAATTCTAGGTTTTATTTTATTTATTTCTTCATATGTTTTATCGAAGTAACATTACATTACAAATATTGCAAGTTTTAAAAATTAAGTGACTCAATAATCCCATTTCTTTTTCTCCTGAGTGGCTTTTAAAATTTCAGTTTCTACCATGCTAGAAAATAAGAAATTTAAGGTTTTTTAGTGAATTTATAGTACAGTATAGGGCCATGTGAATTTGAAATGAGAGAATGAACATTTGAGGGATAGATAATACCGTCAAATTAAAAAAAAATACTTTTTTTTTTTAAATAATGAAAGAAATACATCTGGTTCTCTGCTAATATTTCTATAAATAAAAATATTTGTGGAGTTTTATAGTTTCTAATTACCAGTGTCAGGTAATTAAATCATTGTGAACATTATTAGCTATTTTCTAATCATATGTGAACTATTTACCTTTCTTTCTCTTATTTGGTAGCTCAAAGGGATTTAAGGCATCGGTCTCCAACATATAAAATTTATCTATAGAGATAAGCTCAGTATATTATACTTACATATTCTTTATTATTCACTATTTCTTATTTTTATTTTGTTTACAATAGTTATGATTTTCAGAATAATAGATTCATAACACAGTCAATGTGTGTATCACACCACAACTCAGCACTAATGGCTGTTAGGTTGCAGCTGTTATTATTACTCTTTCAACCCCTGTTCCGATCCCACTCTCCATCTTCCCCCGATCCCGTCTCTCTCACTTCCTTGAGTTCCGTTGTGTTTTGTGAGTTGGTTCATTTTGCTTTTTTATATTCCACATATGAGTAAAACCAGCCATTATTTTTCTTTTACTTTCTGGTTTATTTTGCTTAACAGAATCACCTCAAGTTCCATCATGTTTCAAAAACCAAGATTTCATCTTTTTTAAATAGCTAAGTAGAATTCTGTTCACTATACATACCACATTTTCTTTATCTAGTCATTCATCACTGAATATTTATACTGATTCCATAGCTTTACTATTGTAAATAATGCTCTTATAAAAATAGGTGTGAATATTTTTTCTGATTAGTCGATTTTTTTGAAAAATTCATTGGACATTTCTGGATTTGGGCTTGCTTTATTAAATGCTAGTTTCCTTTTTGTGGTTAATCTCATACCATTTTCCATAGAGGTTGTACTAATTTAAGAGTTACTTTTTTCTCTTTACCTTCTCCAGCATGTGTTTTTTCTAACCTTTTTGATAAAGACCATTGTCTCAGGTGTGACTCCTTGTGGTTCTTATTTGCATTTCCGTACTGTTAAGTGTTGTAGAGCATATTTTAATGTGTCTGTAGACATCTATGTATATTCTCTTGAGAAGTTCTCTATTCAGATCTTCTGACCAATTTTGGAATAGATTGATTGTTTTTCTTTTGTTGACGTGTATGAGATCTTTCTATATTTTGAATATTAACCACTTGCAAGCTGGGTTATATCCAGCCATCTTCTCTCTATCAGTAGGTTGCCTTTTTATTTTAGTTGTGGATTCTTTCCCTTTTCCTTATATGGGAGCTTTTCAGTTGCATGTAGTATCATTTGTTTAATTTTGCTTTTGTTTCCTCAACTGTTGACATCACTTTCCCAAGAGTTCTCTTAAGTTGATGTATGGAGCATGTTACCTATGTATTTTATGGTTTCAGATCTTAAATTACTCTTGGATTATTATACAAACCAGGTCCTGTTCTTTTTTTCTAGTAAAATTGATTAGAGATGTGAAAATTGCATTCTCTGTGTTTGCTGTATTCTCATTATACTATACAGTTTATTTTATCTGTTAAGACAATTTGTAGAAATACATGAACAGCAAAGAATAGAGTTTATTTTTATTTTTATTAAGCCATTACAAATGATGTGAGAGACAAACCACTAAACAGAAAAGAGGTCGAATATTCATTACTGAGGCCACTACCTTCATATTTTTTCTTATGACTTATCCTTTATTATGTGAATATCAGTGAATGTTTAGATAATATAAAAGTTTAAAATAAACATCTTTTGTACCATGTAGTTCTTTGAGATTCAGTTTGTGAGTCAGAATAATCTTTTCTCATAACCATACTAAAAGAGGAACAGACATAAAACATCATCAAGATTTTCAAACCATCTTTTTTTTTTTTCTTATTTCCCAGCTGAGAATAGGAGCAAATCACTATGGAAACAGATATTTTCACTTTGTTATTACAGAAAACATCGGTATTTTGGTTAGAGTCTCAGGCAGTACATTAAAAGAATAGCTTCATATTGTATCTGTAACATTAAAATAAAATTATGGAGATTTTCTGTATAAAATAAGTAGTCTTATGTCTATATTATAAAATATTCTAATTATTTTTGTGACAATTAAGGATATTATTTTCTACAAATATCTCTGTTTGATATACCAATATTCACTTTCTGAACTAGAGAGCATATCTATAATTTATTTTTAGATATGTTGGCATGCTTTTATGCTTTTCTGAAAATCCCTTGTATCATGTATGTTCTATAATTTTCTAATTACTTTTTAATTTAAAAATGGTAAAGGCACAATTTTATTGACATATAAGGAAATAAAAGTGATACTGGAGATGACAAGTTAGAATGAGGATTAGAGAAATACAAAGACAATACTCCATGAAAAATAAGGAAAGACTGTGCAAAAAGATCAGGAAGTAAAGCAGCATATCTGTCTGGTTATAAAGCTTTTTTAATAATACGTAAGTGTTCAGAACTCTGAAGTGATCCTCAATTTGTATGTCCTAATTGTTATTTCAGTAATAAATGCAGCACACCCTAGTAACTCGGGTGTTATATCTTTGATTCTGGCATAGTCCACCCAGGGTCTGGGTGTGTGACCTTGGGCTTAGGGTAACAACCAAAAAAGAGCAACCGAAAAAATTTGCCTTCATTTTTGCCTACCTGCTTTCCTGTTTAAAAAATAAATAAATAAATAAAAGCAAAACAAATATAATAATTGCATATTAACTAACCCAAGTTTTTTTTTCCTCTTAAGATTCCCTAAACTGTTTTAAGGTTTCACGTCTGAAATTTCATACCATAAAATATTAATATTGGTCACACATGCAAATAAAAAGAAAATAAATATATATGCTTCATTACTTGTTTATTAAATTTTAAAACTGGGCCCAGAATATAGAGTACTATCTGTATGTTACCTTTCTAGATGAATCAGTTTGGTTAAGACTTTTTACATAGATGTCCAATAGTGTTTATACCAGCAAACCTTCCTGAATCAGACATAGCTGTTTCTCAGTGTGGGCATTTGATCTGTATTCAAAATTTGTTCATGTGTCTTAAAGCTTTTTTTTTTTAAATCTATTTGATATTCACAGTGCTTCTGAAAGTCATTGACTAGTATTTGCTAGTAGAGGTAACATTTTTACAGTGAATTGCTGTTTTATTTCAATTTGATATTTATTGCAAAGTTCCTTTAAACATTGAACTAACTGTATGTGTGAGAGAAACTTACATGATGAACTTATATTTAAGATCCATATCAGTGTCACCTCCGTTAGGTGATCCGTTCGGTTAAATACTTCCTCTTATAAGATAGAATTTGCCTGTAAAATATCTAGATCATTGAGTTAGAAGTCTTTCTTTTTTTTTTTTTAATTGTTGTAAAAATATGTACAACATATTTTAGATTTTAAACCATTTTAGGTGTAAATTAATGATTTTATTAATATTTGTAGTTTTGTGTAACAATCACCACTACATTTCCAAATTGTTTTCATTACTCAAACAAAACTCTGTATCCATTAAGCAGTAACTTCTCCTAGGCCTTGGTACCCTCTTATGCATTTTCGGCCTCTGCGAATTTGCCTCTTTTATTTATTTTATATAAGTGGAATGATATAGTATTTGTCCTTTTGTGTCTGGCTTATTTCTCATAGCATAATGTTTTCATCATGATGAACAGTTTCGTCTTGTAACTTGTATCAGAACTTCCTTTTTATGATTGAATAATGTTCCATTGTATGGATGTTGTGTAGTCTATATTCTGACAGTACTATATATGTTGTTTTCATGTGTTAAGTTAGTGTATTAAGATAGTTAAAATTGATGTATCACATTTTTTTTATTCATTCTTCTGTCAGACACTTGGGTTGTTTCCACATTTGTGTTAGCTACTGTTATACTTTTATGAATGCTGGCATACAAGTGTCTGTTCAAGCGCCTGTTCTCACTTCTTTTGGGCATATACCCAGGAGTGGAATTGCTAGATCATATGGTAATTCTATGTTTAGAATTCTAGTTTTCGAGTGACCATTAATCTGCTTGGAAGCTGTTTTGACTAAGGAAGGATTAGGAGTATTTTTCTGAATATCACTGATGTTCAGGCATAGGTCAGTAAGGAAAAAAGAGCAGTGAGAGCACACCTCACTGGTAGCACCTGTGTACTCAGCACTTCAGTACCTCTGCAGTGATGTAATGGTCTGAAGGTCACTGTCTAGCTCTTGCTTCATTTCTCTGTCATTTTCAGCAGTGGTCTTTTGAAGCAGGTTCTGTGCTTCATTGATTTGTGTATATGAGAGATCGGAAAATATCTGACTGTGGAAAAAAGGGATGATAAAATAGTTGACTATTTCCTCAGTGTTTTATTTTGTTGCTTTTGGCTTATTGTACTGTAATCATCAATACTAATAACAAAGTTTGTTGGGGTTGTTTTATATTTCTCATTTGGCTGCTATAACTAGGAAAATCCCCCATTGATTGTAATTGTTAAGATATTTTCAAACTTTTACTGTCTTATTTTAAAATCTTTTTTGGGGGCCAGGTGATAGTGTTTTTAAGGTATAATTAAAAAATTCAGGTGCCTGTATATCTCATACTAAGTAATGAGTAAGAGCATATGGGTTGGAGGAAATACTGTCATTGTCATTTTGGAAAATGAAATCAGCCATATTTCTTCATGGACTTCGGTTAAATTTAATCCTTTTTTAAAAATTTTTCAGTAAGCACCTTTTCAGTGACTTTTTGTGACTTGGGTGGAGATTTTATACACATACATACATACATACATATATATGTATATATATGTGTGTGTATCTATATCTATATATCTATCTATCTATCTATCTATATATATATATATATATAATGCCTAGCAAAAGGATTGTTAGATCAAAGGTTATGTACCTTTAAAATGTTAAACTATCAAATTGCATACATAAATGGCTGTTCCAGTTTATATTGTTCTCACTCATATTATAGCAGAGTATTACCAAACATTTTGGTCTTTGAAAGTCTAATGAGACAAGCACTATTTTTCTAAGGAGTTTTTCATCTTTCCCTTATTAATTAATAAGAGCTCTTTGTATAGTAAACCTTTTGTCAGGAATCATTGTATTACATGTATTTTTTTTTCAGTTTGTTTTTATGACCTATACCTATGTCTGTATCTCTATGTACATATCTAAATCTGTTCCTATATGTATACATCTTTATACCTGTACTTGTCTGTATCTATCTGAGAAGTTTTGAATTGCCAGAAGATGTACATATCCATAAAATACAAACATAAAAATACATGCCAAAATTCAAAGACTTGGGCATAAATTATGTTAGACTGTTTTGATACTTTATCTTTCATCATTACTACTCTTAATTTAAATGATCATAATTCACCTGTGAACATTTTTATTGCAATATATATCATATGACATAAAATTCACCATTTTAACCATTAATAATTAAAATGTATTTATATAGAAATAGAATGTTTCCATTTAATGCCGTTTAGGAAACATATGACTAAATAAATGATTGAAGCAGAGATCTCATTAGAAATAGATATATTTAAATGACTTTAATAAGATCTACTAAGAGTCAGAGCATAACATTTATTTTAATTAAAAAAGACTTAAGAGAAGTTTGCTAGAATAATGTTTTTATAATATTAAACTAGAACATGTAAATTATGTCTTAATTAATGCAAAAGAATAGCTAAATGTTGCTATATCATCCTTCTCAGCAGAATCAATATTAGATACAAAGCAGTATTTGCATAAAGGTCAGAAATGATTCATTAACAGTATTCGAATGTATTTCCTGGTAATATATATGTCATTAGATTACCCATTGAAACTTTCTGTCTTCAACTGTAAGTATGGCAATAACTAAGAAAAACTTTATTGATATCTCTGTGTAAATGTCACTACATTACAAGTTTATAGCAGTCTGTAAACCATTGCACACTGGCCATTTCAAGTACTTTTCAGACTTTATATGTTTTACTATATTAAGATTCTTAAAGCTTAAATCTTCAAAACATTATTTTAACAGGTACAGGCAAAAATGAAGGTGAATAGACAGACAAACAGAAAGAGAGAGGAGGAAGAAGCATTTTATTTGTTTCTTAGTTTTTCACATTGGTTGTTCCTCCAAACCTGGGATGCAAATCTGGGTCCTTGGGATGTACGTGGACTATGAAACTGCTACTCTACCGAGTTACACTAAAATATTTGTTTTGTTTTTTATTTTTGGATTTGAGAAAGATAATTAACTGCAATAGTCTTAATCATCTGATAATTGAATGAGTATTTTGTTTTTAAGTTTTTGGTTACTGATATAAGCTCATTATTGAAGAGTTCTTCATATCCTTTTCATTTTCCATACACACACTCTCTTGCCCCAAGAGAACATAAAAGCTTTCAGATGTATTTTATATTATAATAAATGTAAATATTTTAATAGTTTATCTGTAAAAATAATAAGAAAAGTGTATTTAATGTTATAATATTTTATGTAAAGAAGTAATATTGCAAATCTGATTTTCAACTTCAGTATTTTTTGCATTGCCTGGAATTATCAAGCTTCTGAATCTACAGATGTTTGGTTTCTGGTTTAAGCTATTTATTTCAGATTAGAAAGCTTTTTTGGATCCATTGTGAGTCTTTAAGTGTGAGTAGTTTTGCATGAGTCTCAATTTAAGAAAATTGTTAGAGAAAGAAGGCATTCATTTTCATGTTGAAAATGCTTCTAGAGGGAACGTTTTCTCATATGATCCACTTTTAAATGCAGGTGAAATAAACCAAAAAAGCAAAGTTTGGGTTTTTCTAAATAAAGTCACTGAAGAAATGACTCAAGGCACTTTCTTACATAATATATTATTTTTTTCTTATATCTCAAAGATAGATTTTGATAAATTGAATATTTTCTATAATAAAATTGTTTATTTTATTTAGTTTGTGAATGATCTACATTAAGCTTTTTTTTTTTTAATTATAACTTCATGGTATAATCTAATGAGAACACTTTTGGCTCTAACAGAAACAATTCTGTTCTTGGATCTGGCTTTATATGTAACACCAAGTACGTCATTTTTCTTCCATATGTACCTCATTTACTGCAGTATTTCTATTACATTTCAGACTTTCATACAGTGGGTAGTATCTGTGTCTGGAGGAACAGCTAGCAAGCACACTAATTACACTTTTGTGGTCTGTTTTCCAGGCTTAGTATTTATTGATTTAATTGATACCTGCTGCTTAATCAGATTTATCCACAGGGAACTATTTGATAAGGTTGGCATAAATTGCAATATCTGTGAAATGTAAGCAGTGTTCATAGTATAAGGATTTATAATCAAGGCACATCTCTAGTCATTTGGAAATAGTGCAGCTGCATGAAAAGTAGCTTTCTATTTGATCTTGTTCACTGTGACTGAAAGTACCGTTTTTATTGTGGCATCCACATGCTAATATTTATTACGATAACTTGTCTTTTTTTCTCCTATTGCAGTCCTTCCTCCCCATCAGTCCCTGCCATTTTGCCACTCCCTTTATCTACATCTTATTCTAGTTTCTTCTTTTCCTCACTGAATATCTTTCTTCTTACTTTTCCTGATTTTCTTAATTCTAACTTTCTTTTTTAGGCTAATCTAAGGCAGACCATACAAAGTATACAGTTGAAGCAGCTGGAAATAATCTGTTAGCTTTTGCATTCTTTGGGCACCACAGTTTGGGAAATATGGATTGTATGTCTTTGTAGGCATGTTCTGTTCAGGATATTCCTGAGTCTTGCAACCAGTCCTTTTCAGTTTCATTTGTGTCAGATGATAGTTCCTTGAGAGAAATTAGAAGTTTTAGTATGTGTTTTCTTCAAAACCCAGAAATGCATATATTAACAATTTTTAAACAATACTTAAAACAGTTACTACAGTGGAAACATCTGTTGGAGAAGAGGGAGTAAAATTCAATATAAATTAATGAAGCCATGAAGAACGCCTAACCATTCCAAATGATTCTTAAAAAAGAGTTGTTGGTTTAGAGGAAAAGTATTAAACCTTTAAGATAAGAACATATAGTGAACTTATTTTATTCAGTATAGAGGAATGAATTAATATATTTCTTTACTTTTTAGTGTTTTCTGACATTACTTACCTTAATTTTATATTCTGTTAGAAGGTATACCTTCCACAAGTTAAATTACTCTATCTCAAGCAATTTCACTTTATAAATTTTGCTAAAATTCAGATGCCTAAACTAACAAGTTTAAATATCCTCATAGTTAAAAAATTACTTCTTTTCTGTATTATTGAAGCCACTGTATTTCTTTTGGATTTTCTGACATTTTATATCTTAAAGTGTCCTGTTGTGTTTATATGTGTGTGTATTTATTAATCACGTAAAATTAAATGACTTTGAGAATTTGTTACTGACTTTGTGGTATTCTTAAATTTATTTATAGACCACAATTTAGTGTTAAAAACTTAGATTGAAAACTCTTGAAAGAAAAATGCAGTAATGTAAGATTAAGAAATTATATACACATACCATTTCGGTACTATTTATGTATGTTTCATTTCATGTTTTAACATTAAAGGTGGAGGGTTTTTATTGCCATTTTAACTGTATATAACAGAAAACTGCTTAATAGAAAATAAAGGAAATAGTTAAAAAAAAAATCAATTGTTTTTATTAGAAACATATTTTTTTTCTTTTTTCTCATGTATTGGTCTTACCTTAATGTGTATCTACCCCATTACTCAAAGACTTCTCGTTAGACATTAAGTTACACACAGATCTACTTTATAGCTCATAAATCTCTTTCTTTTGTTATAGCAAAAGAAGACACCATGGTTTTGAAGATTGGCTCTGTTGCTATGGCTCCCCAGGCTGACAATCCCCTTGGCAGATCTGTCCTCAGGAAAGATATTTACCAGTAAGTTTATTTTCTTATGTTCAATCTTGCAACAATTTCATTCTACAAAGAAGTACATTGATCAATAAAACTTGCTTAGTGTGGCCTGTAGAAATACTTTTCTTTGGGATCTTTTGATATTTAAAACCAGGTTTTTCTGATTTTCTTCAGTTGTGGGTTTTTAAATTCATTCAGACAAATCAAGTATTTCTGTGAAGTGTTGATGAATAACAGAATGTAAGTACCAAGTCATCATAAAACTGAAGAAGCACAGTTTGGAAAATTTTAGCAGACTTTTAAATTTGACCAAATCTCTAATCATATAAGAAAATGAATTCCTCCCTAGAACCACCACATCCCATTATAGTGATGTTGTATCAAATTGAAACATTTTCTTAATTTAAGTATAAGCCATTATTTGAAATACAGGACTATGCATGTCATATGGATCAAAGCTGTAAAGAAAAGCAAACTTCTAAGGAGAAATTTCACAGTAAACACTTTCTGTGAAAATGCCATGCTCTGGATTTTGTCACCGGGTATTTGCAAACCACACCAAGCATATATGGACAACTAAACTGGTGAACAGATGTAATCAAAATGATAAAAATAATATATTGTTCATACTGAAGTTGGCACTGCTGCCAGACATGAAAGTACAGTTGCAAATAGTACCAAGTGAGAAAAGTCACAGAAATACAGATGAACAAGTGTCTTATTCTTCCTGCTGGTCTGTTTTTCAGATGTCATGGTCTCACTCTTTTAAAAAATAAATTTCTACTGCTCTTCAATAAATGTTACAGCTAGGAAAGGATGATTTATGTAATACATTTACCACTTAATAGATGACATCTATATTTACATAGAACTAGGAATTTTATTTTCTCAAAACGTTCTCATATCTGAGATAATTTTTTTCCTTTGAATTACATATAATGCTCCTTTTCTTGTATTTTTTTTGGCAACTTACAGTATTTATATCATAAATATGTTTTTATTTTGCCAAATTGTTATGTAAAATTTTAGGATATTAGAACTCTCAAGGCCTTAACAATGATCTAATCCAACTTTCTTACTTAATAGATTAGGAAAGAGGATCCAAAGAGTAGTTGTCTCTAGTCAAATAATGATATTACCAATATCGCAACTTGTATCTTTTGACTCCCTCAGCAGTTAGGAAAAGGATTACAGGAGAATTCTTACTGTGCGAAAATAATTTATTTTTCATTTTAGAAGTTCTTTCAGGTATATTTATCCTTCCTAACTTCGGAAGTCAGTGATGCACCAAGATGGTCCTTCTTTACGTTTAGTGAAAGAAATTTTGTTTCATTTTTAAAGACCCTATCATTGGTGTGCCCTGGTGCAATAGTGTTTAGGTCCAATGCCTCCAGTTGAGCACACCACATGCATCCCAAGGACCTGGGTTCATATCCTGGGACTGTGAGGAACAATCAAGATGCAAAACTACAATAAAAACAAATAAAAATGTTTCTTCCTTCTTTCTCTTCCCACCTGCTTGCCTACCTGCCTTAATTCCTCGCTATACCCTTCCTTTGAAAAACAACAACACTGTTATCATCAATAAAATGCTGAGATACTTCCTTCCCTCCCCTACTTTTTTACTCTCTGATTCTTACATAAATTGTATCTTACTTGCTTGAAATTCATTTTGTATTCTGTGAGAGAGTTCCTCTAGGTTTCTTTTCAATAGCAATTTAGTGGATTATAGCAATTTCTCATCAGTCTTCTTTACTGGCCTGCCTCTGCAGTTCCTTTAATACTAGTAGTTTTGAAGGCCTTTATTAAATTCGTATTTGTTCAGCTCTCTTCCTAGGTGAATCCATATACTCTCTAGCTTAGGAAATCTTTAATTCCTCTAATTTTGTACACTAACTCTGAGATTGTTCTATAGCTCAAGGTTAGCAATATATATTAGAATGTCAAATATTATAAAATTATGAGTTCTGGAAGATAAACTCAATTATTTTTTCCTTAAAAGATCAAATTCCAAAGTTATTTATTTAAAAAAAAAAGGTTAAAGGAAAGGTCTAGGCAGAAGTGAAGGCAAGAAAGCTGGAAGAAAGAGGAAGAAACACTTTATTTAATAGTTCAGGTTGTTTCCCCGGGCCCCCTGGTCTGAATTCAGGCCCTCTGGATGTATATAGACTGCCTGGGAGACTGAACTGCTGGACTCTCAGGGCATGCCCCAAAGTCATTTTTAATAAATAAATTAACAAAATGTATTTATATAAGGAATTAATAAATATTTCAGGATCTCACTGAAGTAATTTATCAACATCAAACAAGCAATAGCAGAAATAGAAACGGTATTGGAATGAAATAATCCCTGGATGTATAGCTCCGAATAAAAATGTATGCACAAAGTAAAAGATCTAACACCCTAGAGCTACTTTTGCTTTCCTGAAATTATATTAACCGTAACATCTCTGGACCAGATAAAAAAAGTCACATTTTGTATGATTTTATGTATGAAATGTCCAGAATTGGCCAGACCATAGAGACAGAAGGTAGGTTAGTGGTTGCCAGGACTAGGAAGGAGGGAGGAGGGTGAAGATTAATGCCAGTGAGGATTGGGTTTTATTTTGGGATGATAAAAATGTTCTGGAATTAAATAGAGGTGATGACTGCAACTACGTGAATATCGAGGGATATTCTGTTTTACTGCATCTTGCAGATAGTAATGAGGAAATGAAGAAAGGAGTGAGCTTCCCAAGGAGAGAGGGTGCTTATGAATGGTTCTAAGGAGTAAAAGACTGTACATTTTTCTGAAATTTCAAATTCATCTAGGCAAATAATCGATTTCTTTCAGCCAGGAGCTTGTTAACATTTTTCCTAAAAAGCATATTGAACCTTAAATCTAAAATAAGAAATGAAAGATACGAGAGTGTTTTGTATAAATAGAAGAAAAGCACATGGGACTCAGCAGACATTTATGGAGATGTGGTTCTCATCCTGCTGTCATTGTTCCTACCCTTTGTCCTTGAAAATTATTTTCTCAATCTTTTATTATGTATTTTTCCTAATTTCTTCATACCTAATTTTTTCATCCTTTTCTGTATCTTCTTCATTCTTTACCTTTTCCTTTCTATATTTTTTCTTTGTTTTCTCCCTTCTTTCTTACTCTTTCCCTCCCCTTCTCACTATTTTGTTAGACTTACTTAATAGAATAATGTAATATCATTCCAAAAAATAAATTAGGTGTGAATAGACAAATATTATCTTTAGAAGTTGAGTGCCTCACATCTTGCCTCATGCAAAAGACAAAAATATGTATGCAAAAAATAAGTACTAGGTACTTTTTGTTTACAGAATAAGTGCCCTTTGTTTTTATAATTAACAAAACCAAGGCACACAATTTTTATGTGTTTCAAAAGAATATGTGTTACTAACAACAAGGCATTTCAGAATCTTATTTCTTATTAATTCCTTTCACAGTTTTTTTTTAATTCATATTTTTATCATTTAGTCTTTCCCCCTATTTATCTAATTTAGTCATTTCGTTCTCCTGCTCCCTTTCCATATGTTTTTACTTCTTGCCCTTTGTTTTAATCTGCTCTTTATGCTACTTCTGTCTTGGGTTTTCTACCTTCTTCAACCTGATAAATGATGTTTGTAAAAACCCAGAGCTAATTTAGTTGATGTTAAAAAACTGTATATTTTCCCCCAAGATAAGGAAGAAGACAAGGATATCTGTATCTGTGCTTACTACTTCTATTCAGCATTATATCGGAGCTTCTAGCCAGGGCATATAAGTAAAAAAATGAAAAGAAAAGTACCCATATTATGAAGACTTTGTAAAACTATGTCTATTTGTATATGACATGATCCTGTACATAGAAAATCTAAGGGAAACCGCTAAGAAATGATTGGGCAAATGAACAAATTCAGCAAAGTTACAAATTCAGTATATAGAAATCAATTCACAATAGTAATGAGCAATGAACAATCGAAAAGTGAAAGTAAGAAAACAATTCAATTTAGATAGCATCAAAAAGAATTAAATACTTACAGATTTACCAATAAATGCTAAACTTAAGCTGTAAAATTATTGAAATATTTAAAAAAAATTAAATAGAATATCTAAATACATGGAAGTGTATATACCATGTAGATAATTCAGAATACTTAGTATTGTTAGATGGTAATCCTTCCCCAAATGATCCTCAGATTCACCATAATCTCCATTAAAATTTTAGCCATCTTCTTTGAAGAAATTGAGCACCCAATCCTAAAATATATATGGAAATTATTCATATGGATGTTCAAGAGACTCACAAGAGCCAAAACAATATTGTAAAGAACAAAGTTGGAGAAACTCACAGTTCCTGATTTCAAAACTTAAGACAAAACAAGAAGAATTAAGGCCATGGAGTAATAACATAAGAATAAACGTATAATCAGTGAATGTAATTGAGAATTTAATAATAATCACATTTATTATGTTGATTCTTTTATAAAGTAGTTAAGATATTCAATGGTAAATAATAGTCATTTTAATGAAGTGTTCATATGTTGGATAGCCATCCATAGTTATACTCTTGCTTGAAACCATAACTAAAATTAATTGAAGTTGATCTTTGATGATGGAAATATAAGAGCTAAAGTTCTGAAAATTATAGAAGAAAATATAGCAGTAAATTTTTGTGACTTTGCATTAGAGTATGTTTTCTTAAAATCACATAAAATCACAGAAGACAAATAGGTAAGTAGAACCTTATGAAATATTTTAACTTGTTATGCAAGGGACTTAAGAACAGGACAATCCATACCCACTTATGATAGTAACTCTCAGTTGAGAATTGAGGATCATACCTCAACATACAGGATAAACACACAGTTTAGCATCATACTCAGCGAAAAGCTTTTTCTCTAATATCGGGAACAAGACAAGATGTCTACTGTCACTGCTACTCTACAACACAGTGTTATAAGTCTTAGTCAGAGCAGTTAGTAGAGAAGAAGAAACAAAAGGAATCCAAGCTGGAAAAGAAGTTTGAACTCTCAGTATTTGCAGATAAGATAACATACATGGAAAACCTTAGAGACTCAAATAAATTAGAATTGATAAATGTATAGTGAAGTGGTAGTCTATACTATTAATACATAATTGGTTGCATTTTTATCTGCAACATTGAACTAGAATAAAAAGAAATTGAAATCTATTTATAATAGCACCAAAAGGAATTTTGTATTTTGGAATAAAGTTAACAAAGGAAATGAAAAATATGTACAGTGAAAACTGCAGGACATTTTTAAAAGAAATAGAAGAACAAATGATGGATAAAGAAGATTGGTTTATATATAACAAGACAATACTACTCAGCTATTATAAAAGCTAAAACCCTGCCATTTGCACCAACGTGGATGGACCTGGAGGGAATTGTGCTTCGTTAGATAAATCAGAAGAAAGACATTAAATAATTTCTCACATGTGGTATATAGACAAACCAAGCAAACAAATGAACCAAATCCAACAAAAATAGACTTTTAGTCCCTATATTAAAACCAGTGTTACCAAAAGTGGGTTTTCCTGTAAACCACATATGCAGATACAAGAAATCTAGGCCTGTCCTCAGTCCACACAAAATAAGTGCAAAGAACACTACACCAACCCTTATCATGGTTAAATTGCTGAAGATCAAAGATGAACTCCTCCTTGATGAGCTGAAGAAAGATGCTGAAAGAGCAAGAGTTAGAGAAAATGAGCCACCTTTCTCTCCTCCAGCATGGGTTTCAGGGCCTACGACAGTACTCCAGAATGAGAAGAAACTTTTACTTTTAATAAAGTTTGATATTTTCATTATTTAATACAAAATAAAAGAAAATGCTAATGCAGTCTTAAAATGACATAATACCTTTGAAAAAATAATATGAAAACTGAATTAAGTGAAGATCTTAAATGTGAAGATGAGAAACCTCATGGTACCTTTCATCATATACTAGACCTAGTATCACAGGGAGTAGCGTCCTCCTTAAGCTAAGAGTAGATCACTAATTTGGGTGATATTACAATGACTAATTGTAGTTCATGTAGTGAAAATCTTTTACCCTATAATATATAATAATAAATGGAATATTGGTACATTATTTGTTAATTAACAAATGCTTATGGGGAACCTACTATGTGGCAGGCACTATTCTAAGTATTGGGTATATATCAGTGATTGAGATAAAGAAAAACCCCTGCTCTCGTGGAACCTCTATTTAATGGGGGAGAAAGATACTGACAAACTAATAAATAAGCATCCTAATATATTAGAATAAAATATATCACAGGTAACACTGTAGGGAAGAGGATAGGAAATGGGGAGTTAAATGCCTTAATCAGAGAGGACCCCCTCACTAAGAAAGCACCAGGATCTGGAAGAAGGCATGTGCAAAAGCAGCCAGTGGCAGCTGAAGCAATATGTGCCAGCAGGGATGTAGAAGACTTGGTAAGACGGCGTGGAGGAGCCTTACAGACTATTGCAAATAGCTTCAGTCATTTTTTAGTGAGATGTGATATGGGAAAAAATAATCCACACATGCAGAATTTCAAAATAATGCTTTTGTTGTTTACCAAATATTTTATCTATCCGCAGAAAGAAATGAAGGGATTACAGGCAGGGATCAAAGATACCCATGTAAAAAATGGTGAAACAGGTATTTTAAAACAGAGTCACAATTCAGAAGAACATTTGGCAGTTAGATAATGATATCTAAAGGAGTAATGCTAAGGATTATTTCTGTTTGAGGTAATTGAATATGTGATATGAATTTATGAAAGGTTGGTGTCTTCAGCAAAAGGGAAGCCCTCAGAGAGTTTGAGCATGTAAGTGTTATAATCCAATTTGTATTTAATAGATAACTCTGGCAACATGTGAAGAGAGTGGAGACAGGGAAGGGACAGTTGTAATCATAAGAAAGGAGATGATGGTGGTTGACCGAGGGCAATGGCTGTGGAGGTGGTGAAAAGTGGTCATATTCTGGAGATGTTTTAGAGGTACCCCACATCCCATAGATGTGCACGTTAGGGTCATTGGTGTGTCTAAATTGTCCCAGTCTGAGTAAGTGTTAATGTGTGGACATGAATGTTCCTGCTATGGAAGGGTATCCTGTCCAGGGTTGATTTCTGCCTTAGAATAGCTCTGAGTTCAGTCGGTCAGGATAGGCTGCAGCTACCTGAGAGCCTGAACTGGAGCAAAATGGTTGGAAAAATGATAGGGTGAGTGAATTATAAATTTTGTTGTTTAATATTTCAAGTGTTTTGGGTCTTTATTAAGAAGTTTGGTGATGTTTTTATGTCATAAATATGCCATAGGAACTTAATTCTTATTTATATCAGTTTTTACCCATGGTAAAATTGGTTCATTACATGCCATTTTGCTTGAAGATGCAATTTCCAAGAATCCATCAACAATGTTAAATGAGGGTTTGCTGTAGAGTCAAGTGAATGTGTAGATGAGTTGCACCTGAGTTTGATAGGAAGACGATAAGGATAATTCAGTTGCATGACCTAAGCAACTGGAAGGATGAAAACTAATTGAAGAAAGGAAAATTGTTGTGGATTTGGTTTGGGAATTGGGTAGAGGCTATCAATTTATTATTTTTAATGTTGACTGTTTCAGGAGCTAAAAGCTGATCCACTATGTAGAAGGCTTAGAGGGAGTTATGATTTATGTTTAATCAGTACTTCTTAATTGAATATGCATACACATTATCTGGGGATTTTGCTAAAATGCAGATTTTGAATTATGAGGTCTAGGAGAGAGCTAAAATTCTACACCTCTACCAAGCTCCTGAGTATGACACTGAAACCAGGCGCCAGTGATGCGCTGCTTCAAGGACCACGCCTCTATGTGGTAGGTTAGGTCAGTGGTTTCCAAACCTTTTGAACAGAGAAAAATTTTCAAGGTATATTTTTAATGAATACTGGTAGTTTTTAATACTGAAAATTTAAACATTGTGAAAGACTGACAAAAAATGAAATTATTCTTTATTCCCAGGTTTTCCCACTCCCTGCTAAAATCCTTGTCCTTACTAAGTTGGTGTTTAATTTCAAAATTTTCACAAATTTTCAATTGAAAATGGTTGTTACTTTGGGTACTATATAATACAAACACTATAAAATAAAACCTATTAACTTACTAACAGTTTATATGCATTGATATTTTATGACTCTCAAAACCATCTGACTGATGAGAAAACAATGTAAAATCCATGTTTTTTATTGTGTTTTCATGCCCAGCTAGAATCAGGAGCCCTTCCCTTGACCCTCTACCATCTTTACCTGCCATCCCTACGCAGCTTACGATTGAACAAATGATCTCAGTTTCCTTTAAACTCAATCTGAGATTCTCTTATTCAATGATGTATCCCACCTTTTCCCTGAGTTATACCAAAGTTATGAAGCAAAGACTGCCTTGATTTTTCTTAATCTATATAACCCATTTTTCTGAAAGATGATTCAGATTCTTGTTTCAAGCTAAAAAAGAAGAGAAATATTTAAGGATGAAACGTTATAAAGGCAGATTTTTTTAAATGTTACCTATGATGAATGTCATTCTTTTTAAACTCATATAAGGGAAAAAATAAAGCATGGATTATAAATAAGTAAAATTTAAATGTTTAAGTGTTTGTAACATAAACATAATTACTGCAGAAAAATTGCATTGAATTTATATTATTATACTTAAGACTTTTATAAAAGTTTCATTGATTACGATCATGAATATAGTTAAGTATGACTTAGTGTTATTTTGGTTAATGATGGAGCACTTAAGCCATTCCAGAAAGCCTGCATAAATAATAAGCTCTACCATATAGATTTGTGTAATTATTACATTTTATAATGTTCGCCCAGTGATAAAAATCACTTAATGATGTATTTCTCAGAAATATTCCCATCATTAGTGAATATATGGCTGTAATATCCATAAGTAGTTTGCCTTGATTTTTATTATCTTATGTGATTTTCTACATATAGTTTTTAATATAGTTAATAGAATAAGTGGCCCCCCCTTTGTTGTTAAAACAGTAACAGTCTTCGAGGCATGCCATTCCATTACATGCATGCATTAATTCATTTATTAAATATACATTGTTTCATTTATGTAGCAGTTATTGATTGCCTATAATGTACTAGGGATCAGTGATTGACAGATACTTTTAACCAGGACTTATAATACATTCCTTCATGGAATTTGAGACCTCAACCATAAAACTTGAGTTAGTGAAATAACATTGTGAAGCTCTGATAGATTCATTACTATAATAATTAAGACTTTTTCTGTAGTAGCTTCTGAAATGCCTAGAGTGATGAATTAAGCAAAATAGGAATTTATGAACATTTTCCCTAAACTTTTTCTTGTCCCACTTTTATTGTAATTGTCCTTACAGTATTGTGTCCAGCACTTATTATGGGTAGTAGTAATGATTCCAGAAGTTCCATCTAGATTTCACTGGAAGGAATAGGGAAAAGTATTCTTGAATTCCATCCATTTTTTTTCTCTTTAAAAGTAACAGAGAGCCACTGTAATTAATAATTCATGAGTTTATATAAATGTATCACTTTTTCAGTACATTTTAATAACTTTAAAAAATTCCTTTGTAATTATGTTTTAAAGGAAATTTTAGTTATTCTCATGTTTGCCATTCTTCAGTCATCAAATTGAAATATGAAATGTTAAAATAAATTTTAAAATTATAAATAATTTGGTAATGATTTTTAATTAGTAGGGCTACCTTCACTCTATGAATAAACATTCTAAGATTTTTAAATAAAATGGTAGATGAGTTAATTTTTAAAAAATTAAATAATACTAATGTATGTTAAAAAAAAATGGAATTTTTCTCCTCTGCAGGGCTTACTTCGAGGGCCAACCACTTACTTACTCAATGGCTATTGTTTATAGTTAGACAGTTATTGAGATCATTTCTCTCTCTCTCTCTGTTTTAACTTAGTAAAATATTGTGAAGATCCTTCAGTGTCATCGTATTCAGAATATATGCCTGTTTTGAACTGATTTAGATGGCATGCATCAAAAGACTATTTAAAGACTACTTTTTTGGCTTCTAACCGAACATCCTCCATTATTAAAAAGCTGCATTAACACTTAAAAGCTTTTACACAATATTCTGTTACCAAGACTTTCTGGACTTCAAAACGTTATTACACCTGAGAAACTGTAAAAGGAAAACTGGTGTGTTTGCTTCAGTGAGATAACTTGTTAGGGCTGTCCTTGCAGAATGAATTCATCAGTATCTAAAGCAACCAAAATCATTTTAACCAAAGTGTTCGTTGTTACCATTTGAATTAAAAGCCCAAGCAGTTCGCAATTCAGCACTAATGTCTTAATTAAATATTGCCTGCGTTTTGGCTTTATTGTACCACGTTGAAATTTTATTTGATGGTATTAACTCTTCATTATCTATCATGGTGCGCAATTTTAACTTGATAGAATCTCTCTTTAACCCAACATGCATCTTCTTTCATAATCTGATATCAACCTGTGATTCAAATCTTACCTTTGATAACTTTCTTACTTAAGACTATTATTCAAGTTAGATATTTTGTTTACTCTAGAGATCCTTAGTATGTTCTTTTCCATGACCATTTTTGACTTTCTTGGTATGTGCCTTCCAGTTCAGCTTTCTAACAATTTTATTATAAAACTTTGCATGGATGAGGTTGTGGATTCTTAAAATATCTTCTTCTTTGGTGTTCCACATTTTAATTTTAAAAAATTCTTAAGACATCTGTCTAAATGTCTGACATTATTTTTATCTCTTTAATAATAATTTTACTTAAGAAAAGTGTTCCCTTTCTTTAGCATTCTAATGTCTGACCTACCTTTCAGTAGCTTTAGTGTAGTAGCAGTAGTAGTAGTAACAGGAATAGCTTACATCTATTGAGGGTTGTTTTTCTTTTGTCTCAATGAGTCTGCTTTATGCTTTCAAAGCAGTGCTTGCCTCACAATAACCTTAAGAATCAGGTATTATGCTTATATATATTTTAGAGATAAAAAATAGAGACAAAAATTATTTATCATGGATCACATATAAATGACAGAAACAGTTCCCATTGCTGAAGCTCTTTAACACTACATCTTGCTTCCTGTAACTGAGTTTATTATAGGACAGACTGGCTTTAATTAACTTACAGTTAACTAGTGTATAATATTAGTTTGAAACTTATGCTTTTGAAGACTTACATTCAAAGTCCATTTAATTTTACTAACATTTAGGTGTTAGGGTTTGGGAGTGTATTTTTCTCTAACGAAATTCTTGTTAACAGTGAAGAAATTGGAAAAACTATTAGGTATCAATATTAGTGCATTTTCTTTAAGTTCCCGAAAATATTCCAAGCTCGGGTGGACTTATTGTTATAGACTTAATTCATGGAGAAAACTTAGAACCTTAGTATTTGAGTTCTTTAATTGTCCTTAAGAGTACTTGAACATGAAATCCATTTTAAAAGAACTTTCATTAGGGTGTACTTACAACTGCATTTATCTACAGAAAATAGCTTCTTGTAATGATTCAAATGTCATAAAACTGCTTTTTCTGACATCTTTTATGACCTTCAACCCAATTTATGATCTTACATAAATATTAACATAGGTCTATCTGATGTAATAAACTCATATTTTTATTTCATGAGATATATTTTAAATCATTGTAATACATAAATATAAATATCTTTCCTTTTTTGACCTAGTATAACTTGATTATTATTCTAATTCTCAAAGTTATGAAAGAAAAGTGGATAAATTAAAAATCTTGGTTATATTTCTCACCACAGTATTCTTAAATGTCATTTTTCTCTAAATTATGTTGCAGAAAATTTTGATACCATTTCAAAACAACTGCGTACTATTCACATGACTTATTAACACACCAAATTATATCAGTTTAATAACTGTATTATGAAAGTTTCTAGTTACTTGGACTTTTTTCTCCCTAATGCTGTGCAATTGAGAGACACTATGTTAATCTACATATTTGAAAAAAGAACTTACAGAATTAGATATAGGAATTTGTATGCCATTTAAAATTAAATATTGACTACCTCTATCATTGTTCTATAATAATTGTCAGAAATTCACAGAATCTCTTTTCCTATTTTAAAATATTTTTAAAATATAGTAAAATTAATACTATGTTCTAAAATATTTTATGTCAAAACAATTTTTAATTATTTAAAACAGAACTTTTTTCTTTTGTAGTATTTTAATTACGTCGTTTCTTAACTTTCATCTTTTGCTTGAGAGAACTATATCCTTCTTATAATTGGACGTTTGTGAACTTTTGCGTACAACTTTGTTTCATGCCATAAATATTTGTGGGTCTTCTGATGTCCCTTCTGGGATTTTATCTGTGACTAATTTATCCCATAGCTCTTTAAAATCTTTGTCAGTTGTTGAATTTTTCAGCCATTTCTTTTTTTGCTGCCATTTACTAATCCTTTTTAGTGCATTCAGTACTTAATAGATTTGAATCTAGTATAGGGTTTCAGTTTTTCTGTATAGAGAGGTATCAGAATTTTTTCATACATTAAAACCTTGATAATATCTTTTTGTAATGTTATCATCTTAATGGTTGTCCTGATATCTCAAATAGTAAATGTTCTCAATAAGAGCTAACAATAAATGGATGTGAACTGTGAAAATGGTTCTTGAGATTAATGTATTTTTTTTTATCTCCTCTTACATGTATACTTCAAAAGTACATTTAGGTTCAAACAGTTAAGAATTGAAGCATCTGACTAACAGATATTCGTAATGAGATTGATATAATTTCATTGATGATCTAAAAATTAAATTGTGCATATATGCTTTGAAAAATCATTTCATTTAAAAATGTTAATCATTAATTTTTTTCCCTAAATACTATAGTATTTCTTTATTACTTCAGACTATGCAGTTCAATGTGTGTTCAATGTATGTCATTTCTCTTCTAAATGTTTGTGCAGTGTCTCTTAAAACCTAGCTCATCGTCTACTTTAATACAGAACTACAGCTCCCACATATATTATAAAGTTTATATTCCATAAGTCTCCACAAATCTATGCTCTCCCCATCAACCTTTAATTTCTTCCTATTTTTCATTCTCCATAAATGTTCTCAAAATAACCATTGTGTTAAGTTTTGGCAAGGTATGTTTCATATCTAGTGACGTTATGTTCTTAATCCTATAATGCTTAGTGTTGGTTTCAAATAACTCCCTTTTGAGCAAATCAGAGATTGGAATAGTGGGTATTTAAAGTAACTTGCCTAAAAGCTTTGTTTGAAAGTTCTATTGGCAGACTTTAAGGCCCTGTCGTGTTCTTCAGTTGATCTGGTGTAAAGGCTTTGGATTTATATTTGGCCCTCACCAAAGTAACTGCGTCTTTTGTGGCTTCCTGTAGCAGGATGTAGATTTCCATGAATGTGTTTCTATTTGCTGCCAAACGCTACCTCAATAACAGTGTTGAAAATGATTATAAGTTCTACTGTCATAAATTTTGGAATGTTACAGTAAATGTATTTAACCCTTTTATCAATATTTTTAATACTTTCCTCTAGAAATTCATGTTGGAAAAAGCTTCAGATACTAGAATAAGTTTGGATTAGTATCTTAAAAGTTTTTTGTTATGAACTTGGAAAATCTAAATTAAACTTTTAAATACATTCTCATTATGTTTGTGTACTTAATATGTAATACATTATATGCATTCCAATTATGCATTTTCATTGAGGCACTAACATTTTTATGTGAAATTACTATCTGAGCTTTCTACTTAAAGATAAGTGAGAGAAAGCATGGTGTACCATTAAAATACATTTCCAGAGTTTCTGGAATATGATGATTGTTCACCAGAACCACTGATATATAAAATCACTCTTGAAAATAGTAAAGCATCATGCTCTGCTCTAACAATCTTTATGATGGATGAATTACATTTTCTCTTGCTGATAACAGAACTTGGGATATTTTGATTAAAGAGTAACTTGTGTATTTAGTCTTAGATATATTCATGTAATGTACCCTACTCATCATCCTAAGGGGATTAAAAGGAATCTATAGATGATAGATAGAAAGATAGGTAGAGATAGGGATAGACAAAAATATTTCACCAGTTTTAAATTTAAGAAACTTGTGCATGCTACAGGATTTGCTTTATAATTGCAACTTGGGAAGACCAGTTTTACCATTTGTTGACTAGTATCTCTTTTCACCCACACTCACTTTACCCCTTCCACAAATATAGAAGTTAATTAGAAGGCAATTTAAAAAGCAAACATTTATGCATTCATTTATAAAATCAATAATAAATTACTTCTACATGTTGTTTAATTGCTAAACACTAGTAAGATTCTACTACCAGAAAAAGAAAATTTTTGAAATTTTTAACATGAGATCAGTTATTAATTTAAAGTACCAATTTTAGCAATAGCTATTAAATATACTTTATGTCATATTTTATTTCGGGTCTAGTGAGGCTGTCCTAAAATAAACTAATTTTATCTGTTATATATACTATAAATACTTAGTCTGTTTTTAGGTCATTGAAGACAGATACGTCATCAGAGTGAAACTCTTCTTGTTCAGCATTTCTGACATTGAGCATTAAGCATAAACTAGATACCTGAAAGTTATTCCACTTGACAAAGGTAATAAATGGAAACATAAGCTGGATTACAAAATAGGTAGACATTAGATTAGCACATAGTTGATTTTATCTGATTTGTACATTTCTTTTTTTAAATTGAGGAATAGCTTACATACAGGAAATACATTAATCCATTTGTATACAGCTCAATAAGACATTTACATATGTAGCTATAGCATGTTACCACTACACGATACCCAAAAAAACTTCCTGATTTCCATCCCACCCAGTACCCTACACTTCAACGATAACCCCTCTTTTGACCTTTATAACCATAGATTTATTTTGACATTATTGTTAAAATGAATTTTTTAAGTTTTAAAACGTTTTTGTCATCTATATGTCTACTTGACATAATTTCTGAGCCAATGTCAAATCATGCAATTCCAAATATTAATGATTTTGATCAGAAGTAAAGCTTTAATTGATAATCTAAATATTAAATAGTATATTCATGCTCTGTATTTTCCAAAAATGAATATTCAGGAAATAATTAAACTCCATATACAAAGGTTAAAATTTTTTATTGATAGACATCTTAGTCATTAGACAAATTCCTAAGGTACACTATAAGATCAGTGGTTATATTGTAAGCCTTTAAACTAATTTTCTTTAATTTCTTTAATTGCTATGTTTTAGTGTAATTTTTCATTATGTATGTAGTATTTGTACATCATAAAGTACATAGCTTCTCAGAAGGAAATAATATTTTATATCTAGGACTCCATTGTTCTCTAACTGAATTGACTGTCGTCCAGTATGGGTTTGATAAACTGACACAACAGTGAAAAGAGTCCCTGTCCCATGTCAGCTTATCAAACACACTGTGAACAGCATGTCTTTGGCATTCAACACATTTCCCATTTAAGCTCTGAGTACAAGTCCTGAAGCTCATGTTGAGTGAAACACAACCTCAGCATTTCCAGGTGATTTTAAAGAACACCTGATAAAACTGAGGTATAGTACCACTGAACGTTAAGAACTGTCAAAAACTAGGGAAAATAAATGCATAGTTATAAAATTGCAATGTCATGTATTCAGTTTGGTGACAGAATAGATATTAATGAAATATATAGTAATTTATATCATGTCATTCTGGTAAACTCGAATTATGTTGTCAACAGAATAAAATGATAAAATCAAGTTTCTTTTAAATATTTTTTATCATATAACATATCCTCTTGAGAGTTATCGTTCAATCTGTATCTTTCACTATTTTTTCCAACTTCATTTAATTATTTTACTTGAAATTTAGTAACTTTTATTTTGAATAGTCACCAGAATCATTTGTCCATGCTCCAGGTTATGTATGGGTATATTAAAAAAAGATCATATAAAATTTATTCTTAGTACCATAAACATAGTCTGGTAAAAACTAACTTATAAGGTGAAGTAGGTCAAAACATGTTAACTTATTTAATATTTACCTTTATTTGCTTGTATCTAATAAAATAGTTAAAGCTATAATATTTATGGGTCAGTTTACCTTATAATATTATCATACACAGTGTGAAAATATTTTTCCGAATTTATTTTCTCTACATTTTTAACCCTTCGAAGAAGAAATTACATATGCAGTTACAGTACCTCATCAGTGGAGCTCTATTTCTGTGCTGCAAGTAGAAATGTAGTTTAACAGTGCTGAGCAGAAGTTGCTCTCCTCCTTGGAGAAAATTGCAGTATTCAAGAGCTCTTTTAACAAGAGACTACTTTTAAAAGTGTCTGGTCACCTCAAAGGATATGTAGAGCATTTCCTGCCAGTAGGATTAGAGGAAGGAAGCACCAGGCCAAAATGTTTGATGTGTGATGTACTGTAATTCCTTTCATGTGTTCGGTGGCTTTTATATGTTGATCAATGTTCTGCTACCAATTGTGACCCTGGTGTGGTCCAGGTCATTAAAGTTCGACCGTCCTTAATGTATAGTGTCATTAACTATACCTACCAGCATTATTATAATTAAGGTACTGGTTTTTCTAATAACCTCCTCTCATTTTCATTAAAATATTTCTTTTTCATAATCAGATAATCTCCCTACTGTGATTCTCAAGAAAGAGATGATTTAGTGTTGCAGACTGTCAATGCTAACATTATTATAGATAAATATTCTTTGTTTTTTTGCTCTGCCTTGTATATGTAGATTTAAAATCATCATTAATTCCAGCAATCTCCCATGAGTATACAAAATTCAAAATGGAAGCTAGCTTTATAGTAGAATTTTTCTGTTTGTGTGTGACTTATAATTAATAAATAGCGACAAAATCATTATCAGCAATATTACATACTGATAATTATGTTATCTTTACAGATAATTACATACTGATAATTGTGTTATCTAAACTGCTGCAGGTTTGTGTTGTTTTTAAACATAAATGAACAGCAGTGGCTGATGGTCTATAATGGTAGATTTGATAATACTTAGCTAGAGTATTGGTTAATACAATAATGGTACATATATGTTGTAAAATTGTAAGCAACTATCACCAAGGAGAATATGTGTCTATTAATAAGCATGAAAAGTAATATAGTCATTAAGTGAATAAATAGGTTTTTAAAACTGCATACGTAATATAATCTATGTACATGTTTATATTTCAATGGAAAATAGCCTGGATGATTGCACACTGATTGTCACAGGTTGCCTGTGATTATTGGTCTATGTTTGATTGTTTTTTTTAACTTATGGCTATTTTTTTTGACCAAATTTCAATTCTGTCATTGCAGACAAACTGGTATTATATCTTTGTCTTCAGATACTGTTTTAAAACTTTAGTTTTCTGTAAATTATGTAAAATAGTACCTTTATTACTTCATATTCACCTTTTCTTTGACCTTTATGTTTGCTTTTTGTATCTTTTAAAACTATATTTGATATCATTAGTTTGCTCAGTAGTCACTGAGCACGCAACAGTGGTTCTAAAAAACTGTTTGCTCTAATTTGGTGTGTAAGTGTCTGTGTGTCTGTGTCTGTGTGTTGACATTAATTTATTTGAGGAACCAGTTTAATCATTTTTCTTTATATAAGTACCTGAATATTTTCAGTATTTGTCTTTTATCTGTCAGTGTTATTGTTAGATATCTCATTAACACATTTATCTAATAAGCCTGTGGACATATACCAAATGCCAAAACAGCTTCTCTATATAAAACTGAAACAATAAATTAGCCTTCCTTGCATAATAGGTCAATTGTATTATGTCATTTCCTGACTTCCTCAAAAATATTTGAGAATGCTTATCATTTACCAGCAATTTGCTAGATATAGGACTACACGGTTGGTTAAAAAAAATGTATAGATTGGGGTTTTCTTGTTGTTGTAGTTGAGGTATATGAGCTCTGTATATTTTGTAGATTACTTTTCTGACATAAGATGAGTGAATAATTTGAAGTCAGGGAGTGTGATTCCTCCATTTTTCTTTATTCTGAAGACAGCTTAGCTCATAGAGGTCTTTTGTGGTTCCATATAAATTTTAGTATTATTTATTCTAGTTCCTTGAAAAGTATTTAAAAATTGGCAGAAAACCTGAATAGACACATTTCCAAAGAAGTCATACAAATAGCTGACAAGTATATGAATACATGTTCTTTATCACTTATCATTAGGAAAATTGAACCTAAAAATTACAGTGAGATATCATCTCACCTGTGAGAAAGGCCTCTATCAGAAAAACAACGAATGTTGGTAGAACGTGGAGAAAAGGAAGTCTCATATACTATTGGTGGGGATGTAAATTAGTACTACCCCTCTAGAAAACAATATGGAAATTCCTCATAAAATAAAAATGAAGCTACCATTTAATTCAGCAATCCCACTTCTAGGTATATATTCAAATAATATAAAAACACTAGTCAAGAAACGTATTTGTATTGCTATGTTCATAGTAGCACAATTCACAATAGCCAAGAGGTGGAAAAAAAGCTAAATACCCATTGATGGATGATTGATAAAGTGGTGGTATGTAAAGTCGGTGGAATTCTACTCAGCTAGTGAAAAGGTGAAATCTTGCCTTTTGCCACAAATTGGATGGATGTGAGGTGGTTATGCTCAGAGAATTAAGTCAGAAAATAAAAAGAAACATTTCGGGTGCTTTCACTTACTTGTATGTGAAATACAATGAAAGATAACAAGTGATTAACAAGACATAATTCTCATGGACTCTAAAATCAAGACTGGTTTGCCAGGGACAGGGTGGGGAAAAGGAAGAAGGCTACCTAGGGTTGGAAGAGTAATGATTATTTTATTATTATTTTATAATATGTTAAGATATAGGCAACATATATAATGAAAAATCTGTTAATGCTGCATGAAAATTTCTGTGATTTTATTAATGTGAACAAAATATGAATGGCCTGTAGTGTTAATATTTTAGGAAAGAAATATTTATACATAAAATAACACTGAAAAATGCATAAATGTAGTAAATGATTGTTAGGAAAACTTTTGATAGAATAGAAGCTTAGCAGTAAGTATACTAATTCCTCTTCTTACTGGGAGCAACTATGCAGAGTAAAGGTATAATCTGTTTCTTTGCTTTCGTACCCTAAAACAGAAAACGTTTTTATTTCTATTGTTAAATTTTTAAGGAACATTTTACAGTATTCACAGGAGAAAAATGATTTAAAATTCATTACTACTTAAAATTAAGTTCAGAGTTATTTTTGGAGCATCTCTTTACCAGCTGTTTGACCTCATTATTTCTCAGTTCATAAATTTTATTTTGAATGCTTTTGCCTCAACACATATGCTAAGGTGTGAAAATACCATTTTTCCCACCAGTTTCATATCTCAGTTTTATTGATAAAAGTATTTCTAGTCCCCCCCCATTTGACCATGTCTTTTTTAGAATGAAATTTTTTAATTTGAAGAATTCATAGGTAGAATAAAGTTTCATCTTACCTGAATCAGGTTGTTCTTATGTTCTCTCTAAGATAGATGCTTCATTATTATATTTGAAACTCAGATCTAAAAACTACTTAATTGTTCTATAAAGTTTTACTGTGGTCATAAGTCCCTATTTTGAATAACTACTTTCATGTTTTATCTTTTTACTTTTTCTGTGACTCAACATCTACTTTTCTATAGCAAGATTATTTTCTCAAAATGTCATGGTATCAAAACAAATACTATATAATTATGAAATAACTACCTTTTATGTATCACAAAAGAAAAACATATCCCTCCAGTCTGTCAGTTTAAAATTCCAGATAATTTTCCATTTTCTAAGCCCAAATTAACACTAGATAGCATTTACATAGCATTTTATAATTTCAGTGTTTTTTACATATTTTACCTCCTTTAATTTTTGCTACACTATAAGCACTACTTAAGTACTGTAATATATATTACATTATGCAGCAGAGAAAATGAAGCTCATTCTTGCTCAAGATCACACAGCTACTTCAGCTCTTAATCACTCTATTTTAATTCTTCTAGACCTTTTTACAAAAAAAACCTTGGGAACAATACAGAGAGTAAGAAAAAGCATACTCGACTCAAGACCTACCCATTTTCTGCAGCTTGCTTTTTTTTTTTTTAACTTGTGGTAATATGATATATTTCTAGCATACAACTTTATACTTTGAGTTCTCTGCCTAGTACATTATCATCATTGACCCTTCTTAACCATTTTACTTCCCTTTCACCTCTGGTAACTACCATTCTCTTATCAGAATCTTTTGTTTGTTTTTTGTTTTGTTCGTTTTTTGTTTTGTTTTGTTCATTTGCTTTATCTTCTGCATATTAATGAAATTGTATAATATATTTCTTTCACTGTCTAATTTATTTTACTTTGCAAAAATCTCCTCGAGGTTCATCCATGTCATTGCAAATGGCAAGCTTTTATTTTTTCACAGCTGAGTAGTATTCCTTGTTTATATATAGCACATCTTTATCCTTTTGTCTGTCAGGCCACTTCAGTTGATTACATAGATTGGCTATTATAAATAGTGATACAGTGAACATAGTGGTGCATATAGCTTTTTGAAATAGCTTTTTAAACTATGTTATGCATCTGAGACTCATCACTTAAGATTTTGTAATTTCATTATTACTGCTCTTTATTAGTCCATTGCAGAAATATGCCAGATTATCTTTCCTTCTATTGATGGACATTTAAATTGTTAGTTTTTCTCTATCACATGTATGCTAGAATGTATTTTTTTCATTATTTTCCTTGTACACGTATATAATTTTTCTCTAGAGTGGTGCTTTGCAGAAAAAACTTCCCTCAGTGATGGGGATATATTTGCACTGTCCAATACAATAGACACCAACCAAATGTGGCTGTTCAGTACTTAACCTGGGACTACTGTAATTAAGGAACTAACTTTAAAAAGAAATTTTAATTAAAATTTTAAATATATTTGATTTTAATTAATTTTTATTGTAACATTGCATTAGAACATTATTTAAGTTTAGTTGTGTGTCATTATAAATCAGCATCTGCATATAATAGATACATGTAGCTAGTAGCTATTGTGTTGGCTGTAGTGTATATATCTAGGATGGAATTGCTAAGTCTTGGGTTATACATAACCTCACTACTTCTAGGTATCACAAACTTGTTCTCCTAAAGGAGTATTTTGTTGTCATTGTTGTTTTTCAGATTTGCATTCCCCATAATGAGTGTGAGAGTTGTCATTGCTCTACATTCTGGAAAACACATAGAGCATCAATACTGTTATATTAGACGGTACAAGTAGGTTTGTATTAGGATAGGAGTATAAGAATCTTGGGGAGAAATATTTGCTCTTCACAAATGAAAGCAATACTTTAATGCTGTGGAGCCCTAATTTAATTTGATATGTAGATAAATGATGTAAGGTAATACTACCGGACTACCATAAGGAAAATATATCAAAAATGTTAATCAGATATTAGATTATATATTTGTTTGTGACTAGAAGATCCTTGATTTGTTCCTTTCCGTAAACCTTCTTTTATTCTGATTATTTTGCTTGATCAAATATTCATATTTATCATAATACATTAATATATTTTTATAAAAGATTCCTGCATTTTAAAAACTATTTTCCTTTACAGATGAAGTCACTTATTGATTACTGTATATAAATTTGAGAATTTTGACTTCTGATCCCTATTTGTCTTGACCATCTTTCTAAAATTTGTCAAATTTTATAAAATAGTCTGAAGAAACTATCTACATTATAAGTAATACAGAATATGATGGCCACATATTTTTCAGAGGATTTGATTTGTTACACAAAAATCTAAAGTTTTCCCCTCCCACATTTCCTGTTTTAAATTTGCTTTAGTCCATTGTCTTATAAATATTGTCTTCACTTAGTTAATTTGAATCACCTCACTTAGCTATATATTACACATCTACATTTTAATAAACTAATTTTATGTTTTATTTTGAAAACCATTTCTCATGTTGTTAAGTATAGAAAAAAGGCAAGAAAGAGGACTGAACTTGTAGCCAGAAAGTGTGGTTTTTAATTTGGACTCTGCTGTTGCCCAGCCTTCTCACCTAAAGCATTAGAATCTGTAAAATGGAGTCTATCTATTACATCTTATGGGAGCTAATTTATCTGAGACATTGGAAAGCACTTAATAAACCTTCAAACTCTATATAAGCTTAAAATGTTATCATTGCTACTAGTATCATGTATATTTAGATATTTCATCTTACAAAATATGTTATAGTTTGGTAGGAGAACAGAAATGTGTAATAAAAGAATACAATGAAAGATAAAAATGTTTGAATGATTTAATTAGAGGTAACTAATTAATAAAAATTAATTTGCTAAGAGAAAAAGGTAGACGTCTTTGGTAAAATTTTTACTGAAAATTTCTCAAGCAATTTAGAATTAGAACTAGTTTAGTCAGCAATTCAGCTGTAATATACTTTTTGTAAATACTTTTATGGAGCTATAGGGTTTTTTTCTTATAGAAGATGCTTAGAAAATTAAAAAGATCCTGCCTTTTTTATTTAATGTACTATGAACATTTTTCTGTCTTCAGCCTTTTAAAACTTCATTTTAATTATCAGTTTGTTTGAATATTATTATTGCTAATAATCTTTAGCTGAGATTTTGAATAAAGAGGAGTCAATTCTGAATACAGATTTGTTATTGTTTTTGATAGGAAGTCTTTGTAAACATAATTTTAGGAATAGGAGATGATGGGCAGTGATTGATTAGCAGAGAAGAGGGCACATTACAAACCCTTGGAACATTTCAAAGAAATTTTCTAATAGGATAGCCAAATTGGGTTTGGAAATAAATATGGAGCCAGAACTACCAGAACCAACTGTTCAGAGTAGAATAAATGAAAATATGTGAATAAAGATAAGGAGAAACTGTCTGAGTAAGAATGGTAACATAGTTGGAATGACGTCTGGGTGGTTTGTGGTTTGTATAATATGAGTTAACTTGAAGCCATGGTAGGTTTTATAGGAGATTCTTGAAATAGGAGTATTGCTAAAGATGGGTTGTAGCAACGTTAGGAGCAAATAGAAGGTCTGACTATCTCTTAATAAGGACACATAACAAATTTGATATTTATTGTATTACCACTTTAGAAACCACTGAAGAAATGAAATACAAAGAATACAGGGGATTTACTAAATTGACAGTTAAGTTTTCAGTCACCTCCATGTGAATTATAGTAAACTTCACTGCTATGTAAGGCCAGTCTAGACTTCAGTATATATAATAAGTAAAATGAATCTAGAATTGTCAACAAAAGAGATAATAAATATTACAAGTAAAAATATATGGTTTTATACCAGATACTTAATGTTTTAGAAAATTATGAAGATTTTATGTAAATGCAGATGAATGCATTATAGCATTTTTAAACTGTCTGATCCAATGTTATCAATAAAATATTATTTGAAATAAAGCAATGTAGTTAAAATGCACTCCTAAAATTTATTGTTTGATATTAAAGAAAGAATAATAATTGAGAATTACACTATTAGTGGACTAAAGAAGTTGCCTAGTTCTGTGAAATTTTCTGTATGTCGTATATGTTATGCTATTAAAACATTTAAAAGACTAAAATGATATTTGATTATGCTTTTGATGTTTTTCTTGTCTTTCTCAGAAGTCAGGCTAACTTGTCTAGGCTGTCTTTCATTGTTTTTTTAAAAGTGAAGTGTTGTCCAGTGATCCCTTTCACATTCTGTACTCAATCAGTTGACTGTTTAAAACTATGTAAGGAATTTTGTATTTGTTTCTGTTAAATTTCTTCTTGTTAGTTCTGACTCTTTGCTCTAATATTTTGAGATATTATGGAATCTTAATTCTTTCACTTACTAAATTAGCTGTGTTTCTCAACTTCGTCATATAAAAATTGGATAACTGATATAGGCAAAGTTATTAAAATTAATGATAAAAACTGTTGAATACAGCCAAATCCTCTAGCACATTACTAGAGACTGGAATCCAAGTAGGTATTATTTGAGTCTGATTTAAACCAACTCTAAACTCTTTTGACTATATTTTTATCAAATCCATATTTCTCTGTAGCATTTTTAAAGTATCTTAACTTACTCATTTACCCAGCTTTATAATATCAAGTTTCATAAATTGAGGCTGTTTTCTAATTTGTTATCATGGTAATGCAGCCAAAAATGGAAATGGGTCTGCTTGGATTAATTTATTTAACTCATATATGTAACTCCTAATATATACCACTTTTTATTCAAAGTGTTAAAAATCTTTCTAGTGAATGAATAATCAATTAGTATTGAAAATCAGTATCTAAATGTTTTACAAAATTGAAATACCATATCCATTTCTATATATTTTATCTTTTTATAATTTCTGATCACATGTGAGTTCTTTGATCAATCTGCAAATTTTTCAATGTAGTATATGTTCAATTAGTGCATTTCTTAATAACTTTTTTCTCTTGTTTATATTGCTGTATATGTTTAGAATTTTGAAGTCACACCTCATTCTGTGTGTTTAACACCACACCCACCATCAGAATCCAGTCCCCTTAATCACCACCTTGTTAACTCCTTCCTTCTCTTATTCCCTCTTCTCAAGCTTCCCTTCCCACTATGCAGTCTTGTGACCTATAAATTTCGTTGAGATTTGTTTCCTCATTTACATTGTTTGTGTATATTTCATATATCCTGTACTTCTCTTTTTCTGTTTTTGTTTGTTTTTTGCTTAGTATAATCACCTCCATTTCCATAGGTTGTTGGAAAAACACAATTTTATCTATTTGAACAACTGCATAGAATTTCTTGGTATATATACCACAGCTGCTTTATCCAGCTGTCTGTTGACAGATTATTTCTGTGTCTAAGCTATTGTGAATCGTGTTACTATGAATGTAGAGGGTAAAGATATTTTTTTTCTAATTAGAGATTTTCTGTGTTCAGGGTATATGGCTAGAAGTAGAATTGCTATATCAAATGGTAGTTCCACCTTTGTAATTTTTTTTTGAGAAATCTCCATACCATTTTGTAAATAAGTTGCTGTAATTTATATTCCCACAGATAGTATAAGAGAGTTCCTTTTTCTCTGCACCCTCTCTAACACTTCTTGTTTCTAGTTTGTTTTGTCAGTCTGTTCCATTCTCACTGGTATGAGGTGCTATCTCATTGTGGTTTTTATTTGCATTTTTCTGCTGTAAGTGATGTAGAGCATTTTTTATGTGTCTGTAAGGCCATCCCTGTGTCTTCTCAGAAAGGTGTTTAAACATCCCATTCAAAAAGGGGGCAGAAGAGCAGAATAGTTTTATCCTGTTGAGGTATTGAACTGCTTATACATTTTGGAAATGAACCTCTTGTCTCATAAATGTTGTGCAAGTATCTTCTCACATTCAATGAGTAAACTTTTTGTTTTAGTGGTAGTTTCCTTTGCTTTACAGAAACTTTTTAGTTTGATGTAGTCCTGATTGTTTAGTGTTAGTTTAATTTCTGTTGCCATAGGTATCACTTTCCCAAGAGCATCTCTGAGACTGATATTTTTCCACATGACCTGATGAAGTAGCGATTAGGTCAGTCACCTCTGAAGGAGCACAGACCACATACCTCTGTGTTCAAATCTTGGGTGTGAGACAACCAGTCTGAACAACTAAATAAAAATAAAATAAAGTGTTTCTTTCTCTTCTCTCTTCCTGCCTATCCACCTACTTACCTTCATTCTTGACTGCACCTTCCCTTTAAAAAGGAAAAAAGAATTTTTTCCATTTTTCCTACAATTTCTTCTATGTATTTATGATTTCAGTTCTTACATTAAGGATTTGATATATTTTTGTACGTGGAAATAATGAGTAATCTAGCTTTATTATTTGTACGTGACTCCAGTTTTCTCAGGACCACATGTTGAATAGACTTTCTTGTCTCCATTGTATGTACTAGGCTCCTTTGTCATAGATTAGCCACCCATATTGGTGTGGTTTTACTTCAGGAATCTCAATTTTATTCGACTGTTCTGTTTGTCTGGTTTTGTTCTAATACCGTATTGTTTTGATGAGAATCACTAAGCAGTATAGTTCAAAGTCAAGGAATGTATTTCCTCTATTTTTCTTCTAAAAAGGATAACATTGGGTATTTAAGTTCTTTTTTGACTCCATACTATTTTAGTATGTGTTCAATTGACTTGAAAATGCCTGGAATTTTTATAGGAAATGCATTAAATCTGTAGATCACAGGTAAAATGACTACTTTAACTATATTGATTATTTTAATCCATGAGCACAGTATATTTTTCCATATCTTTGTGTTCTCTTTCGTTTCTTTTGTCAGTGTCTTATAGTTCTTAGTGTGTAGGTGTTTCAACTGCTTTTTAAAGTTTATTCTCATGGAATTTATTTTATAATTGCTATTATGAATGGAATTTCTTTCTTGATTCTTTTTTTTCCTCTAGATCATTTTCGCATGTAGAAATACTACTGATTTTTTTGGTATTGATTTTATATCCTTCCCCTTTGCTATATTCATTTATTATTTCTAGCAGTTTGGGGGTGGTATCTTTTGGGTTTTCTAGGTCTGATATCATCTACAAATAATGATAGTTTTATTTCTTTTTTTTTCCGATTTGGATTCCTTTAGTAACCTTTTCTTGCCTTATTACTTTGGCCAGGACTCCCAGAACTATAGTGAAGTAGTGGCAGAATAGTTTTGACTCTTAGTTTTTGTTTTCTAGTATTTTGAATATGTTGTTTCACTCTTTCTCTTGGTCTGTAGTGTTTTCTGCTGACACATCTGATGGTTGATTGATGGGTGTACCTTTGTAGGGTGTTTCTCTTTTCTCTCATAGCATTAAGATTTTCTTCATCATTGGGTTGTCTAGTCTTACTCGTATGGTTTTGGTGTAGGTCTTTTGTTTTTAGGAACTGTGTTCTTCAGCTTCTTAGATGTTAAAGTTTTGTGACAGTTATGGGAGCTATGTTAGGACTCTTTCAGTCTTCAGCCTTTTGATGAAATAGTTCTTATGCTCTATCACTTCTTTTATGAAGT
The DNA here is from genome assembly GCA_004363575.1 of Solenodon paradoxus. NCBI lineage: Eukaryota > Metazoa > Chordata > Mammalia > Eulipotyphla > Solenodontidae > Solenodon > Solenodon paradoxus. Next base: position 234,533 of record RJWH01001535.1, on the reverse strand, counting down.
CTTGGATTTGCCTTTGGGCAGTTACTCTTCCATCCTGCATCATTCACCTTTTTCATAGCTAATGCTTTGAATTCTTCATCTGTTAGGTTGTTCCGTTCAGTGTCATTCAATTTCTCTGGAGACCTCCAAGTTTATTCCTGTCGTTGAGTCATTCATGCTTTATTTTGAGGCTTCCTGGCTCTCAAGGCCACCACACATTGGATGGGTGACCTACGTGGTCGAGACTACTGGCTCCTCTCACGGTGTTTCCCCCAGGAATTCACAGGACTGTATTGCTTCTGGTCTGAAGGGACAGGCAGTCTGGTAGGGACAGGTTTGCTTGCTTTTCTTGCATTGTTTCCTCAGGAATCCAAACAGTTGTAGGCTCTCTGGGATCTCTCTGGACCCTGGGACCATTCCTGGACTGAATGGGCTTTATAACATGTTCCTAATGAGAAAAAGGGCTTGCTTGATATAGTTCAATATATTTTGACATTGACTGTACATTATATACTCCACATCTCTTAAAATCATCTTGTATATATATCCAATTTATCACATTAGAGAGAAAGTGAGGACTTTTCAACCTAAGTCTGTGACTGCTGAAGTAAAACAAAAAGAGCAAAAAACTTCAAAGCTGTTATTTTTATGAAAATCTAATTTATTAGCTTAACCACTGAGAATATTTTGAGATTCTTCAGGCAGAAAAGGATAAGTACTTTATATTCTAATGAAAATGCTTATACTATGGCAATCGAAAAAGAAAAGCGTCGGCGAATAGTACAGTCATGTCATTATCCTGTAGACTCATCCTGTCTGTTTTTATACACATAAAGAGTTTAATAGTTCTATAATAAGAGGTGAGGTTTCTTATTGCCCTACCATAAAACCATTAATTAAGGTAGAATTGCTTATATATTTACAAGTTTGTATTGAAAATTAATTTTAGTTTTTGGACAGTATGAAATTCTTAGAAAATAATAATTGGATAAAACCATATTTGCTACTTTACTCTTGCAAGCCCCTTTTATTTTGAGTATATGAAATATATGATAATGTGTTTTAGTATTATATCACTTGTTCTAGAAACATAGTAGAGAAACCAGTTTTATTACACAATGTTCTGTTTAAGAGGAAGGTGAGCAGGTAGTAGACAGGAGGGGAAACAAAAGAGAAAGAAGCATTCTATTTGTGTATTTATTTATTCATACATTCGTTTTAGTTGTTTCCCCTGGTCCTGAGCTGTGAACGCAGGTCCTTGGTCTGTACATGGGCAACTCCCCAGGCATGGGCTTAACACCTGAACCACCAGGGCACTCATCAAGGAATGTTGTTGTGGGGTTTTTTGGTTTAAGAAGGAAAGAAAGAAAGGTGAGGCAAGAATAAAGGTAATAAATGTTAGTAAGCAAGGAAGCAGGCACGCAGGAAAAGAGAGGAGAAAGAAGCATTTTTATTTATTTTTATTTAGTTGTTCATCTTGGTTGTTCCCCACTGGGTCCCTGGAATGTATGTGAACTATGCTTGGCTAGAGGTGGCAGACTCAACTGTTACTCCATCAAAGTACACCTCGAGGAATATTTTAAGGGTTTATTTGTTTAAACTGATGTCTCTGTGAATGTATGTGAATGTATGTGAACTATGCTTGGCTAGAGGTGGCAGACTCAACTGTTACTCCATCAAAGTACACCTCGAGGAATATTTTAAGGGTTTATTTGTTTAAACTGATGTCTCTGTCCTTTTGGATTTTATAATACAGAATAAGTGAAACCAGTTTTATGGGTTCAGTCTGAAAACAGGCCAGTTGACATCTTTCTTATCTATTTTAGTAATAACTATAACCAGGTTTCCTTTATACATAGTAAGGATGTTAAAATTAATACATTTACTCACAGAGTAAACCTATGTAAGTAACTACCAGTATCTGCTTCCAGAGGGAACACAACAGATATTCACAGAACTTAACTGATTTTATAGCTTGTAAGTGGTAGGAACAGCATTTTAATATAATTGCGACATTAAAATTCATGCTCTTAATACAGTATTATTATAAGCTCTGTCTTTAACCATGCAACCCTCATGGTAGCCAACTGTTTTGCAGATGTGTACCATTCATCATAGAATGGACTGGGCCAAGAAATAATAGAAAATCCTAGGAAATGTGTCTTCATCATTGGAGATAATAATCAAGAAGCACATATACTGCCATTTCTAAATCAGTTGTGCTATTGATTAAATTTAAAACCTAAAATAAAATGAGGACCCTAAATCCTCTCAATAAATCTTCCTTACTCCGAAAAATTATAATAAGTAAATAAAGTAAAACTGAAGATATAGCCCTACAGATCACACTAATAGTGAAGTGGCAAACAGAAGGAAATAATCTAGTAAAGGAGAGTAAAGAAAAACAGGACGTAAGCTTATGAAGGAAAAGTTCAAGATGCAACAAGTCTGTGATAATAGCTTCTAATATATTCTAATCACTGTCAGATATTACTTGGCATGTTCATTCATCCAATTAGTCTCAAAGGCTTCACTTTTCAGAAGAAGAAAATGAAGCATAGAAACAAAATTTACCCAGAGTAGATTGCAGAGGTAGAATTATGGATCGAGGACGCCTAAATTTGTATTCTGTACCCTTCACCAGTGTACTATACTGCCACTTTGAATTGTCAAATGGCCAGAAAGATCAGTTGAAGTAATGACGATAGTCCTTTGGGAAAAATCAGTTGCGGATCTTTCCCTGGAAAATTTCAGAGGAAAGGTGAGATTACACCTATTTTTCCTTGCATAGCAGTAAACATAAATTGTGAGAAAATAGTATTACTGAGAGATAAATTGTTTCTGGCTGAAAATGAATGTGAGAGAAAGGGTAGCAACTTGAGAGAGTCTCACTTTTTTACAAGGTAAATAGCCAGTTTTTAGTCTGAAGGGTAAAAATGTAAGAAAGAAAAGAAAAAGTGAGTAGTCTCCAAAGGAAGTGAACAGACTAAGAATAATATTTGTAATTCATTAAACTTCCCTCTATTAAAACTTATCTTCTACCATGCTTTGTGACTAGTAACTTAGGAGTGAGAAAGCACATTGACACAGCCTTCAATTGTGAAAGTCAATTGACAGTGATTTTAGCCTTAATATAGAGAAGAGATGCTTCTTCCAAATAGCTCAGTGAAGGAGATAGGGCAAATACTATTTTCTCTGTTTTATACATGAAATGGTCATAGTTTACCGGTTCTTTCCCTTTCTCCCCTCAATTCAGAGAATAGAAAACGATGTTCCAAGTCCAAGAGATCTGATGCACTAAGTATCAGAATATGGCTTTTTGTAATCAGTAGAAATGCTAGTGTAGATTTAAAAGACAGTGTATTTCTTAGCCATAGTCCAGATCTGCTAAATCTCGATTAAGAATCTCTGTAGATGGAAACTTGACATTTTTAGCAAGCTCCTGGGTGATTCTTCTGCACTTTGAAGGTGACAGCCCCTGGCTCTAAATCATTGGTCGTGGAAATCATCGGTATTGGGCCTCAAACTGATGAGCTTGTTTATATCCCTTGCCCTATTTATTATTGTCACTTCTGGAAACTTGATGATAAAAATCTAGACATCGAATCAATACATGCAAATTTTACTTCTTTTTACCTGCCTATTTTCAGGCTTGTTTAACATTTTGTAGATCTCAGTTGAGCTGTAAGTAATGAATTTTGCTTCTTTACAGTGAGCTCCTGAGATGACTATTCAGCCGTGAGCAGTAAATGGTTCAACATGAGCTGTTTCTTATATAAACATACAAAAGGCCTGACCCAGACTAAATCAATTTAAAAAGGAAAACATTAAAGCTATGTTTCCTGTTATATACTTAGTCTTCTTTGGTTCCTTATGATTATATTATTGACCAACTACTGCAGACTTTAGTTTATCCTCCTACACCACCTGCTGAATGGTTTAAATGGTATGGGAGATGAGTTTCGGAAGGGCAAAGCAATTACAATTATAACTCCTACATTCTACCCAATAAAGCAGCTTTTTGTGTTAAGTGTAAGGAAGTCATGGGCATCTTAACTCACCCCCTTTCCTGATTTGAATTGCTAAAAGGTTTTAAAGACTGCTATGAGGCAACTCAAAGTTCTGAAAGCTTTCAAAAGTATGTGTATTAGACAAGAAAGCTTGATTCCTACTTATGTTATCAAACATTCCTAGGAAAAACTTAATTAGGAAATGAAATCATAGAAAGCTTTTCCTATTAAGATATATACATTGTATTTTTGAAAATAGGCATTGTTAATAATAGGAATCTAGGTCCTCGCTGAAGTTCTGAAGTTTATTTCCTATGATTTATTCCTTACTAGAGTATCATTCTATTAGAATGTTTTGCTCTAATGATTTTGTAATTGCATCTCCTGTTGTGAAAATGTAATCATTAAATCAGAGTTCTCTTGAATTAAATATACTTTAATTTTTGACATTATAATCAGATTTTTTTTCACTCTTCACAGGCTGTTTTTCAGTATAAAGTTCTTTGCATAGGAAAACTGCATTTTTTAAGTTGTAGAATTATTTTAAAAAATTATTTTGAAATCTTATGTCAGTAACTATCTTTAAATAAATCTAATGTGCTAAAAGATGTGAAGTACATCATTCAGAAGATATGCTCAATGATGCTTAATAAAAGTTGATGTATTTGAATGAAAAACCTTTAGCTATGTTTTCTTAATATAGTATTGAAAAAGTAAAGTGCTTTGAATATTCTGAAATTGACTTTCAATACAGAGAAAATGGACAATCTTATATTTAAAAACATTAAATAAGTGAATATTTAACATTGAGGGGAAAATAAAATACTTTTTGGAAAACCGAAGCAAATCATCGTACCACTGCGTATTTTCTGACTTTAAAGAACTAAAAATAAGTCGTAGGAATTATGTATTAAGAAGGAAAAATTAGATTTCATTACTGAAGTCTAAAAAAGTTAACCTATATTTATTTTTATCCAAGAAAATTCTAACCAAACATAAAGTTTGTACATATTAGTTGTCTTTAAATTATATATAATCTTGATATTAACCTAAACTAACATGGCATATGACTTGTATTATTTGTGATAGTAATTTAAAATTTATACTTGGGAAACTAAATGCAGAGAAAATACACTGATGTTTCCTGAGTGTGATATCTGAGGAGACTCAAAAATGTTTAAAGTATATTTTGTAAAGTTGCAAATATATTTCTAATTGACCTAAATTTTCTACAGTGAACTGTTTCTTATCTTAGAAAGCAAGAAATTTATTGCATACTACCGACTTGTGATAGAATATATTTAGATTGATAAACATCAAATTAGAAGATATAGGTAACATTATTTGATTAATTAAATCAATGGTCATTGATGTTCTGTTTTCTCAGGCTTGTTTTTTCGTTGTCTATATGTGTTTATCCTGGTGAGCCTTTCTCTCTCCCACCTTCCACTAATTTCATTTGTATTTATTATAAGAATCAAAGTGGGATTAATTATTTTCTTACACTCAGGTTTTGTAATGTGTGCTAGTCTCTTTACATAAGATCTCACTTAATTTTCATAATTAAAACAGAAGCCTAAGTTTTTATCTCCTCTTGATTACTGTATTGCTCTATAATTTCTGTATCCTTGTTGACAGATGAGAAAATGCCATTTGCAAAGCAAACCTAACTTGTGGGCTGCCCTCCTTTGTCCCCAAAACGTGGGTCTAGTACAAGTTTTTGATGCACTATGCAGCAAGACCTGTCTTTGGCTCAAAACCTCCCTAGACTTGCAGCTTTCCTTCCTTCTATGCTCCTCCCTATACCAGCTATTCTGAGTTTCCTAAATGTTTGCAGATGTGTGGCCCCCTCACAACTTTAGACCTTGAACCTGCTGTTTGTTCTGAAATACTTACTTCATTGTTTGAAGATTGGGCTTACATTTTTTTAAATATTTTTATTATATTTTTTTGTTTACATTGCTATACACATATATGCATTTTAGGGTATTGAACTGACACCTCATTGAGCTCTTTTATGCACTGCTTCCTCTCATGTCTAGATCAAGTGCCCCTCCTGTACTTCCAGTTGCATTCTGCACAAAACTTGTTAGAAAATTAACTGTCTTACACTTGCCTTGGAATTCCCTAGTGGTCGGGAAGTTTTATGAGAGCAGGGGCCATACAGGAACCCAGTTTGCCTAGTGCCCCTCTTAGAGCCTGACATGTACTCGAGCCATTGAATGAATTAATGCTGTTAGCTTATTGGAGGGAGGACTTTTTAGTCTTGATTAAGGCAAGGAAAGAAGAACTTGGTTACTTTTCAACAGTTATTATCTTACCAGCAAATTTTTACTGTCAGGGTATAGTCTTAATATTGTCATTTTCCTATAGAAAAATGGCTACAAAAATAATCTTTCTTTGGTGAAAGAAATGAGAGGATAACCTTTATATTAATTCTATGGTATAAAAAGAATAAGAAATGTCTTCCAGAGACAGTAATAAATTGGAGAGATTTTTTTCCCCCACAATAAATTATAAAATATTTGTTGCTCTAAATCTTCCTAATATTATCTCATTATTTATTTGTTCTCACCATCATAGTTGTTTCCTGTTTCAATTATAAATATAGTTTATTTGGCTTCTATATCTCTTTTTTCCTTGAGTGCTTGAGGTTTACCTATTTTTGACTTTGATCTTTTATTAAATTTTACTCTTTATTTTCATCTCTCCTTTTTTGAAATTTTTTCTTTTTACATTTAGTTCACTAATTTTGAGGATTTAATTTTTTGCTAAGATAGCATTTTAGACAGCAAATTTCTAAGTGCCTCTTTAACAGCATCCCACTATCTTTATGCATAACATGTTGTTTTCAAGTATGTAGCTTTAATTTTTACTTTTTCAGTGAGTGGCTAACTTTGAAATGTGTTTTTAAATTTCAGAACATAGGAATTTTAAAGGTTTCATTTTTAAATAAAGTTATCTCATGGAAATGTATTATGCACAGAGGTTATACTTCATATGATACTTACTGAAATATATTGACACTAGCTTTACTGTCTAGCAAGTGATGAATTTTTATAAATGTTCCTCTTCCTGAAAAAATTCATCTTCTTCAGTTGTTACTCTGTTTATTAACGACCACTTCATCAAATTTGTTTCCTTTTTTAAATTCTTTGTTGTCTTTACTTTTTTTTCTTAGTGTGCTTGGTCAATCCATTACTAAAGAAAATAGGTTAAAATTTTCCATCATGGGTGATGTATTTGCCAGTTTCTCCTAGTTCTGTTAGTTTTTCTTTACTGTGTTTTGAGGTCATGTTATCATTATAAGTAAATTTAAGATTGTCTTAATGTGCAGGTAAATTGAATCTTTTATCTATAAATAGTAACTTTTAAATAACTTTTTTCCTTAAGATCTATGTTGTCAAATGTCGGTATAACTATCCAGCTTTGTTTTGCCTAGCATTTACCTAGTATGTATTTTTCCATTTGTTGACTTTTAAATCCTTTGCACTTAAGTTGTAGGAATGTTTCATTTTAAAAAAATAAATAAATTTGTGCTTCGTTCAATCTGGTCTAACTTTTTATCTTCTACCTAGAAAGTATTAGTTTTTTACATTTACATTAATTAATGTTATATTTGGGGTTGTTTCATCTTATTTAACCAACTGTTTCTGATTTTTTTCTCAATTTGTTATTTTGCTGGTTACTCTAGGTTTGTTTGTTTTTTAATATGTATAAACTTAACACAGTCTGGAATTAGCAATTTTATTTTCTTCAAAAATACAAGGATTTTAGAATAATTTACTTCAAAATACTTACTTGCCTAATTTATATACTGTCATTGTTCAGTGCCTTATTTTTAATTTGTTTTCTTACAATTTTGTCATCATTGAATGTTTGAAAGATAATGTTTGTTTAGGTTTGCCACATACTTGCCAATTTCTTCCTTATCGTTACTTCTTGTGGTTCTTGAATTGTCTGGGTCTAAGGTTTGGCATTTTTCAACAACCGTAGAATAGTATTATCTCCTCAAATAGCACCTTTTCCCCATTCACTATATCATCTCCCTTGAACTTCAATTAGGTATATTTTAGACTTTCTCTGTTCTATATATCTTCAGTCATCTATAATGTTTGTCTGTCTCTGATTACTTTCTGAATTTCTGTTTCTGTGAATCTTTTAATTCACTAATTATCTCTTTACTTGGGTTTATTTTGTTTGACTTACATTTTATATAATAATTTTATGATTTCTTTTGCTTACATTGCTATATACATTTTAAGATACTGAAATTCTACCACAATCTGTGTGTATTTCATATCACACCCACCACCAGCATTACAAGTGTTCTTTTCCAGCACCTTGTTCCCTCCATTATTCCCTCTCCACTCCCACTCCACTGGTAACTGTAATTTGCATCCTGTGAATGTTGTTGGGGTTTATCTGTTCATTCATTTTGTTTCATTATATTCCACAGATGCATGAAACCATCCTGTAGATCTCTTTTTCTTTCTAACTTATTTTGTATAGCATAATCATCTCCATTTCCATCCAAGTCGTTGCCAAGAGGACAATTTCATTTTTATGTTTTTTTTTAGCTGCTTAGAATTCTATTGAGTGTATAGACCACAGCTTTACTATCCAGTCATCTATTGATGGACATTCAGGTTGCTTCCATGTCTTAGCTATTGTGAACTATGCTGCTATGAACATAGGGTTGCAATAATTTTCTAGTAAGAGTTTTGGTGTTCTCAGGCTACGTGTCTAGAAGTGAGATTGCTGCAACTACATTTATAAGGAATCTACATACTGTTTACATTCCTACCAACAAGGTAGAGGATTCCCTTTTCTCCACAGACCCTCTAAACACTTGTTTCTAGTCGCTTTAATATAGACCATTCTCACTAGTGTGAGGTGGTATCTCATTGTAGTTTTTGTGTCTAATAATGAGTGATACAGAACATTTTTTTCATGTATTTGTAGATCATCTGTGTCTCTCCTTTAAATAGGTGCCTATTCAATTTTCTACCCATTTTTTGAGTGGTTGTTTGCTTTTTTGTTATTGAAGTATGTGAGTTCCTTACATCTTTTGGAGATTAAGCTTTTGTCTAATGTACGTTGTGTGAATCTTTTCACATTTCATGGGTTAGTCTGCTTGATTTTTAAATTTAAGTCATCGTGTTCTCATTTTGTATTTCTGCAATTCTTATTTTCTGTCATTTTCTGAAAGACTATTTTAAGAGTAGTTAATAGTTTACAACAAAATTGAGAGGAAGGTACAAATCACACACGTTCCCTACCTCAGCACATACGTAGCTTCCCTCCATTTTCAACATTCTCCACCAGAGAGGAACATTTGTTGTCTTTGATGAACCTACATTAATACATGATAATCATCCAAACTCCCCACTAACTAGTTTTATTCATGTTCAGTGATAAAATTAATTCAGTTGTGTTTGTTCTGATATCTGCAATTTAAAGGTTTTTTTCACAGCCTGTACAAATAAAACCTTTTATTTTCTGTTATTTTAGTTTTTCTGTTGACTGAAACTATATAAAGACTAAATACTATTTTTTTAATAGCTCAGTTGAAAGTATTTGTGAACCAATAAAACTAAAAGCTTCCCAAATTAGACAAATGTAAGTTATCTAGCTCCCACATCCTAAGTGTATTCTTCCCGCCATACCATATTATCTTTACCATTTCTATTCAACACTTGTGATGAAAAATGTGTCCATTTTTTCTAATTTAGCTTTAAGGAACTGATAATCTTACCATTTGCTTAGTATTATCCAGTGAGGTCAAAGTTCCAACTCTCTATGGGCCAGAAATTCTCGTGTTTTTCTGTAGTAACTAGTGTAGTCTGCTCAGCAGTTTAGTTTTTTTACAAATGAGATAAATGCTCATCATCAGATGAGTGGATTAAGAACAGGTGGCACATATACACAATAGAACAGTACTCAGCTATTTTTTAAAAAATGATGTAATTGCCATTAGGAACAACATAGACCAAGAGGGAAGTATGCTAGTGAGATAAGTCAGAGGGAGAAAGACAAACATCATATGCCGTCACTCACATGTGTTATATAAACAACAAATGTACCAAATAAAATGAAAATAAACTTTTAATTTGTAAAATCAAAGTAATTTTTAACAAGGGAAGAGGAAGGTGGGTGTGTAAATCAAGTAAAAGGGATCAATCACATGGGTGAAGGATAGAATTGAACAGTTGGTAAATAATATATTATATACAAATGTTGATTTATAATAATGCAGACTTTAGCCTATATAATGTTATAATGCTTCAATAAAATTTAGAAAGGCCAGAGGAGCAAAATAGATTGACAAATCTCTTTCACCTTTCCTAACTAAATGTCACAGGGCTGATGATGGTAGCTGATGAGCATTGCAGAGAATCAGAAAACCTGAATTTCAGTTGCAGTTTTGTCACATACTGGGTTGGTAACTTGGGCTAAGTCTTTCAGCCTTTCTGAATTATTTTCTCTTTGAAAAATGAAGATTATAATAGAACCTCACAGTATCTCAAGAATTAAAATCATGTATCTGAAGGTACTTAAAAAAGCAGTACAGTGCTGAGATTAATGTAAATCATTATAGGGTAGATTATTATATAAGGGGTAAGTTTGGATATATTTTCAATTTATATGTAATATATGGTAATTTCCTAATATCTACCTCACAGATTTTATTAACTCAGTGCATTCATTGCAAATACAAATAAAAAATAATACTATTTTCAAGAACAGAATAAACAAAGATTACTTATTCTTTCTACTTACCTTTTTCCACTGCCTTTATAGGAAAGCCTTGAACTTAGGAATTCTTCGAGATCCTGGATCAGAAATTGAAGATCGACAATACCAAATAGACCTGCAGTCCATCAGTATTGGTACTGCTCAATGGGAGCAACTAAAACCAGAGAAAGAAAGTGGCACAGGAGGTGTGTTAACAGAGAGTGAAAGAAATTCTCAAAATCCAGCCCTTGAATGGAATATGGCCAGCAGGTAGGAAATGATTAAAATGCTTTCTGTACTTTGTAATATTATATTATCACAAAAACAGCTGGTGATACATCTTTAAAGAGCATTTCCAACCTAACTGTTTTGGTATCCTTTCTGAATTTCACAACAAACAGAAATGTTTTGTAATTAATGATTTTTGCCTGGAAATCTACTAGGCCTACTATTGTTACATCATAATTTGTGCACATTTAAAGTTATGTCACGCTTTTTTATTCATTTTCAATTACGTTCTTAGTGTTGAAAGTGATAGAATTTTTTTTTTTTTTTAATGGAAAGAAACAGGTAACTTGGCAAAAGTCAGGAAATACCAGTGTTCTTTTGCCCCATCCTGATTTTTCTGCTGGTCAGCTGGACCCACTGCAAAAAGCGAAGGGTGCATCTCTGAACTCCACTCCAGACATTTGAAAGTAGAAGACACATAATCTAATCAAAGCACAGTGTAAAGAATATTATCTCACCATGAACATAGTTTTTTCCTCCCCAACTCAGAGCAAATATTAAGAGAAAGCAAATATATTTACAAACAATATTTAAAAATGCTCACTAGAATACTTTGCCCCCAAATAGGAAAAGTACTCGCTGTTTTATTTCAAAAGGTTGCAAATTCCGTGCCAAAAAAAAAACCCTACAGGTAAGCAGCAAGAGTAATAGTGTCTGTTTTGCTAGCAAGGGGAGGGAATGATGCTATTTGCATCCCATTCTGCGCTTTAGTAGAGTCTTGTCATCTTGAATTTCTTATAGTGATAGCCATCAGTGGCCTTCTCATTAGCAGGACACTTATAATTAGGTGGGCTCTGACCTCTTTCTCACCCACTCTCAAGGTTCAGGCTTTGAGCTTGTCTTAATTTCTCCTGTAGGGGCATTGTGCTTCTGCATTTCACAGCCATGTTGATAGCACAAGAGAGATCTGTCTTCCTTCTTGTTCTACTGTTCTGCCAGTAGGCGGACCTTGACATCCTATGTGGAAATATTTTTAGCTTTTAACATCAATGCCAGTTCAGCCTCAGGCTGCCACTCAGTATCTGGCTAGAAAATATCTTTTGCCTCAGTTTTCTTTCCTGAGGAGGTGCTGTTGTTTTCTAAAAGTTGGTAAAGGCTGTGTAGTATTCCATTGTATATACATACCACATCTTCTTTATCCATTCATCTGACGTTTCTCGTTCTGAGCTATTGTGAATTAGGGGTGTATGAATCTCTGCAAATTCATATTTTGGGGTAAATGCCCACGAGTGAGATCATAAAGGATTTCTTTCTATCTTCAACTTTTTGAAGACGCTCCACACTGTTTTCCATAGGGGTCAACCAATTGGCACTCCCACTGACAGTATAAAAGTATTCATTCTCTCCACATCCTCGCCAACATTTGTTTTCAGACTTCTGGATAATAACCAAATCTCTCAGATGTAAGGTGATATCTCATTGTTGTTTTGTTTTACAACTCCCTGATAGCCAGTGAGTAAAAAACATCTTTTCATGTGCCTGTTAGTCATCTGTATATCCTGTTCAGAAAAATTGTCTCTCCAATTCCTCTTCCCATTTTTTGATTGGATTGCCTGTTTTTCTGTTATTGAATTTTATGGTTCTTTGTATATTTTAGATATTAAACCCTTGTCAAAAATAAGAAATGCAAATATTTTCTCCGGGTTAGTAGGTTATCTTTTTGTTTTGGTGATGTTTTCTTACTCTGTGAAGAAACTTTTTAATTTGATGTAGCTCCAGTTTATTTTTATTTTTGTTTCCCTTATGCTGGAGTTGAGTCCTCAAAGACCTCCCTAAGGCTGATGTCATGGAATGTCTTTCCTATGTTGTCTTCCAAGAATTTTATGGTTTCCAGTCCTATGTCCAAGTCTTAGTTCATTTTGAGTTAATTTTTGTGAATGGTGTTAGGGCATGATCTAGTTTCATTCTTTTGCATGTGACTGTGCAGTTATCCCAACACCATTTTTTAAAAATGCTTTGCTTTCTCCATTGTATACTTTTGGCTCTTTTGTCATAGATTAACTAGTTATGAGTGAGTGGACCAGTTTCTAGTGATTCAATTCTATTCTACAGTTCTACGCCTGTTACTATTCTAGTACAATACTGATTTGTAGTATAACTCAATGTCCAGGAGTATAATCCCTCCAGATTTATTCTTTTTCTCATAGTTGCTTTGGCTATTTTTTGGTCTTTTATTCTTCCATAGATGTTTTAAATTTTGGGGGGTTCTATTTCTGGAAATAAACCCATGGGATTTTAATGGGGATTGCATTAAATCTGTATGTTACTTAGGTAAGATGAGCTTTTTAATGATGTTGATGCTTCCAAACCATGAGCAGGGGCTATCTTTCCATCTCTTATATCCTCCTCTATTTCTTTTAAGAACTTGTAGTTTTCATTGTACAGGTCTTTCACCTTCTTTGTTAAGTATATTCCAAAATATTTGATTCTTTTCACTTCTATTTTAAACAGTGTGGTTTTCTGAATTTCATTTTCTCCTAACATGTTTACATATAAGAATGGAAACAAATTTTTGTGCATTGATTTTCAAGGCTGTAACTTTCTTATTTTTGTTGATGAGTTCTAGTAGTCTTTTGACAGCTTTTAGGGTTGTCAATATATATAATCATGTCATCTGCAAATAATGAGAGTTTTACTTCTCTTTTTCAATTTGGATTTCTTTTCTTCTTCTTAACTAATTTCTCTGTATAAGACCTCCAATATGATATTAAAAAGCAGTGATGAGAGTGAAAAGCCTTGCCTTGTTTCTGACCTAGAGGAAATGCTTTCAATTTTTGCTCTTGACTATGATGTTGGCTGTGGGTTTGTCATATATTATTATGTTAAGGTATGTACCCTCTAGCCCCATTTTATGCTGGCTTTTCATAATAAATGGGTGGTGGATCTTGTTAAAAGCTTTCTTTGTGTCTATTAGTTTAAAAAATAATGAGATGTATCCACCAATATATAACATCATTCAGAATACCTTCATCAGGCCCCTAAAAATTCCCTCTCCCCACCTCTTCATCATTTCCACCAAATCCCTGGTACCATTGATTTTTTTGCTAACTATAGTTTTATCTTTTCCAGAATGTTTTATACTTAGAATTTATTTTCTTTTTAGAACAATGTATTTTACTTTGAAATATTCATTTAAGTTTCTTACATGTTTCATGGCTTGGATTAATCACTGTTTCGTAGCCATTCTTCTGCATTTAGGGTAATTATTAATAAAGCAACTATAGACATTTGTATGCTGGCTTGTGTAAGGACCTATGATTGTGTGGGTAAGTACCAAGGAGCATGACTGCTGGGTTTTATGGTGAGACTATGTTTAACTTTATAAGAAACTGCTCGGTGCAACCTGGTGTAAGAATGTTAAGTCAGTCACCTGCAGAGGACACGGGCCACATACCCCTGGTTTTGAGTTCTAGGTCCAGGGTGGTGGTGGATATAACCAGTGTAAACAACCAAATGGAAATAAAATAAATGCGGCTTCTTCCTGTTTCTTCTTGCCTGACTGTTGTCCTGCATTCCTGCCTGCACCTTTCCTTTAAAAAACAAAAACAAAAAGACAAAGAAAATCTGCCAGACTGTCTTCTGAAGTGAAGTGACTTTATCATTGTGCATTCCTCCAGCAAGGAATGGACATTCCTGCTGTAGGTGTCCTCATTAGCATTTGCTGTTGTCAGTTTTGCAGATAACTGCCATGCTAATAGATGTGTAGTGGTATCTCATTGTTGTGATATGCCATTAAGTCATGACCCTGATGCTGAGCACTTTTTCATATGTTCATTTACATTTGACATATCTTATTTTATGAGATGTCTGTTCATTTCCTTTGCCCATTTTATAATTCGGCTGTGTTTTTATTGTTGAGTTTAAGAGTTCTTTCTGTAACTTGGCTATAAATCCTTTAAGAGATTGGGCTAAAATCTTTACCTAGCTCTAAATACTGAGGAATTTCTACTATTTAAAAAAAGTTGCATGTACTTACAATTATTCTATAATGATTGAGTTAAATTTTGTATGTAAGTTGTGAGATTTAGTTTGAATTGAGATTATTTGAATTGCCTATGGATGGCTATTTGCTCCAGCATGATTAGTTGAAGAGATTATCTTTCCCCTACTGAACTGCTTCTGTATCCTTCTTAAAAATCAGTTGGGCATTTCTATGTAGGTCTGTTTTCTGATTCTCTATTCTGTTCCATTGATCTGTGTGTCTGTCCTTCCAACAATACTATATAGTCTTGATTATTGCAGCTATAAAATAAGTATTAAAACAAGTATACCGATTCTTCCACCATGTATTCTTTTTTTTTAATTGTTTTAGTGATTCTAATCCTTTTGACTTTTAATATAATTTTTGCAATAGTATCAGTTATCTCTACATACTTTTGCTGGAATGTTGATAGCAATCCTAATTTAGGTGTATATAAATTTGGAGAGAAATGATACCTTTATCATGTTGAGTCTTCTAGTACATTAACATGGTATGACTTAACTTAGATCTTCTTTAATTTCTTTTTATTAGCACTTTGTAGTTTTCAACCAAAATGTCCTATATATGTTTTTCTAGATTTGCATCTATGATTTTCATTTTTTGATTATTTATTTTTAAAATAATTTCATGATTTTTGTTTACGCTATGTTCATTTTACGATATTGAAATTGCATCTCAGTTTATGAGTATTTCACACCACACAAGAGTTCTAATGTCCGTTATTTTCTTGCTCTTCTTAGGTGGGTTGAGTATAGTTATGTTTTGATTGTTTTCTTCTTTGCTTTTTCCCTGGGGATGTATTTTGAGGTTACCCTGAGGTTAGCATTAAATATTCTCTGTTTCCTATTTTTATTTGAAAACATACTAGTCTTACACTCATTCTAACCACCCACATTTTTATTTTCATCTCTTCCTCCCCACTTTTTATATTTGCTGTCCTAAGTGGGATTTCTTTACGCTTTTTGTAGAGCTGGTTTTTGTGGTGATGAATTCCTTTAACTTTATCTTCCTTCAGTTCTGAATAATGTCTCAGGGTATAGATCCTAGGTTGAAAATCCCTTTCTTTTATCACTTTGAATATGTCATGCCATTCCCTTCTGACCTCTAGAGTTTCAGTTGAGAAATCTGCTGACAGTCTTATGGGGACTCCTTTGTATGTGACTTGTTTTTCTCTAGCTGCTTTTAAGATTCTTTACCTTGTATTTTTGGCATTTTGATCTGTCTGGGTTTCTTTTATTAGGAACTCCTTGAGCTTCCTGCATCTGGAAGCTTGCTTCATTCCACAAAGTAAAGAAGTTCTCAGCTATTATTTCTTTAAATGCAGTTTCTACTCAGTTTTCTTTATCTTCTCCTTCTGGGACCCCTGTGATGTGAATGTTGTTCCTTTTGGTGTTATCCCATTGATTGGTTGCAAGTGCTCTCTTCCTTTCTTTACATCCTTTTCTCTCTTTGCCGGTCTTCCTGAATGCATTCCCCTACCCATCCTCTGGCTCACTGATTCCATTGGAGGCTTTATCCATCCTATTCTTGAATCCCTCTGTTGCATTCTTTAGGTCAGCCATTGTGTTCTTTATTTAATATCTTGCTTCCTTTTTTCTCTCTTTTTTGTTATTCTCCTTCACTTCCTCTATTGATTTCTTGATGTCCACGAGTATGCTTATCACTGTTTCCCTATTCATCCACAGGTAGTTTGGTCATGTCTGTCATACTCAGATTTTTCCCTGGGCTTTTAATTGAGTCTGTCATTTCACGTGTATTTCTCTTGTGTCTTCATTCTGTTTGACATTCTGTGTTTCTGTAGGTTAGGTTTCCTTGCAGTGAATATAGGATATTGACTTGCATAAGAGAAGCCTGGATCTTGTTTTGAACACTGGGAATTCTTGAGCTTTGTGACGTCACTGGTTAGATTTGTTGGCATTCTTAGATAGATCCTGCGTTGGGAACTGAATGTTCAGTCTTTAGGGGTGAAATGTGTTTGGGGGGGGTGGGGGTGGGGGCAGGTGCATAGCCTTCCCCCAGTGTCCCAGTTCTAAACAGGAATCATGGATCACCTTGTCCCTGGCCCACAGGCTACAGTTCTGCCTCTGTCCACTGGGTGGTGCTGTGGGTAACATTGACAAAGGTTCCTTCTTCCTTTAAACCTGGAGGTAGTAGGATTTCCAGTGCAGGGCTCCTGTGGCTCCTGAATTCCTCTAGCTGCCTTTTGGTTGTGGCACCACCCTGTGTGATTTTCCTTCCAGGGGCTCCTGCTCAGACATCGGAATGCTGGTCCTCCTACTGCCTTGTGCCCAAACTCTTTCCCCCACTGCTCTGTGTGCTGGTCCTGCTGGGTGGACTGCCTGTTACCCTCAGAGCGACCCCTTGCTGGGAGTCCCCGAATCCAAGGTGCAGCTCTGAACTGCTTCACCTTCTCCTACCCTTGTTGCGTTGATTGGGCGGCTATGTCTGCAGCCTGAGGCCAGCCCTTCCACCATGTGTCTGAAGAGTAGGTGATTTCTAGTTCTGTGAAGAGGATCCCCCAGGTCACCATCTTGACCATCTCCCGAATTTCATTTTTTGAGTGATTATAAATAGTATTCAATTTTTATTTCCAGTATAGGCAATTTCATTGCTATAGAAATATAACTGATATCTATATTTATCTTATATCCATATCTTGGCATTAGTTATATAGCAACAACAGCTGTTTCATTTTTTTCCCTTAACTGAATCTTATACAGATAGTTTTACTAAGATGTGTTCCTTAAACCTATTTAATGTTATAATGCAGTATTCCTTAAATAAAATCACTTTTTCAAAAAGAAATTTAAAAATAAAAATTTCATGTAAACTATTAAACTTTTTTGGAATATTAACAGAAAAATACAATAACAACAATAATAGTTTGTATAATACCCATAACTTTACCTAACTTATATAGCTTAATATTTATAATAATTATATGTGATAAAAACTATTTTTTGTACACGAAGAAACGTATCTCGACAAGCTAATTTGCCCTAAAACCAAATAATAAATAATAACTGTACTCCCTGTGAGGTTCTTCTTCAGGTATCCACATATTTTCTAACTTCATTGTGCTCTGTATTTTAATGAGCTTTTCAGCTTCCTGAAATATGATTTGTCACTTGCTACTAGGCCTTTGTATATGATCTTCTCTTTGCCTGGAACTCTCCTAACCCACCCTTTTTACTTGCCTAACTTTTTGCATTCATGTCTCAGCATAGACATCTTATTTTCTAGGACGCCTTCCCTGAATCCCTGAGACCAGGTTAGGTTACCCTTTGGTGTGCTCTAATATTCCTTAGCCTATTTATTTCTAATTCTGTGTATACTTTGTCTAGTTCTTGAGGACAGGGATCATACCATCCTGTTTATTTACCCTCTAGCACAAAGCATTTTCATGATATAACATGTATTTTTGTATTCTTTCACTGATGAATGAGTCAGTGAACCCCTGAATAGGGGTATAAATGGGGGTGAAATAACAGCTGGACAAGGTGTATTTTAGGATTAAGATGCAGCTATTGAGTCATCTGCAGAAAAGTGGCAGCTGAGAAGAATGAGTATTTGGGTCCTAAAAGGAGGGGCTGGGTGGCTCAGAACAAATCTGCTATGTCAGTCCTGCTCTCTAAATCACATGATATAATCCAAGATTAATTCCCATCATTTCTTTAAAAATCACAAATTCTGTCATCAACAAAAAGAATGAGCCACATTTGCCTCGGACGCTTTATGGCCACCATAACGTTATGGCCACATAGAACTTAACTCAGATATATGCCTCTCTTATTCATTCTTTAATTCATTTTTAAAATTTGTGTTTACTTGTATGTGTGCTTTAGTAATTTAGTTGAACTTTTCATAACATAAAATCAATGGTTTAAAGTGAACAACTCAACTCAGTGGTATTTTAATACATTCACAATATTGTGTATCTACCACTTTCATTACTACCACCTCTATCTCATTCAAAAACATTTTCTTTACTCTGAGGTAAAACCGCTTATCCATTAAGCAGTTTCTTTACATCCTTCTCTCCACAGCCCCTAGCAACCACCAGTCTGCTTTCTGTCTCCATGGATTTATCTATCCTGGATATTTCATATAAATGGAATCATATGATATGTGACTTTGTGTGTCTGACTTCATTCATTTAGCATGATGTTTTGGAGAGTTAGCTACATTGTAGCATGTATCAGTATTTCATTCCTTCTTATTTCTGAATAATATTACACATTAGGTTTATTGATTGTTGATGGGTGTTTGGCAAATGTGAGCAGTGTTGCTGTGGACATTGATTACAAATAACTGTTTTCAGGTAGTTAATTGGGTTATATTCCTAAGAGTAGAATTATAGGACCATATGGTAATATGCTTTAAGTTAAGTTATATTTAACTTTTTCAGGAGCTGCCAACTATTTCCATAGTGGCTGAACCATTTCGCATTCCTACCATAATGTTCGAGGGTTCCAATTTATCTGTGTTTATCACTAATACTTACATGTACCTTTTTGGTTTTTTTTACTAAATCCTTCCTACTGGGTGTGGTTTTGATTTTCATTTCTATAATGATTCAGTGATTATTCATATCATTCATATATTTTCTTAAAAAATGTTGATTCAAGTCTTTTGCCCATTTTTTAACTTGTTTTTTTTTTTGTTGATGATTTGTAGGAATTCTTTATTCTAGTTACTATAGCCTCTTCAGATATATGACTTACAAATCATCTTTTTATGTTCTTAATAGACACCTTTGAGGCACAAGTTTTTAGTTTTGATGTAATCTAATTGATATATTTTTGTTGTTATTTATGCTTTGGTGTCATATCTATGAATCCTTTGTCAAATTCAAGATCATGAAGATTTATGTTTATGTTTTATTCTGAGAGTTCTATGATTTTTTATAGACTGTTGATCCATTTTGGGGGCTTTCTTACGTGTTCATTTTGTTTTATATATTGTATGTGGTAAAAGTTCAACTTAATTTTTTGGCACATGACTGCTTGTCCCAGTACCATTTGTCAGAGAATCTGTTCTTTCCACATTGAATGATCTTGGCACTCTTACTGAAAATTAACAGACTTTGAACATCCAGTGTATGTAATGAAATTCAATGTTAGTTACTCTTTTATATGAGAAAACCAGAATGAAATAATTTCTAATTTATGTCTATCCCTTAAGAGCATAACATCCAGTCAAAGAGACAGACACATTAAGTACTAGAGTACAATGTGGACAGTGCTATGATAGACATAAAGATAGGATTCTTTATGAAGAATTAGGATCAAAATTGGGATTAATACATTCCATGCACATAAGATATCTTAGGTTAATAGATGTAACAGACATATAAAAATAATAAATTAATCTAAAGTCAACATAGGAACAAAACAGAGAACTTAAAGATATGAAAGATTAATCCTAATGGTAGGTTTTCAGTAAGGATTTCATGGAGTATATGACTTCTGAATTTGCACAGAACATTTGTTGCAGGAGTGGGGGGGAAACATTTTGAATTAAGAAAGCATTTGATTCCAAGGCTAGTAGTACCCAGCACATAATATTGTGCCTGGCACATAATAGGTACTTAATAGAAGTTTTGGTGAATTAATGAAAGATTGAATCATTTGACGACTAAATACAGCTAATAATCAAGTGACTGAAAGTGTTTCTGAGGATATTGATTCAAATGAAGACAATATATTTCAAATCTGTTGTAGCTTAGGTCTGCTAAATTAATCCTCACAAAAATATAAGCTACCTTAATTATATTTTCATATTTTAATTTGGTTTTGCAGATAGAATTCAAAAGACACACAGTAAAGAATAATTTGCTCCCAACCCTGACCTATATTAAATGACAACCTTTGTAATGATTTTCATTCATTCCTCCTGAGTACATTACTAAAATATTGTCTTTAATCACAATGAATTTCTATTTGTATATTAAGAAAGTGGGAATAAGTAAGTTAAGCAAATCATCAGATTTTAAAACTTGTAGATCATTTTACTTCTAAACATTTGTATTTCATCTCAGGGAATATGTACATTCAGGGTTCAGTCCGGGCTGTAGAATCTCTATCATAGCATAAGGAATTTACTTTAGGATAAGATTGTATTTGATTGTGGAAGAAGCTGCAGAGTAAGGGTCTAAAAGTGGGAGATAGGGGTTCAGAAAAGTCATTAACCAACCCTCTTAGTCTCTTAACCTGGTTAGAACCAAGGGAACCTGAAAGCCAGGCTGGTGGGAACACATAATAAAGTTAGGTGGTTGCAGGCTGCCTTCTCTGCATCTGAGGGTGAGCCTGCAGTTGCTGTTGCTCAGCAGGGCCAACAGTTAGGAAAAAAGACTGGTCACAGAGTCAGGAAGAATAGGACAAGCTAGACATTTCCGGTCCCTCCGCATCAGAATTTCATTGTATTTAAAACAGCATGATTTTCAAGGAATCTGGGCCACTATTTCCGGTCCACCTTCCTAAGCTCACACAGGTTCTCTCTTAGCAAACCCTACACTCTGAAACATTCTTAGCAAGTTAACAGAGCAAACCACTATAAGAAGTCAAGTTTGAGGAGGTTCCTTTGCTTTGTCTGTCATTTAGAAATAGAACTTAGTCAACTACTTTTCTTCTGTTCAATCCTCTGACCCCTTACACTTAAGCTAAGGTTCATTGTTAGCTAATCATTTTTTTTTTCTTTTTCTCTTAGCAACCATTTTCACTACATCTGGGTTTATTTTATAATCTGAGGAAATGAAGTGCTGAGAACTAAAATAACATGTACTGATGTCTGCCATATGCAGGTTATATGTTCAAATCACTATTGTTATTTTTCATGGTGATTAGTGCTTTGGTGGTGTGAGAGGGGAGAGAGAATAGTAGAAAGTTTATATTGCAATTTACTGAAAATGACAGTAAGTTTTAATTCTCCAAGTTAATATATTTTTGTTTACAATATTTAAATACATAATTTGAATCACTTTTAAGCCTGAAAACTAATTTAGTTTTTATCCCAATACTTTTAATTGCCCCTGTCCTTGTGTTTGATTTCCTTCGGTAATTTTATCATTCAAAGTTGATTAACTGAGATATAGTTTAAGTATATTTATTTGTTTAATTATTTTCATGTACATGTACCAGATTTTATATATATATATATATATATATATATATATATATATATATTCTGCAACCTTTTTTTCACGTCTTTTTAAAAAAAATACTATGCTTGCTTAGCAAGCTAGTCCTATACTTAACCAAGATTGGTAACATTGGAAATTTGACTTCATGTTGGTAGTAAAGTCCCTGAACTATAGGTTATTGACCTTAATTTTGGGAGATTTCAACTATTCTATCTGTTTTTAGATAACTTTTATTTTTATTTTTTGAAGCGAGGTATTACTCAGATGTTCTGAGAAGCATATGCATATTTTGATTTGTGGCTAATTAAATATGGTGTTTTTCCAAAATTGCACCTGAAATCATAAACAAGTATGTGGAAGGAAAGTATTTCTGATTTTACTCTTCAGCGTGAGAAGAATCATGTTAGTCTTAGTTGTTTGAGGATATAAAACTAATGCCTAACTAAAAAAGAAAAAAAAAGTGTGAGAGGGGACAATTTTAGAGAAATAACGGAGATTTTCCAGAACTTATTAAATATAGGAATTGACAGATTCAGGAATCTTAGTTCGTTCTGATTTAGATAAATGTACTAAAATGCAATAAACATATCTTGAATCAAATGAAACAACAAATCTTCTATAATGACTTAAGATATTAAAATCAACTAGAGAAAACAATTACCTTTAGCATGCTAAGGCAAATGGGGATAAGAGAACTGTGGAAGAAATAGTTCTTTGATATACTCTAACAGTTACTTACTGTATCTATATTGTCCTTAGTAATATAGAAATGGTACAGGGATTTGTACCTATCATCCAGTGTAAGAGGACTAAATCCATATAAACTTATTAAACATTGACATTCAGAAAGGTACTTATCAAATAACAGGAAAGTAATCCTATCTGTTAACAAAATTATTCTGTTTAACTCTGGGAGAAGTAAATTAAATATAGAAAAGTATGTTTCTCTGAAATTATGACTAACCAAGAAGACTAGCTGTATATGTCACATGCCTTCATGAAAAGACACGTTTTAGGAAGGCTGTGGTCACTTTTCCTGGGCTCA
Organism: Solenodon paradoxus; assembly: GCA_004363575.1. NCBI lineage: Eukaryota > Metazoa > Chordata > Mammalia > Eulipotyphla > Solenodontidae > Solenodon > Solenodon paradoxus. Next base: position 211,350 of record RJWH01001535.1, on the reverse strand, counting down.
GCATAGTTATGCTAATTTCTTTTGCCCATTTTTCATACATTTTGCTATGACTCTGAGAAACATTAAAGCAGTTTAAGATCGGTACTTCAAAAATCACATATTATGAAAAGCTAGATGTATGAGAAACTTAACTAAGGTTTCCAAAATACTGCACCAGAAAGAGTTAAAAAGTCCTAGATGTTCAGTGTGTGCATACAACAGTTCTTATGCACAACTTTTTTAGTATGTGTAATATGACAGCTGAGCTTTGGATAGGAGATACTTAAGAAAAGATATATAAGACTTGTGGTAATCAACTGAGATGATCTCTTACAGTGGTTATTCCTAAGTATGAAAAACAGTATTCAGAAAAGTTTATTTTAAATAAGTTTACAATTTGAAAAGGATTTGTTATGCTATGAGTGACTTGCTGTTTGTAGAGATTCCTCTTATTTTCAGGTTGAGAGTCATAAGGATAAATAATTTGGATTCTATAGCAACTTTATAAATAAAATATTTAGATAAGAGTTTAAACTCCTCTAGGTAGATTTTTTACACTATCCAGTGACTTTCTAATGCAATCAAAATAAAATAAACCCTCTGACTTATAGAACCATTCAGATTCAGTCCTTACAGTCAAGCATGACACTTAAAATGTATTCACCATATTTCTACTTGTAGGTCTCTGTGTTGCTCAGAACTCTTTGATAAAAGCCCCCCTGAAATACTTGCATGGATAGTTTATTCTTGTCATTCAGCTATTAGAAGAAGCCTTACCTGAGCCCCAATCTAAGGAATCTCCCAGTTATCCTTATCACATTATACTGTTATATTATTTTATAGCATTTATCACACTCTGAAATACAAGAGAATATGGACTGTCTACTGTGGTGCCAGGTTCTTTGCTAGGTGTTGAAACAACTAAACAAAATAATCTTAAATAGGGCATGTATAATGAATGATACAGAACCTACAGTGAGTTGTGCAAGCATTCAGTTTGAGACCTAATCTTTTATTCAATGTTCTAAACTTATACAAGGAGTTATAAAGACATAATGCTCTTGTAAACAGTGCAACAAGAACTGTAACTTAAAATAAGGATGATTTTTAAGCTATATTTAAATAAAATGCCAGTACCACTTTAGCTTGGGAAAATTGAATAAAGTTAAAATATTCTCATTTTTTAAAAAATATGCAAATTAACAGAACGGAACTATGGCTAATATATTTGTGATGGAGATCAAAAATGCTACATATATTACAACCTGTAAAAGGAAATCTATGAGCATATCTATATAGAACCACCCATATAATTAAATTTTGCTGAGACGTTCAGTGAATAGTAGCTCTGGTTATATAGTTTCCAGTTGTTTATGGACTGAAACTGCTGTGTCTAATTCTACTTGATAACTTTTTCCAGGGAAAATTTTCAAAATAAACTAAAGGGAGAATGGAGAGAGGAGGAGAATTCATGAACATTTCTCAAAGAAAAGAACATCAGAAATCATGTGTTGAGGAGATATGCAGAGGACAGAGACATCTGCCAAGGGACAGATGTCTCTCTAACATTGTCCCTTTTCCTTTCTTCCTGTTCTCTAATTTTGGAATGCCAATTAAAAACAATGCTTTTCCAGGTCTCTTCACTGTTCTTTTAAATATTTTATTTTAAAATTTAGTACATTCCTAGAATCCTAGAATATAATTTATTATTGTTTTCTTAAACTAGATATAAAATGCTGTTTATCCATTTTTGCATATTTAATTTTAATAGCTTTTTTTGTTTCTGCATGTTCTTTTTGATAATTTCTTAAATCTGCCTCAGCTTTTTTCATAATACCTGGTTTTAGTCCTCATTTTTTTTTTATTCCATCCCTTGTACTTAGTAATTCTAAAGAAGTTTATTGTCCAAATTCGATAATGGGGTTGAATTTTCCTCTTTCTAATAAACAATAATTGGGGTAGGGATATAAGATAATCTGTGATTAGGAGTTTATCTTTAGTGGACTTCATTCCTGAGTCCCTTTTATCATTTGAGGACATGCTTTCCAAAGAGATTTTACATCTATTTATGATGTAAATAAAGGTGCCTCAGTGCATCAAAGTTCTAATGCCAATTTTATATGAATAACTCAGAATGGGTATTTCTGGGCTAAACAAGTAAGCATTCTAGGACTCAGTTGCATTATGAGTATATATGGAGGCTTCCTCATACCAACCAGCAATTCTCAGACACCCTGCTGGTGGCTGAGAATTCAACTCAATTCTGGCATTATTTACCTACATAGTATTAGATTCCATAGGTTAAGGGCTCTGTCTCCCAAGACAACTGTACATGTGAGATGCCAGTTGCAAGCCCAGTCTTGTTACATGTGATTCTAACTACTGGCTACAGAGGGGATGGCCCTATGACCTCTTCCTCAGACCTTAAGTGCCAGTTGCAAGTTCAGGTTATGATTGTGCTTCTAATTGTGTCTAAATCAGAGGTTACCATGACCCTCTCCTCAGGTCCAGTGAATATGCTATAACAGTTCAAAGAACTCAGAGAAACTATTTATTTATTATATCGCTATCATTAAAAGTATTTAATTCAGGAAAAGCCAATTGGAAAAGATGCGTAAGAAAGGAAGAGGAAAAGAGGGCAGATTCCCTATACTCTTTTTATGTGCACCATTCTCTAAAATCTGCCTGTGTTCACCAACCGTAAAGCTCTCGGAACCCTTTCCTTTGGGGTTTTGAATGGAAGCTTTATTCCATAGACATCATTGATTAAATCATTGGCCACTGGTAATGAAACTCCATCTCCAGCCACTCCACTCTCCCTTAGAGTTATGTGGGTGTGACTAAAAGTTTCAGCCCTCTAATCACATGATTGTTTCTCACGGCAGATAGTCCCCATACTTAGGTGCTTTCAAAATTCACCCCATTGATTAAGCAGAAGACACCTTTATTACTCTCAGCACTTAAGAAATCCCTAAGGTTTTGGAAGCTGTGAGTCAAGCATTCTGGATGACCAAATATATATTTCTTAAAAATCATAATCTTGCAACAAATGATATCTATTACATCTACCAAACACACGTAAGGAATTTCATTCCATTAATTTTAATTTTCCAGGGAGATCTGATTTTTTGAATAAGTACATTTGCCAAGACAGGAAGACTTCCTTGTTTACTGCTTCTTGCAGGCAGATATTTTTCAACCCCTGATGTAGGTAAGCAGCTCATTCCAAAATCCTTACCTTTCAGGAATATAGTTACTAGCCTTAGTTTACTGAGAGTGGCTAAGATTCTGACGTCATTAACAGCGTCAGTTAATACTTTGCATTTTTTCTTTAATTTTAAACCTTAGGTTATTCACTAGTTAAATATTGGCTGAGTTTAATTCGTGTCGTAAGTTATTTTTCTTTCTGTTGAATTAATCCTTAAAAATATTTGAACCTCAAAAAGAATTTAATGATTTTTTAAATATGTATCATTACCCCAGATATTTACCAGAAATAACACAGAAGAAAACTTTGTACTTTATACCAGAAATATTACCATGTTGTAGGACTACAGACTTACTAACATTTTTTAGGGTCCTAGGTCTTTCATATGTTGTGTTACTGTTTTAATTCATCACATAATGGAGAAAAATTATGATATGAAATTTTTTTTTCTTTCCATAAGTGCTTTAGTTAGTGTTTTCTCTTATTTGGTTCTCTGCCATCCATTCCATTTTAAGGTGTTTTTAATATATCATATATTTTAGCACTCCCCTATGAAACTACTTCAGATGTTACATGTTTCTCATATTGGTCATTTTGTGGAATTTGAGCTATTAGGCTGTAATGATGGTGTCTCTCAGGATCTCAACCCTCCCTCTGTATTCACAGATTTTAATATTTCTTCCTGTTACTCTCTATTCACTAGATCTCTTAATTCTTTAAAATTGACTTTCTTGAAATCCAATACTTATATGTCACAGAACCAGATGATCCAGTTTGCTTTTTTGGCAGAGAGCATGTAAAGCTCTGCCCATTGCAAAGTTCAACAAAAGATATTAGTACTCTCAAGGCTGCTCTGGTTGAAAAGGATAAACAGACGAGTTATATCTGAGCTTTTTCATGAGATAACTTATGCCAATTCTCTGATCTCAACTTTTATCATTTTATTACGTAAGGGAATAATAGTGACATTTATGAAGAATAGTAAATCAATGGTTTGAAGGAATTTTGACATATGCCTTGCTAGTAAAATATAAAATTGTATTCATAAAATGAAAACTGAAAATACAGATAGTAGACTTGAAGACATGCACAGGCATAAGCTTTGGTTTCTCAATAACATTTTCAGATTTTGTCTTCTACTATGTATATAATACTTCCTTTGACATTATTAGTAATTTTGAATGTAGAGTAGATATGTTATACAAAATAATTGATCAAAAGTGAGAATGTATAAGGAAAAATTAAAATAAAATCCAGGAAGCTATTCTGATATATCAAATTGTACCACAGACCCAATTCTGGAATCTGTGTTTCCACTGGATAGATTTCCCCAGTCTCTCAACCTCATTTCATCATAGGTAATGTGGGGCTAGTAATGGTCCTTACCTTAATATACAGGACTTTGTGAAGAAGCATTCAGTATCAAAGACACAAAAGTCATTTACATATCCTAAGACAGTTATAATCCATGAATTCAGATGATTTTTAGAACTTTAAAGAAAAAGTTAAAGATTTAGAGGATATACTTGTAAACCTATTAAAATTGGAAAGATGGTATTTGTCAAATAAAAAGTCAGAAATATAAAGAAAGATTATTATTGATAACAAAAGAAATGGTTATTATTGCAAAAACTAAAGGAATTGAAAACTAAATAATTTGTTGAAAGATCTTACAGGGCTGCTACTAATGAGATTGATTAATTGCATCAGTATTTCTCAGTGATTATTTTGCCATTTTTTATAAATCTGAGGTTAAGAAAAATAAAGTTACTAAACAGTATAAAGTATACAAATAGGCACTCTCAAAGGAATGCTGTGATTTTGCCACTCATGTTTATAGTACATAGACTTGTACAAATTTAATGGAAATTATCCTTAAAGAAAATGATGACTAATATTTTGTTTTACTTTTATCTATTAGCATACGGAGACATCAAGAAAGAAGAGCAATTTTGACTCCCATTTTAACCGATTTTTCTGTCCGAATAACTGGAGCACCTGCCATCATTTTCACCAAAATAATCTCTCCAGAAAATATGCATACTGAGGTTGGAACTTAAGTTTTATTTTAGTTTGATGAATTAACTCCTCTTTTTGTATTTTGGGTTTTCATAGTTTCACTGCACAGCATATAAAATTTGTTTATTATTAATGTTACTTTTTTTTTTCCCCTTTCCGAGGCCTTGAACCTAGGTCCTTGGGCTTACCAAATAATTTGTCCAGATATTCACCAAAGTAAAGTAGCAGAGTGTGGTTTGGACCCAACTGATCTGATACCAAACCCTACATGCCTAACCTCTATAACCTCTTTTTAATGAAAGATAATATCAACAGATAGCTTTAAAAATTCTCACATAAATTCCTTTATGTAGAGGGTTGTGCATTAAATACTGAATTTAGTCTTCACAACATCCTTATAAGATAGATACTGTTAGTTTCCATAATTTATAGGTGAGGACACTGAGATCAAAAGATCAAACAATTGGTGTATCTAAGCTTTATAGAATTAGCAGCTGTTTCTACATACTGTATTTTTACTAGTTCAGGATTAGTCATTTACTCATTTCACAGTAGCTATGCCACTGTGGTAGAACCTAGATATTTTAGTAAAATTTCATCCCCTTGGAATAGTATTATGACAGTTTTAATTTTTAAAATATTTCTCTATCAGTGTACTTTTATCCTTTTGTATCATTTCTTGAGGAATGAAATTAAAATTTTAACTTTAATGAGAAATATAAGGAACTCATAGGGTAAAGGTTATTTAACAAATCAAAGAAAAAAGGATAATCATTTCTGACTTGCTGTTCTTTAGGATTTTATTAAAAGCCGCTCTAAGCTGTCTAGCTTGTGTTTGGACCAGCCATAAGTCTCCTTAAATCTTTTGCCTTGGATGACATTAATAAAGAGATGGTTTGTTGGACTTTTCCAAGTATTTGAACATTGTCCACATGCACTTCATGACAAGAGGCAGAACTTCTGCTTATTAAGTGAAGCTTCTGAATTGTTTTTCATTTCTGTTTTCATTGTCTGAATGGTTTTCCAACAATGAATGTTCAAATGTCTCAGTTATGTAGAACAGCACCAGTTAAGTAGTGGACATCTACCTAATGCTGCCAAGATTTTAGCAGCTTGAAGAAGAAAAATTAATTAGTCTGGCTGTCTTTGGCTTCAGTACTCTACTTTGTTATAAATCATTTGGAGTGTATCCTTTGGAGACTACTCAAGACCATACCACTTGTGATTGTTATTTCCGGCCTACAATTGACTGTTTACATATGATACCCAATTCGATAGCAACCTAAGAAAGCAGCCTGTCTTTCAAGCCAACCTTATTTTTTGTGATATTCTAGAAGTAGCATAGTACATGTTACTTAGGTGATATTCAATAAATATTTGTTGGTTTGAATGACAGATTATTCTAAAGAATTTTATCATCACTTGCATACTGAAGCAATATGTAGTTTGATTTATGAAAAGGCCAAGTGTATATGAAAAGGTAAAAAAAGGTCTGTTGCTAAAAAAGTCACTTAAATGTGCATTTTAAATTAGTGAATTGCATAATATATGAACTGAATCTGAGTAAAATGGTTAAAAACAAAACAAAACAAAAGTTATTGTTAGTTTCTTGCTCTGTAATTAGCACAGGGCCAAGTGCATAGCAGACCCTCATAAACGTTTATTAAATTAATCCATTACACTGTGTCAAGTGACTCTGCTCACCATTTCTGCTATCTCCTTTAACATATGAACTTGAGTCCTAGGAGACTTCATCAAAATAATAAAGGTCAAATAAGAAAGTGATAAATTATCATCTACTGGCTTTCATAGTTCTTTATCTGTTTGAAAACAGAAAACTCTTTTTCCTTCAGGAGATTTTAGTGTGTGGCCATTCTTTGGAAGTGAATATAACCACAAACCTGGACTTCTTCTTAAATGTGGCTCAAGTTCAACTCTTACATCAGTTAATAGTAGCCAATATGACTGGACTGGAACCATCAAATAAGGCCACAGAGGTAACTATTACCTAATTTTTATTAGTCGTATTGCATTTTTTGCCAATTTTATACATTGATAATGGGAAAACTAGAATTAAATGCTTTCTGCTAATTATTGTGTATTTAATTCATAAATTATTTTGGATTATTGTTACTTTTGAAATTTGTTTCATCTCTTTTCCTATTATTTGTCATTTACCTTTACAAAATTTCTGTAACCTAGCTTCAGAAAATCTTTCGTTAAAAATGAATTTTTCTTACTCTGCTGCAATTTTGACAGTGCAGTGAAAAAAGCTGGTATAGATTTCAAGAATAGGGCCTCTTTTGGAAGACTATTATGTGAATATCTTCAATAAATAACTTCTAGAGCATTCCTTTCCCATGCTCAGTGAAGAACAGACCTAATCATAAAAGTTGAATGTCTGCCTAGAATTTTAATTTTAATCCAGTGTTCATTGGAAGCCTGCATTGTAACCACAAAACATGTCAGCTTGAAACAGACAACTGCTTGTTAGACACTTCTCCAGATAAGCTTTCTTTGTTTTTTCCTTTGGTACTTCTGTAATCATGTCTGTATTTAGCTATAAAAACTCAAGGGAAGAAATCATTTATCTAACCATGCATTATGCAAAAAGCTCTAACTTCTATTTATTAAGAAGAAAAGGAAGGGAGAAATATTTACTGAAAGACTTGTTAGGCCACTTGCCAGGTATTTTTATGTTGCTAGTTTACTTATCTTGAAGCAAATTAATTAGTCACCCTGTGAAGTAGATGTGGGCAATATCACCATTCTACAGATTAGGATCTTGAGACTCCAAGACAGTAAGTAATGTGTCTGAAATCATATACATATAGCTGAAAAGTGATGGATAATATGAAATTTGAATTTAGATCTTTCAAGTCAGTGCTTTTTCCATTCTGCCCTATTTATGTACTGTTACTGTTATATTTACCTTTTAATCTTTTAATTAAATACAGTTATATGTTGGTTTTTAGCTTTCATAGAAAGATTCTCTAAACCATCTTTTCATCCATGATTTCTTTTTACTTAGTATCTTTTTACTAGGACTATAGAACTAAATATTCTCGAGAATTTTGACTTTTTTCCAGTAAATATATTACTTGTTGTAAGTTTATCACCTGACACAATATTGATGGCAGCAGTTATATAACATATTTCAATAGAAAGTCTTTATATATATTAATGTAACCACCCTCATTATTACTCTCACTTACCAGAATATATATATTTTAAACCAAGAATGTACCTATATTCACACATTATAATCATCCAAAGTTCATAGTTTACCTTGGGGTTCACATTTATACATTCTATGACTTTGGGCAAATGTGTAGAATAGCTATCACTATAACTTCATACGGAGTATTTTTACTACCCTAAAAATCTTCTGAACTCCACCTACTCATCTTTACTCACTCTTCTCCCAGGTTAACAGTGATCTTTTTATTGTCTCCATATTTATGTCTTTTCAAGAAAATCATTTAATTGGAATTATACAGTATGTAACCTTTTCAGTTGACTTCTTTTACTTAATAATATGCTTTTAAGGTTTTTCCATGTCTTTTCAGTGCTTCAAAACTGAAAAAACTTGTTTTTTGAAGTCCTGAATAATATTCCCTTGTGGATGTGCCACAGTTTGTTTATCCATTCATCTGCTGAAGGACATCTTGATTGCCTTTTAGTTATGACAATTATGAATATAACTGCTATAAACATATGGGCGCAAAGTTTTGTGCATAACTTCTTGCTCCCTATGGGTAAATAATAAGGAACATGATTGCCGAATTACATGTTAGAGTATGTTTAGTTTTTTGAGAAACAGTCAAACTGACTTCCAAAGTGACTTACAATTTTGCATTCTCACCAGCAATTAATTAGATTTCCTGTTACTCAACATCCTCACCCCACCCCCAGTTTTTGATGTTGTTGGTCAAGATTTGGCCATTCTACTAGGTGTGTAATGCTATCTCATCGTTTAGCTTGTATTTCAATAATGACATACAATGTGGGATATCTTTTCATAGGCTTATTTTTCATTTACGTAGCTTCTTTAGTAAAATGTCTGTTAAGGTCTTGGCCTTTTTTTAAATTGGGTTATTTTCTTATTGTTGAATTTTAAGAGTTCTTTGTATATTTTGGATTATCAGATGTGTTTTTTGTAAATATTTCCTCCCAGTCTGTGGCTTGTCTTCTAACTCTCTTGATACTGCTTTTCACAGAGCAGAAATTTTTATTATTAATAAAGTTTGGTTTATGAGTTAATCTTTTATTAGTCGACTTTTCTGTCAACTAATAGGAATCTATTTCTGGGTTCTTGGTTTTTTCCCATTTGATCTATTTGTCTAGTCTTTGCCAGTACCACACTCTCTTGATTACTTCTTTTAGTCCAGCAGCATCCAGCCTTCCATTTTGTTCCTGTCCTTTAACAATGTGTTGACTATTCCAGGTCATCTTCCTCTTCTTATGAGCTTTTGAATGGGTTTGTTAATAGCCATAAAATAGTTAATTTTGATTAGTACTGAATATAGATTAAGTTGGTAAGTACATCTTGACAACATTGGAGTCTTCCAATCAATGGAATGGAATATCTCTCCAAATACAGATCGTCTCAGATTATGGAGTCACATTCTGATAAATCTATCATAAATTGCAAACATAAATCAAAAATGCGTGTGATACACCTAGCCTACTGAACACCAGAGCTTTGTCTAGTCTACTTTAAACATTCTCAGAACAATTAGCCTATACTTGGGCAAAATCATCTACCACAAAGCATAAATAATATGCTTTGTTATTTATTAAAGATATTTGATATTATTAATATATTAATCATTATTAGTGTTGATATATAATATTATTAAATAATAATAAATTTTGGGAAATATCATATAATATATTACATACCATACTAAAGTGAAAAACAGAATATTTATTTACCCTTGATCAAGTGCTGGCTAGGCACTGTGGCTGACTGATGCTGTTTAGTATTATGAATATCATACTGCATATCATTGACACTAGAAACAAAAATGGATTCCAACTTCAGTTTCTACTGAATGTGTATCTTTTTGGTACAACTGTAAAGTCAAAATTTTTAAATCAAACCATTTTTGTGGACTGTCTTTATTTACTTCTTTAGTTCTTTAAAAGTTTTATGCTTACGTTATATGCATGTTACATATTTATTTATTAGATTTATAACAAAGTATTTCTGATGTGCTATTGTAAATGTTATTGTATTTTTAATTTCAAATTCCCCTTGTTTACTCTTGGTATATAGGAAACCTTATATACCTTAGATACTGCTGTTAACCTTAGATACTGCTGCCTTGCTATCATCACTAGTTTCAAGCATTTAAGTCAGTTATTTCAGATTTTCTATATAAACGAGCATGCAATGTATGAACAAAGACAGTCGTATGTCGCTTAATTATGGGTATGTGCTCCAAGAAATGTAATGTTAGGCAATTTTGTTGTGCTATGTGTAGTAGACTATACCAACTAGGTTTATGTAAATATACTCTGTTGCATTCACAGAACTCTTCCTTTCACAAATGATTTCTCTATAGCATGTGATGCTATTTATAGCGTTTTGCTCACTACAAGTAGTACGTCTTTCATAATTCTCAAACCCTACTGCTGCTGTATCAACTCAGTTAATATAAAATTATAAGTCCTTTATTGTCTTTTCAACAGTATTCAGAGCATCTTCACCAGGTGTAGATTCCAACTCAAGAAATCACTTTCTTTGCTCAGTCATAACAAAAAACAAAAACTCATCCGTTCAGGTTTTATCATGAGACTGAAGCAATTTAGTTACAACTTCAGGCTTCGCTTTTAATTCAAGTTCTTTTGTTATTTCCACCACATCTGCAGTTACTTCCTCCACTGAAATTGTGAGCCCCTCGAAGTCATTCATGAGGGTTGAATCATCTTCCAAATTTCTGTTAATGTTGATATTTTGACTGCCTCCCATGAATTATTTTCTTGATAGCCTTTAGAATGACTTTTGAGATGCATTGCCCACTAAGCTTATTTCTGGATTTTGATTTCAAGTGAGAAATAATACAACTCGCCCTTTCATTTAAATACTTAAGAGACCATTGTAGGGTTATTAATTGATCCAATTTCAATATTATTGTGTCTCAAGGAGTATGGCGGCCTGACGAGAGGGAGAGAAGCAGGGGAAGCCATCAGAGACACACAACATTTGTTAATTAAGTTCACATTCTTATATGAGTGTGGTTCGTGGAGCACCAAAACAAATAGCCATAGTAATAGTAAAGATCACTGATCAACATAACAGATAAAATTTTAATGAAAAAATTTGAAAAATTGCAAGAATTACCAAAATGTGACACAAAGACAAAGTAAGCACGTTATTGAAAAAATAGCATCAATAGATTTGCTCATTCCTGTGTTGCTGCAAATCCATCTTTGTGGATGGAGAACACACATACAGAATTTCTGAGGTACAGTAGAACAAGTTATACATATACATGTCTTTCCATATTTCATTATACAGTTCAAATCTCTGTGACAACATCTGGCTCGATAGGACTAATGCAACAGGAATGTTGACTTGGATTTCTTATGTCCTAGTTTTCTACCATTTACATGAAGTAAGAGTCAATCTTCTTGATAACATCCTAGTCAGATTCAAAGGTACAATTCTAACTGTTCTCCAAAAATAGAACTCTGCTACTCATCCTTGGTTTCTTGTCTAGTGATCAGCAGGGCTATAGTTATTGACAGAAATGTGTTTACTCTTTAGAAGATTATTTACATTCTTTCAACATAGTATGGGTCCTAATTATATGAAAGTAGTTATTAGTAATGTAATAACATTCATGCAATAATAAATGAGGGCGATAGTCTAGTTATATGTATTAATAAAATCAGGAAATTTTTGAAAAAATAGAAGTAGTTAAAAAACTTAGTGTACATCTATTGAGGAACTAATAATGCAGGTCATTTTTATATCACAGAAGAGCAAAGTAAAAATCATTTTTAGCTTTATTAAAGACATTAGAAGGAATTGCTCAAAATCAAAGTGAGCAAAGAAAGACTACCTTTAGATCATTTTTTCCAGTGTGGTCACAAAAAAAAAAAATTATACCCTAAAAAAGTGTAATTTGCAAAGAATGTTACAGTATTTAAGTAATTTATGCTGAAAATATGAAAACTGAGCAATCTATCATAAACTTATTAAATCATAAATAATATAGAGATGCTACTAAAACTACCTATTACCATGAAATGGTTAATTTTTTTTTGTTAATGTAGTTTTGAAATTAAAGTAATACATGAATTTTAGCAAGCAAAAGTTACTAACCTAAATATGTAAGTATAGCATCATTCTCATAATATTCCTTCTACCTCTTAGTCACTTTTAGTTCTGAAAACAGTTTCTTCTGCTACTTGTCCCCATATTTCTGAATAAAATGAAGACTGCCATCTCTTGATTTACTCATTTTAGTATTCCCTAGTCTCTTGATATTTATTGTAGGTGAGAATTCCATCTTTTTAATATTTGCCTTCTACTCCATCTTCCCATTATTCTTATATTGTTTTAGTAACTCAACATGACTGATTTTCACATTAAGTTAAAACTAAATCATGACTCATTTGGAATTAATTTTCCAAGTGGTGTGAGGTGAGGTATGGTGTAATCTTATCGTATCCCAAGTAGCTACCGGTTGTTGTAGCCCAATTGATTTTCAAGTCCGCTCCTGCTTCAGTGATTTGAGATGTCGCCTGTGTCACTCACTAAAGTTCCATATGTACTGACATCTGCTTCTGGATATTCGTTTCTATTCATGAATCAACACTACACTATGTTTATTATCTATCGAGGTTTTGTACTATATTTTAATATCTTATAAGACTGGTTGCCTCTTACTGATTCTATTTTGCAGTGGTTTCCTAGCTATTGTTGCATGCTTATTTTTCCACAAGAGAAATTATTATGATTTGCTATGAAAATGACTTATTTTCATCATAAAAGCTACATAAATATTGTCCATTACTTAGTGAAATACTATAATGTGATTTTATTTCCTTTATACCTTTTACTGAATTTTATCATAACTCATTTTTTTTAATTTGCTTTCGTTTTTGTTGTAGTTGTTTTTAACGAGGAAGGCAGGCATGCGGGAGTAAAGGGCAGGAGGGGCAAGAGAGAAGGAAGAGAATTTTATATATTGTGTTGTTCCTTGTAGTTGTTTCCCACCTGCTTCCTGGGCTGCAAGCCCAAGTCCTTGGGCTGCGTGTGAACTGTGCAACAGGTGTGGCCTTGCCCACCTTGCCACCAGGATGCTCCATCATTCGGTCTTTTTTTCTTTGTTCTCTAAATCTTTCCTCCTTCTCTACACCCCACACCCAGCTCTCATCACTACTTTACATATTACCTAGCATTTTAATTTTCACACTTAAAAGATAACATTACCTCTGCTTTTCCTTCAGAACCATTTTTCCTAAAGTTCTTTGTCTGCCTTCTCTGTTCTGGACTGATAGTTCTCTAGACGTGTTGCATACGAGACACAAAAGACAGGAGCAAAAGTTATGAATTTTCAGGTTAATGTAATGAGTTACGGAGGAAATACAAGGTAGAAAGTAATTGTTTTGTGAATATAACAGTAAAATGAGGCAAATCTTTAGCCCACATAAAATACTTATTACTATTTTGAATTCCTTTATAGAAACTGTAAAAGAATAGTAAGACTTAATTATACATTCCTAATATAGTTTTCAAAGTTTGCTATAAAGGAGACCGTGTTGGATCTTTTTGCCCTGCACTGTGGTTGAGAACATGTAATAGAGCGGTGGTCGTGGTGCGGTGGGAGTGGACTTGGTATTTTGGTGGTGCTGTTACTAGTTTAGCTTGGAGACAGTCTGCTTTAGAAGTGTGCTTCGTTTTAGGAGTGGAAACTTTTTTAATAGATGGTGAAAAATTCTTACAAGGCATACTTGATCAACCAAAGGACTGCTAGGAATGATCGTAAGTGGGAACTTGAGGGTAAAGAAAAGAGGAGAGCGCTTTGGTGGTGTAGTAGCAGGTGTCTTGCGTGTAGAGCATTAGTCGATGTGCGGAAAATAGAAACCAGTAACGCTGAGAACACATGAAAGTAGACATATATTTTGAAAGTGGGAACTGAATCTGGTATAGCAGAGGATGTTAATGTTCTAGTTTGTATTGATACCTTTTATCTTGAAGGCGTGAATGGAAATTATCTTATCAGAGGTTACTATTTCCATATTTAGGAAAGGAGATAAGAATTTTGGATGATGTCTGTGTGGTAACTTTCTGTTGCTATTGCTGTGCTGAGTATTACCCTTCAGAGGCACCTGGATCAACTACTTAAAACCAGGTAATAAACATAACTCCAATAAAATGTGGGCTCAAGCCAGTTTTAAGTAAGAGAAGTGAGAAAATACTTTGAACTTCATAAAATCTAGAATTGGAGAAGATATTAAGTATTTATTTACTGCCTATTCATTCCAATAGAATATCTTCTTAGGTACATTGAATATCATACATGTATAAATTTTACTTAGTCCTTTTAATGTTAAAAACAGTATCATTTTCTCCTGATAAACAAGTTTATGCTTAGAGATAAACATTTATTAGTTGTCTAAAGGAAATGCTAAGCATCAGGAGAACAATAAAAACTTCTAATTTTTCATGTATGCTGATGTTTATCCCTTACAGATTTCTTGACCAGAAATCTATTGCATTCATTGTTTTCCTATGGCTCCATTAAAGTGTTGATCCTCATCTTGTTCAGTATTCATTGAGGGCTTACTGTATACCAGGTATGCTAGGTACAAATTCACAGAAGCATGAAAAATAAATACACTGTGGTCCCTATACTCTAGAATTCTTTTATAATGTAGTTGAAAATAAAACGTAAGTAAATGAACTATAGCCAGGAACTTAGAGCAGTAAATGAAAAGTGTTAAATATGCTGTATAGAAAATTAGTGCCATGAGAACTTTTCAGGAGAGATGAGGTCAGGTGGCCAGGGAAATCACACGTATAAGTCCTCATGATCTTGGATTAGGCACCTTTTTTTTATAATGTCACCAAAAGAACAAGTAACAACAACAAAGAAGAAGAAAGTGGACTTTATCAAAATTAAAAACTTTTGAGGGAGAAAACCAAAATAGAGGATATTTCCTGCTTTATTCTGATGGAACAACTAACAAATATCCAGCAAAGGGAAACCATAAAGGCAACCCTATAGCACAGTGGAGAGGCTAATACACTCCCTACACCTCAGAGATCAACACTGAATGGACTAGAAGAGATACTGAGAAGACTCATACATTGGTTATGATGGAAGGTGGGTAGAGACAGATGCATGGAGGCCATGACTGTGGCAGGGTCAGCAGGGCTTTCAGTCCAGCCAGGAGCCCTGGGCAGGAGAGAACGTACATGGTGTGGTGGTAATATTTGGGCTTAATTAAGTCTGAACTGGAGCATAGAGTAGCTAATACATGGTACTTCTGGTTAAAGACAGATCCATATGCTTAGAAAACCAGATGGATGAGTTTATTAGAAGAGATGTCTATTATGAAAATAAGGTTATAACTCACTTCACTCAGTGACTATTTCAACTGTATGTCACAGAAATCCAAGATACAAGTTTTTTTTCTTTCTCAAGAAATAGTCTTGAGGTCATTAATCTCAGTCTGATTTGGTGACTCTTCCCCTGAGCTTGTCCAGAAACCCAGTCACCTGTCATCTTATTCTTGATTGTCTCTTGAGTTGTTTCTCTGCCATGGTCCCAGATGACTTACCAGGAAAAATCACACACACACACACACAACACCCTGAAATTCCCTACAATGTTTTAATTAAATTCACTTTCTATTAACCCAAAGTTACTTGTGTGGTCATATCTAACTGCGTGCAGTCTTTCTAATATGTGGCTATGTTCCCTGCTGAAAAAATTTACTGTGAATGAAGAGTGTCAGAATATCATGTTATAATTGGCAATCTAGGCCAGAGATTTCAGGTTTACCTGGTAGCCAAAGCTAGGTTATTTCTCAGATAGCAGCTTGGGCTCTCCTCAATACTTTGAACCTCTCTTCTGTTAGAGTCTGAAGTTCTACACCATATAATATGGTAGAAATGTTAGTTTTCAGTTTTCTTAGTCTGCTGTAGAAACAAATATGATCTTTACCCAGTGTTCTTAACCCTCTTCATCTGATAATAGAACTCCCCTTTCTTTTGACTAAATAGCTTTGTCCTAATCTATGTAGTTTTGATGGGGATTCCCATTACTGGGTAGGCATCAGAGTCAGACCTGCCTGGCCATGTAGGCCTATCTCCCTGACTTGGTTATTGGTTAAATAATGGGCATATGACTCAGGCAAGGGCAGTGTTTCATATCAGAACACTCTGAGAAGACTAGACACTTTCCTGTGGATCATTAATTTCAGGTGTTTTCCTGCTGGAGCTTTCTTTGACCACAGAAATTTCCTTTACCACCTTAAGAAAAAGAAATCCTGTCTATTTTTTTTAAAGGGAGGGGATGGATTGGACTCAAGAAATAAGCAAAGCTAAAAGAGAAAGTCTTTGACATCACCTGATTCCCTTGACACAGTTCTAGTCAATGAAGTATGAAGTGTTATACAGATTACTGGAACAGTTTGTACTGTCTTCATTCTCAGAATATAGACAATGAAGGTGACTAGACACTTATGACCTTGTGGTGCCAAAGAGGACAAAATCACACACTAAGGATAACAATGGAAAGCTAAATATGATTCTAAAGTGTGAGTGACATCATCAAGCCAGTGCAACCAGGCGTGGACTTTAGGCTATATAAGAAAAGTAAACATAGATGTTTAAGATCAGTACTTCACTTTCTATTACATAAGAGCAAACATGATCTTCACTCTTGTAGATATGGTTGTAGTATTCTAAGATGGAGTTGATAAAACCTAGGTGAAATTCAGAGAATACAAAAGAATATGAATGAATACATGAATTCTTTAATAATAGGAATTTCTGTCTGTTTCTAGAAATACAAAAGATGTGAACAACATGTATTTCAACATAATTATTCTAATATATTTACTATAATAGAATATATAATAATAGAATATTTTAATATAATAGAACATACTATATTTTAACAAAACATCAGATTACTTTACTTAGGATTTGAAATATCTGTAGCATGTAATATCATCCATTGTTTCCAGAAACTATACTTTTATTTAAAAAAAGAAGAAACACGTTTTCAAATTGACTAAATAAATGGGTGAGAAGGCTAATTTGCCTTAGGTTGTGTTCATTTGACTGCCATAATTACTCTGTTATTCCCAAATAGCAAGTAATCATCTTATTAAGCCTACTTACAGAGGTAGTGTATATAAAGAGTAACACATGCTCATTTTCAAATCAATGTTTTAGAGTAAATAAAACTTTGGTAGCAAATAAAAACCATATTTTTATGGGCAAAGAATAGAACCACATCATTGGGAATCTGAAGGTGGGGGTTCTTTGATCCACATACTGTATATCCTGGGGAAGAATATAGACAACTTATAATGTTAATTGAGCATTTTTCCTTTGCCTTCTCTCCTTCCTCCTCCTCCAGTAAACCACTTGGCTGTAGGCACTTATCTCTCCTTTGCCTTTAGTCTCTGGTATGGACTTACTTGAACCTGCCTCTTGCATGCTGGGTACCTGTCCTTGTACTCTTTGATAGCTAAAAGTGATATTTTTTTAGGAAAACCTTTTTTATAAAAAATTTAGTCGTCATAATATATACAGTATTTAAACAGTATGTGTTTCTTCAGTATTTCTAAAGTAATGAATATTTTCATTAAAATAAAGTTTTATTTCCCCAGGCCTTTTGGTATTATTTGTCACATTTGACTTCTCTACATCTATCTAAAGAACAAAGAACTGGAATAAAGAGCTAAGAGCATTAGAACTCTTGTGATGGGTGTGGTTAAAATACACACAGACTGAGATGCAGGCTCAATATCCTAAAATGCATATAACAATTTAAATTTAAAAATTAATAAAGGGAAAAAAGAATAAAGAACTATATAAAACACTGTACCCGATGTCTGAAGCATGAAAAAATCTTATTTCTTAAAATGTTACATTCTAACTGAGCAAGACAGATAAAACCTATTTAACTTCAGCTACATCTCCATCTTCAGTCAGCCCCTGTCCTCTGAAAACTCATATCCCTTCTCATTCCTCCCCGTCTGTTCTTCTATATGTGTATTTCTTCCTGTTCCCACTAAGTTATGTCTTCTCTCTGTCCCTGAATTCTTTCTCTTCAATAACTTCCTCCTTTTTTATATTTTCTCACATTTCCAATAATGACTTTTAACATGTAATTCTCATCACCTACAAAATGCTTGTATGTGTCACACCCTGGTGGGGTAGTGGTTAGGTCCACTGCCTCCGGACGACTGAAGTCCATGTACATCCCAAGGTCCCAGGTTCATGTCCTGAGTCTGCGGTCAGCAATCAATGTGAACAACTAAATTAAAGCAAAATTATGTATTTCTCCTTCTCTCTTCCTACCTACCTGCCTACTTGCCTTCATTCCTGCCTGCACCTTTCCTTTAAAAAAAATATTGTAAATAAGGAGAAAAACTCTAAAAAATAGGTTAAAACTTCTTTTTACATTTTCTGAATAAAACTATGATCAATGAGCTGACTTCTCAAAAATAACTGAGGGTCCATGGTTTGCTTATTTTCCTATCTGACAGTTTGTACTTTTCGAACAAGCAAACTTCTGGATATTCAGTTAATATTGCATAGAAAAATCAACTTTAAAAAATATTAACATCAGAGCCATGGAAATGTATATAATTCTCATCTAAAATTTCATACATTTTAAAATTACTTATTTCTAGAAGTTTGGCTCTTCATCAAAGGTTTTCTATAGCAAATGACTGAAAATCCTCTTCAAACATATAGAGGTATATAAAATAAACAACAAAGTCTAAGCTCAATAATCTTCTATACTTTTTTTAGATTCCTGGACATCTACAAATGTGCTATTGGTGCCTTCCCTCTTTTTCTTTCTAAAATTTTGGCCCCTTCAATAATGTGTCTTTGAAGACATAAAAGTTCACCAGGGAAATGCAAATACTCTGTATCTCGAGTCTGCTGGTGACTACACACCTGTTTACATTTTGTCAGAGTCCGTTAAACTGTACACTTCATTTTTTTAGAGATTTGATATGCTTTATATTTTTAATTTTTATTTTTACACATTAAATAACTCATGTATTTACTTTTAAAGAGTAAACATTATTTGCAAAAGAATGCTCTTGAAAAGCATTCCGCCACTCAGGAACATAGCTTTTGAGATACGAAAGTCTGCTGGCAATAGTGATTTCCATTAATGTCATCGTGTCTGCTACTGCTGAAGAGGCCATACAAAATTTATAATAACAGCTATCACTTACAGGTTCCTCACTTTGTGTCAGGTGGTCTAAGTGTTTTCTATAGTTTAGCTTCCTTAGTCCCCGCAATAACCCTCTGAGTCGGGGGCTGTTTTTCAGATTGCACAGATACGGAAACTAAGTCTCAAGAAATTTCAATACCAATAAACATCAAAACCAGACTGTCCTCAACCTCAGCCTAGCAATGTATTGATAAAAAGAGCTGTTAACAATGCAAATAAAAGAAACCTAATTGGTATGAACGTAATTGTTTACAGGGAGAAGTAAGCAAAACAATTTATACACGATCTTAATTGTTCTTACGTAAAATTTACTTTTGTTCTAAGAAGGATCTCAAGCAAGCATAAATTAATCATATTCACATTTGAAACAGTGACAGATGGATTAGGTAAGGAGCTGAAAGCTCTGGCAGTAATCCGGATAAGTCAGAACTTTAGCACTGATCTAGGGAAGAGTAAGAGGAAATCCGTACTAAACTAACTCTTTTACTTGAAAGGATGTATTTAAAAGGGAAAGCCTTAAAAAAGTGGGTTATAACTTATTTTTATCCTTCCTGGGTAAAAATATGACAAATAAACTGGCTCATCTCAACAGTGTGTTAAAGGAAAACGTGCTCTAGGTCATTCTTTTCATAGCTGTTCTAAATTGAATGGCAAAGGGCATCAATTCTCTTGCTGCATGCTTGCTTATAGGCATCAGCTGTTCCTGACTTTGAAGACCACACATTGTTATGTCCTTGAACTATGCGTCTTCTTAAACTCTCAAACAGCATAGTATTTCATTCATGCACCCAAATAAAAATGTTGGACCTGGACTGTTGCCTTCTTAAAGGTTTAAGAGAGATTTATTATTTTTCCATTGGTTTTATTTTTTAGTATGTTAATGACAGGCATGTTTAAATGTCTGTAGGAAAGACTTGGTTGAAATATATTGGGATGAGAAGGAAAAAGTTTAACAATCCAAGAATTTAGTAATAATAGAGAGTTGGGGAGGTACCCAATCGATGACGTTTTATTCTGTGAAATAGGATGTAGTAAATCTGTTAAGGAATGTTTCAGGGATAGGAAATTTTAGACAAGGCATTAGGAACCTACTTACTATCTAAGCTTTAATTTTGTTACCTGGTAAATAGGGATACGAATCTACAAATGTGCATACAAATAATGATAAAATGTAAATATTTCTAACACTTAAATTGAGAAGACTATAACATGAATTTGGGCCTTAATGATGAACTTAATTTTTTTTTTTTTAATAATGACCTTAACAGTTTTAAGAAGTACTGAAGGTATTTCTAGAATGTCCTTTCATTTAGATTTTCTGGTGTTGGCCAGGAGACAGCTACATAATTCATTTGAAATTCTTTAGTGTAGGAGATCTGTTTATTTTAGTTTAGTACCTGTGTGCTTTTAACTCTCAAAATTTTTTTAAATCAGTTAATAGTCTGGATTGCAACTGTAGTTGATCCTTTATACGCCTGGCACTTCTGCATTTCTTACACTTTTAGTATCTTCATCTGAAAAATGAGAAATTTAACTATTAGTTTCTAGTCTTTCATTGGTGTTTTTAGTGACCTGAGTAAAAGCCGAAGACTTTCAGTGGAAATCTACACTTCTCTTCAAGAAATAAATAACTTTACTGAAATGAGTTAGAACAACCAGATAGTTAATAAAAGCAAGGCAGTTTCTAAATTATTCATCATTCATTGGTAATTAATGATGTCTTCAATAGCTCTATGATGTTACTAGAAAAGTTTCTTTCTAGAACTGACTCAAAAATGTCTCATGTTTTTCTGAAATTTGAGCCATTTAGAAAGAAATGAATCAAAGCTCTTTAATATATAGATAACTCTAATTTTAATATAGTTATTTAATAAAAGTCTCTTCTGCTTAAGTGACTTCTTAGTAATTTAATAATCTTTTGTAGTCATTTATTTTAGGTCTCCAAAAACTTTCCTGAAGTTAGCTTTCCTTCTTTTGAATTTTTCTTCAGTACTATCTTTCCTTATAAAGCCATGTTAACATGAATCCTAAGAGAATTTCTGCCCAATAATCTTAGAAGATACTTGTGCACTATCGAATTTTGGTTTATGAATATGAACACAATTACTGTTTCTAGCTTTTATTTAGGTGGTAGGTCTAGATTTTCTGGATTTGAAGTTGAGTATTTACAAAATTAATACAAATTACATATAGAAATTATTTGAAGTTGAAGTTGATTATTTACAAAAATAATACAAATTACATATAGAAAATTAGGTTTGAGGTCTTAAAAAATGTCTTGGGCAAGCAAGGGGTCTTGAAGCTGAAATATCTTTTTATCTTTGTTAAACTTCTCTAAACCAGTATTGGACAAAAACTGACATCAACACTGTTTTCAGAAGTCCTAAGGAAATAATGCATTTCCTTACCTTCCTACTTCTAGAAGTCTCCTTCCATGGCTCTTCTTTTCCTTCCTCCCATTTTTCAGTGCTGGCAATGGCAGATCAGCTCCTTCTTACAGAACATTTCTATGGCCCTTCTTCCATTAATCATTTTTTGTTGGGGCAGAAAGCTCTTGATATGTCCGTTAAGCCCACATATTCTATTACCTTATTTAGGTCCCTTATTTCTTTATTGGTTTTTCTGCCTGAGTGATTTATTGATGTAATTGAGGTATTGAAATCCCCTGCTACTCTTAAGTTACTCTCAGGGTCCCCTGTTAGGCTTGTCAGTATTTGTTTTATATATTTAGTTAGTCCAGCATTCAGTGCCTATATATTAATGACCGTTTTTCTTTTTGATGGAGTACCCCTTGACCACAATGTAGTTAGTTCTGTCCTTACCTTATGGTGCCATTTTAGGTGGAAGTTTATCTTGTCTGATAATAGTATTGCAGTTCCTGATTTCCTTTCATCCCTATTGCTTTTATATATTTTCCCATAACCCTTCACTTTCTGGCTGTGTTTGTCTTTGGATCTGATTTGTTTTATAGGCATAATATCTGTGAATTCTGTTTTTTATCCATCCAATCACTTTGTCTTTTGGTTGGTGAGTTCACTCCATTCATCTTTATTGATATGTAAGGTTTCATTGCCTTTCATTGATCCTTTGTTTTCAATATCTCTGTTGCTTCTTTTCCCATTTTTGTGGTTTGTCTTTTCATTCAGATTATTTTCAATGTTAATTCTCTCCATTTCTTCTTCCTTGCTGCTTCCTATCTCTTTAGGGTTGGGTTTTGTAGCTACCATTCAATTTGTCAAACTTTATCATTTACTCTAGTCTTTTCTGAGCTGATACTGTATCCTGCTTATATTCCCATGCAAGTTCCATATTTTTCTTTTCCCATTTAGTCTTTTGTTGTTGTTTTCTCCTTTTCGTCTTGTCTTTGTTTCTGTTTCTATCTTACTGTTTTATCACCATTCTCAGGATTTGGTGGTTCTTTTCAACATTTCTTTAAAGGCAGGTTTACTGGGGGGATAATCCAGTAACTTTTGTTTATCGTTGAAGACCTTTATTTCTCTTTCATATTTGGTGTTAATTATGCAGGGTGGCTTATTCTTGACTGGTAGTTTTGTCTTTTAGTATTTTGACTGTGTCATTCCACTTCTCCAGTCTGCTAGGGTCTGCTGAGAAGTGTATAATGATATTCTGATGGATGTACCTTTGTAGGTTATATTTTTCTTTTCTCTAGCAGCATTTAATAGTTTTTCTTTGTCATTTTTTGCTAGTTTTACTGTGATGCGTTTCAGTTTAGGTCATTTTGCATTTAAGAATTTGGGTGTCGAATTCACTTCTTGGACTTAGGTAAGTTACTTTTTGTGACATTCTCTGCTATTATGTCTTTAAATAAATTTAATGATCTTTTCTCATCTTCTGGGATACCTATCCTTATGTTTGTTATGCTCATGGTCTCTGATATTTCTCACAGGGTTTCTTTGTTTTTCTTCATTATTTTTTCTTAAATCAGTGTATTCCTGTTAATAGCTGAACATTTTTGGAGGGCAATATTACTTGTTTGTTTGCTAATTTACATTTTTACTTGTCTATCCATTCATTTACCCATCTCCTGCTTTATTTAAAATGTCTGAAAGTGGTGACATGATCAACATCTTTACTGTATTTAAGTAGAAGAGAGCTTAATTCCTTTCATGTAGTAGGTGCTTAATGTGTCTTGTTTTATGGGCTGGTTAGTAGCCTAGAGCATAAGAAAAGGCAAAAATGATTCCATGCGTTCATATTGTTTGGCGGTATAAAGTATGGTAAATGTCAGAGCACCTCAGGACCTGAATGATAGTTTATGTAGATGTAACACTAGTTAAATACAGTTTATTTTAGCATTATTTATCAAAATTATGTATATAAAGGTATATGTGTATATATTCATATATATATTCAGATTTTTTTATATAAAAAAATAAAACACCCTAACAAAATAGTGACTTTTTCTTTTCTTCATGTATATGGAAGCCCTCTTAATACTTAATTTCCACTCTTCCTCGGTTCAATAAACAATAATAAATTAAATGACAAATACAAGGAAGTACATAGCTTTACACTTAAAGATGACTTATAGGCAAATGTGATTTCACTAGAGAAAAAACTCCAGGAGAAATCTTTTATTTTAAATTATTATTCTTTTAAAAGTGTTTCAGTATGAGAAGGAAGTCGTATGGGCTAGGGTAGTTTTAATCTGAGTGTTATATGGGGATTTGGACTTGATCCAGGTCATTTAAAAGTAGTTCTACATTAGTGAATTTTTAAAAACAGAACTTTATACTTTCATTATTTGGATTAAATGTAAATTTATTTGATTTAGCTTCATGCTAATGTGATAATCTAGATAAAAAGGTAGATGCCTTTACTAAGTTTCATTTTTTTCATTTTTGTTTGCCAAAATAAATATCAGGATGTTTTTGCAGATCTGTTGAAATTTGTCTTTGTTTTTTGCAAAAGTTAGGTATTATATTAGTAATTATATTACTATTATTTTTATTAGTTGCCTTGTACATGGAGAAATACAGCATAGTGCAAAAAGCATAGAATGGTCAGAAACACTGGGTTAAAAATCCTGGCACTACCGCTTAATGACTTTGAAAGACAAACATTCTCTGAATGTATTTCCTCACATATAAATTTGGGATAATATTCTCAATCTTATTGTGAGCCCTACATGAAATTATGTGATTAAAGAAAAAGCACTTAATCTTGATTGCTAGTAGACACGACACCCCTCAAATATTAAAATTATCAATCTAGATTTTGCTACATTAATTTAATTTGCAAGGTTTTTTTTAAGTGCTTATTCTTTTGATAAAGAAAACTATATACTTAAATGTTTTGATAATTTATAACTAATCATTTTCTAAATTTCCTTTGGATTTTTCCATAAATCTGAACTAAATTACAACTTTATTCAGTACTAATATTATGGAAACAAACTTTAGGCATCAGAGAAATTCCTGTCACACTTACTTTGCCTCTAATGATGGAATCTTTGTCAAGTCAATTTACCATTCTAGGCTTTAGTTTCCTCCCATGTAAAATGAAAGAGTTAGGGAAAGGCAATTATGATAAGTGAATTTAAAGCCCCTTTGATTTTATAATTCAGTGATTATTTTGGAATTGTATTAATTCCGGTAAATAGATACATGAAAAAAAGATGCAGAGAAAGAAAGAATGGTCATTTCTTCCTATAGCCATAAAGGAAATATCAGGCAAGACTCAAGAGGAGAGATAATTCCTAGGGTGGATTTTGAAAGATAAATGGTATTTTCCTAGTAGAAAATGAAATAAATTGAATGGCAGTAGAATATTAACAACAGGATATACAGAATAATATATTATTGATATTTAAGACATAGCAATAGACACTAAAACCAAGAAGAAAAAATAAAGGAACAGAGAAAATCAGTGATCTGTGAGAAACTTCAAATAGCCTGTTATATATGTAATTGTGGTTCCCAAAAGACAGGAGAATAAGAAAATGAAAATTATTTGAAGAAATAATGTTTGAACATTTTCTAAAGTTGATGAAAACTATAAATCTGAGAAGTGTGATAATTTCATGAGCTCGAAATGCCAGAAACATGAAAATAAAAACAATTGTACCATCATCAGTTTACTTAAAAAGCAATGCTAATCTTTACGGTAGTCAGAGATAAAAAGACACATAGATACAATGACTTCTTGTTGGAAGCGTAAGCCTAAAAACATAGGAGCAACATCTTTAAAGTACAGAAAAACAAAACATATCAAACTAAAATTGTATATCCAGACAAAATATTTTTTTAAAACCTAGGGCAAATCATGACTTTTTCCCCAGATATAGAAAACTGAAAAGAATTCATCATTAGCTGACCTGTGCTATAAGGAATGTTAAGGAAAGTTCATTAGGCAGATGGAAAATGATACCAGCTAGAAATCTGCCTTTGCACAAAAGAATGAAATCACTGGAGATGATAACTATGAGGGTAACTGTAAAACTGTAAAAACTCTTTGCTTTTTAAACTTTTTCAAAGGCAGTTTGACTGTTTAAAGCTAAAATATTAACTATGTAATTGGGAACCATTTTGGAAATACAAAGGATGACAACAGGAATATAAAAGCTGAGGAAGGAGGAAGTGAAGTATACTTTTATAAGATTCTTAGACTAAATACAAAGTGGTATACTATTACGTGCAGGCAGATTATGGTAAGGGTAGAATTGGACTGTTAGAATTTATTTAACACATGCAGACACTGATTTAAAATGATGCACATAATAAACATATGTAATGTGATAATGCAGTGTTACTTCAATTTTTTTAAAACAACACAGATATACAGCAGTAGCAATTAAAAAGTCATTAGATTTAAATTTTAGTTGGGTAAATAAATTTGGAGCTAAAATTGTATCTCTACTATATCTCAAAATAATTCCTCGCATATTTGTTTGATCTCTTTTAAGGCTAACATTGGAGATTGATGGTATAAGATATCTACAAAAGTATTTCTTTGAAATAATGAAACTAGACGTTTGGAGGGTGTAACTCCTCTAAGAAACAAGAGGACAATGTAAGCCTGTACTTAGACATCCATCACATTGAAAGATTTATAAACAACGTTTCTACCATCATTTCTGCTAGCCTTTGTTCTTTTGAGATGGCAAAGTGAGTAAATAGTACAGTCCCAGTCCCAGCTCAGGCAAAATTGTTAAGCAGAAGAAATATGTTGTCCAGTCCCTTCTCTCTCCCTCTTCTGTCAACCTTATTCTTAGCCCTGTCAGTTGATCCATGATCTTTCAGGTGTTGTGTTATTTTCTGATACTGTGTTCTTCCCTCAGATATACCTATCTTGGTAAGCTACTTCTTGATTTCCAGTGGAATAAATAATATTTCACATAATGTTGATAACTTTGCTATGTGGAGGACTGCACATTCCTCCATCAGCGCCACAACTGGTCATGAAAAAAGAAATAGGGCAAATGATCTACTTCTTTCTCTGTATAATAGTTTAGCAATTTTTTTTTAGCATTGTTTCAAATAGCATAGTGACTAATGGAAAGACCTTGTACAATGAGCAGTAGCTAGCATAGTATATCTTCTTAATAATAATTCCTCATTGATACTTCACAATCATTGTCTCATAATTTGAAGTGTAGGGTTATGAGAGAGTTATCTTAGTCTGAAACAGTAGCTTTTTTTTTTTTCTCTTGACTTCCTCTGCTCTCCTTTCCTTGATACACTAACTTCATCCTTAGAGTGCTTTCCTCATAGTAGCACCATGATTGTTAATAGGTCTTGACTACGTGTCTGCACTTCATGGCATCCAGTTGTTTCCCAAGACTCTTTTATAGGTGTAAGGAAGCTTTTTCCCAGGAGCCCAGAGAAAACTTCCCATGAATTTTTAGACCAATTTGGGTCACATGCCCATTCTGGAGCCACACTCTATGATTGAGGCAGTTTCCTATCTGATTGACTTATGCTTGAATTTCTGAACTAATCACAAGAAATGGATCTGTTATAACCCTAGATCCTGAGGATGGGGTTAACTTGGCCTGACACACGCAGGCTGGGGTAGGGGTGGGGTTATGAAAAATATTAAATTTCTTTTACAAAAGGGTGAAATTAAAATGGAATTTCTGCTTCAGTTGTTTGGTTGCGTTTTGTTTCTTCCTCTCTTGGGTTTTAAGATCTATTGAATAAGAGAGTGTGAATTTTGATATAACTTTTAGAGACCTGCTCTTGCACTTACCCCGGTTCCTTAACCCCTCTAAGCCTCAGTTTCCCAGTAGTAATTTAAGAATTAAAAATGATACACGTAGCTATGCCCTAGTGGAGCAGCAGTTAATTCGGTCACCTCCAAAGGAGCAAGCTGTGTACCCCTGGGTTTGAGTCCTGGGTCTGGGAAAAAACAACCAGTGTGAACAACTAAATTTAAAAAAAAAAAGTTGCTGCTTCTTCCTTTCTCTTCCTGCCTGCCTGCCTACTTGCCTTCATTTCTGCCTGCATCTTTCATTTAAAGAAAAAAAATATGTGTATGAAGGATTTAGCACAGAAGGACTAAATACATATGTATGGTTGTTGTTAACTTTTTTTTTTTTTTTTTATAAGGAATGATTCAGACAGGAACGAAGGTAAGTAGGCAGGTAGGCAGGAAGAGAGAGGAGGATGAAGCATCCTACTGGTTGCTTCCCCCCAGACCCAGGACTCAAACCCTGGGAAATGTGACTTGCTCTTTCAGAGGCAATTGACCACAAGAGAGCACCAACATTTTTTATTTTTTAAATTGTAAACAATAGGTGAAATTAAAGTGTCTCTTTTTCTTTCTGAGATCCACTCCTTTCCTAGTTAGGTATTACTAAAACAAGTGAGCAAGAAAATGTTCATTAGAGAATTTAGGTTATAAAGTACACAGATGTTACTTTCATTGTGTTTGAAAATTTTCATGGCATATTGAAAAAAATGAATTTATAAGGATGATATTATAGTAAAAACTATTAAGGGTAACTCAGAAGAACTAATAGCCAACATTCTTCTCAACACAGTGATTGTGTAAACCTAAATGACAATTCAGATAAATTATTGAAGTGATACTATTGCCTTTTGTTTAAAACATTCCATTTCTTTATGAGGAAACACATTTTCTGAAATTCCGGGATTTTTGTGTTGGAATTGCTTGGCATTAACCATTTTGTGAGCAGCCTATGATACAAAAAGAACAATGCAGTATTTATTTCACTAAAAGAGCTCTGGAGTTAGCCACTCAAAAATGAAAGAGTGAAAGGGAAGCCTGCATAGAATGGGAATCAGGAAAGGAAGTTTTATTGACTATTAATATATGTGTGCCATATACGTGTGTGCCATCTCAGGCTCTGTGATTACAAGAATGAATAAATACTTTCCAAACTTCAAAAGAGCTTATACCTTATGTTGGATGACACCCCACCAGTAGTAAATAATTGTGATACATGATAAGTGCCATAGTAGAATTGTGTCTGAGAGCACATTGGGGAAAGATTTACTAAAGTATACTTAGAAATCATCTGGAGTCTTCTAGTTAAGAGAAAAGTTATTAAAATTTGTTTTTAATATTTCCAACTGTTGTTTTGTTATTTAAAAACACAGGACCCTGTTCTGTGGCCAACTCACTAAGATTTTACAAAACCTATCCAGCTTCCTGCAGAAAAACTAGGTACTTACCTTCCTTTGTCAGCAAAATTCCCAATCTGTCTGCTTGGTGATATGATCGAGAAAGGTTACCTGCATAAATAATAATGAAGGGCCATTGAGGACAAGCCAGAGTTTTTACAAAATAAATTGACAGTAGTCAGGGCCAAGACCTGAACATTGGTCCCCACTGTTCTCTCTTTCACCTCGCCTGCCATATATCATCATTCTCATCTCCCATGGATTATCTCAAGAGTTTGCTCTGTCCTGAGCCCAGCATTTTGGAATAGGTCCAGTTGACTCTTCCAGGAATGTATAAGATGGCTCAGTTTTCATTGCTGTTTCTGATTTATCATGCTACCTCCTTTTACTTTACTAGGACCTTTTCATTTTTGTTCTTTCATTTCAGTGAATGTTTTGTTGTAGAATTCATTATAATATAATCAGATTAGCTGTTTTTATAATCATTGTCTAGGCAGCTCTTAGAAGAGCATGGAGTAAAAG
Source organism: Solenodon paradoxus (assembly GCA_004363575.1). Classification (NCBI taxonomy): domain Eukaryota; kingdom Metazoa; phylum Chordata; class Mammalia; order Eulipotyphla; family Solenodontidae; genus Solenodon; species Solenodon paradoxus. The sequence continues at coordinate 181,561 of RJWH01001535.1, read as the reverse complement.
GGAGAAGAAACACCCAGAAAGATTCTCAGAAATCTTTGACCAGTTTATTAAAAAGATTATTCATTTAACTTTCATCTGTATTAAAATTTTTTTACTTTCATGATTTAATTTAATCACATGCCACTCCTACAAATTATGTATTTTCTCCATTTTATGTTATCATCAGTGAGATCAAAAGATATTAGGATACTATCACAGGCAAGCAAAGGAGCTAAGTTTTAAGCTACAGGCCTTCCTATTCTAATTCCAGAGCCATTTCCTCTTGACTAAATCATTCTTGAATCTAGACAAGAAGCTATAATCACATTCGTTTTCCTACGTGAAAGGCAAGCAGAAACTCCTGATTTTCAGTTGGTAGACTAGAAATTCTAGCTACTGCAGTAAGGATTGTCAGCTCTCTGAGGTCTCCAATACAATTCTAACTTGAATGCCTGGAAAATAAAAGGCCATAGATTTACTTTAAATCTACAAATTAATTTATGATAAGGAGAATGAATTGGAATTTCATTGTAAAGCTTAAAGTATTTCATTGTATGAGACTAACATGTTCAAAATGAAACTCCTGATCTTTCTCTTCCTTCAGACCTACTTCACCCAAAGCCTTTTTTTCATATCAGCCATTGACAACTCTCATTTTTCCATTTACTAAAGCCAAAATTCATGAAGTCATTCTTACCCCTCTATTCCATTGTACATCACATCTGTCAGGAAATTCTGTTGACTCTACCTTCAAAATATAACCAGAATTCAAGTCCTTTGTCCCACCTTCACTGTTTTACCTCTGGAAGTCTCCATTATCTCTCACCTAGATTACAAAAGCAGACATCTGCCTGGTCTCCTTTTTACACCCTTTTCTCTCTCCCTGCCTCATGTCGTCAACAGAGCAGCCAAAAGGAGCCTTTTAAAACCTACTAAGTGATCCTGTTGTTCCTTCAAAAGCTTTCTTCACTGGATCGTTTCTCTCAGAGAAAAGTCAAAGTGTAGGCCTAAAAAAGAGACCTGCTGTTTCCTAGTACTTACTCTGCTCCAGCCACTGTGGCCTCCTTGCTTTCCTTGCGCATACCTGGTGTGACTTTTACCAGCAGGCCTCTTTCCAGGGGCTCTTTTCCAGCGGCAACTCAAGTGTTTATTCAGATGTCTCCATCATGAGGCCTACACTGACCACCATATTTATAGATGCAGTCCTTTCCCAGAAAAACTGATCTCCTTTGTCTTGCTCTTATTTTTTCATACCACGTATTATTTATTAATATACTATATGATTTGCTTTATTTGTTATGTTTATTCTCCTATCTTCTAAGAATATAGGCTCCATAAGGACAGGTTTTGGGGTTTGTTTTGTTCTTGTTGTTCACTAATGTATTCCAGTGCCTAAAACTACTGGGCACAGAATAAGAGCTCAGTACCAGTTTTTTGATGAATAAATGATGGATGCATATAGTGAATGCCTCCAAGGAAATGATACTGTGCTAATTGTGATAACAGTTGAACAGTATAAAGCCCTGTGTGACAAAATTACTGATAGTTGATAAAAGTGAGAGAGGAATAAACAGACAACTCAGTTATAAAAGTAAAGTAAGACTTACGATCTTTGTTTCTTAAAGGGAAAAGAGGATGTATAATGAAATTGCTTGTAGCTTCCTAAATATTGCCTAATAACACTTGACATGGTATCACTTTCCTGGATATGTCAGGAAACCAGGTATTTTATAGTCATTCAAAAAGAATTTTTCAGTATTCCTCTTATGTGCCAGGCTCTAGGTAACTAATGTGAAGCCGCAATTTGAGGCAATTAGAAAAAGTATGCTTTAGTATATCTATATTTAGTGTTAAAAAAGAGTTTCACTGTTTCGTTAAGTTAGTCTGTCATCATTGTTTATCTGCATTCCCTTAGCTTTTGGAAATCACATATTCTTCACATGCATAGATAATGCTATTCACCTATTATTACTAGAGCTTGCACTCAGATGTACAATTATTATTTTGCCATAAAAATGTGGACAGTAGCTCACATTTCTAAGAGTGTTAGCCAGAATTAGAGGTGGAGGCTGCGTTTATGAAACAGAATTTTTTTCTGTATGAATCTAATAACTGACCCAATACTAAATTAACTCACCTGCCTACACAATCCTTTATAAAGGTTTGTGAGATATGAGAATTGGAAAATGTTAATATTGGGTTGTGTATATCAGTTGATAGATAGTACAGCGATTTTCTAATATGCTGACCAATGAGTTAAAGCACCATTTTCATTTGAATGTAGTAAGCAGTTTACCCTCTATAAAATAGCCCATTTCTTGGAATGGTAACAGCATTAGGTCTTTGTAACTTGGGTAGCTTTAGCACTGGATTGTTTAATTTGTAAAAAAATATTTGATTTAGACTGAGCTTGCGGCCTAATGATGCTTAGAAGAGTGCCAAAGTGTAATTCATAGATGATGCCAGTAAAAACCATAGTTGGAAGAGGTGAATAATGGCTGCGTCATTTTCCTGGTAGGTGTAACCAGGCTTGAAAATCCATCACTGCCATTTTTAAATGTGTTCCTAAGAATAAACTGGTATTCTGTGGACTACATTAAGTATTGAAATAAAATATCTGCCAATGTCTTGAGTCACTGTCTGACTCTCTTTATGTTGTTAAGGAAGCTTTGTTTCATCATTGTGTTTTATTACCAGAAATATTTTTCTATGACTTCTAATGAATCTTTTTGGTCCATTGAAAACAACGGGTTTTTCATTGTGATCTAACTTTGATTTCACTCAAATTCTTGCTAACAAATAGGTTCTTGTGAAGTGTTTTGAAAATTCAGCTCCTAAAATATATTATCTTAAATAAAGTCTATAAAGAGCAAATAGCAAGAAAAAAATGAACACAATTTGTTAAAATATAATGGGTCTGTTAGTAACATGCAATAATTAGGCTAATACACCACATCCGATTTTTAGATTAATAAAATACAAAAAAAATTTTACAAAAATTTTACATTGACATAAAATATGTTTATTTCTTATTGATTAGTGCCGTGTACTGGATATGCAATTCCCTGACTCCTGTTGCTAATGAATGTTCAACATTTATTAAATGTATTTGTTTACATGTACATCTTGGGCTGTGATAGAGAAGCAGAGTTACTGAAGGAGTTGGAGATGGAATCACAGAATCATGGCAGAGTGAGGAAAGTGAATTACTGGCATTTTAGAGACTTGGATTAACTGATTGGGTATAGGAGTAGTGTGAGACCTGTTTGTTTCTTAATCCATTAGAACTGGAACCTCTCTTTCAAGGGAAGGGACATTCCTTCCCTTTCAAAATGGTATCATTGTACTGGAGTATGCTGTCTTTAAGTTTATGTTTTGCATCATCATAAATCATTATCTCTGTATAATACATTTTTACCACCAATAGTCCAATTCTATCCTTCATCCTATTATTGACCCCTTTTTCCCCTTCCCTTCTGCTAACCACTAATTTGGTCTTATAGACTAAAATTTATTTTTTTTTTATTTGGTTCATTTGTTTGATTCTCTGTATACCATACCACTTATGAGTGAAATCATAGGATGTTTGTCTTTTTCCATACTTAATTCACTTAGCATAATCCCCTCTGTGTCCATCCATGTTTTTGAAAATGGCAGAATTTCATCTTTTTTATAACTGAATAGTATTCCTCTGTGTGTGTGTGTGTGTGTGTGTGTGTATGTGTATGTATACACACCCATCCCACATCTTTATCTATCCATCTATTGATGGACATTGAGGTTGTTTCCAGCTCTTGGCTGTGGTAAATGTTGCAATAAACACAATGATGCATATATCTCTTTGAATCATTAGTGCTTATGGTTTTCAGCAAATACCCAGTAATGCGATAACTGGATCATATAAAATTCTATTTTCAAATTTTTATGGAATCTTCACATTGCTTTCCATAATGGTTGTACCAATTTACAATTACTCTCCCATCAATAGTATATAAGATTCTTCATTGGGGAAGATATTATGCACAGTCACAGTTGCAAACTAGAAGCAAGGATCCTGCTCCAATTAGAGAGTCACTGAACCATAAATACAGGCTGCTTTATCCACAGCAGTTCTTGGAACATTTTTCTATAAATGCAACCATAGTTTATACTTGTCTGTTGGCAAGCATTCTTATAAACCTCTTTTTATTCCCACCAATCTGACTATAAGTTGTGTGTCTTTGACATGATGTTTTTATTGTCTTTACTTTTCATTTAATTTTATACCTGAGGTCAGTACCAAAAGAAACACTCAAACAGAAGGGGCTGAGAGGAAGCTGAATAAAACCTGTAAGAAATCCATTTTCAGACCGTGCTTTCATGCTCCTTGGTTGAGTGACCATATCATTTATCTTCTAAACAGGAAATTTTGAAAAGAACAGCAGACACTATTAATAATTAAAACAATAGTGAATTAAGATTGGCTTTAGCCATCTCAGACATGTAGTCATTTAAATGGAAGGGTGACTCAGAACTTGCTGTTAACCTTGATCCCAACTCTTTCTCTAAGGTTTCAGTGAAATATCAAGGGGAGAGGAACAACTTAGGGAAAATCAATAGAAGCAAAATTTGGTTCTTCAAAAAGATCAACCAAATTGACAAACCCTTAGCTAGACTAAACATGAAAAAGAAGACACATATGACTAAAATCTGAAATTAATACCAACCTTATAGAAATAAAAAGGATTAGAATAAATTATTATCACACACTGTATATACAGAATAACACAAAATGGATCAAAACCTAGATATAGAAGCTAAAATTATGAAACTTTAGAAGAAAGCATCAGGCTGAGTTTTTGTGATCTAGATTAAGCAGTGATTTTTTTCAGTATGACACAAAAAGCACAGGCAACCTCATTAAATAATAAATAGGACTTTTATCAAAAGTGAGAAAATAAAAAGACAACCCACAGAATGGGTGAAAATATTTCAAATCACAGATCTGATAAAGGACTTACATATTTTGCTGTGTTTAATGCACTCCCATGTATAGTGCTTACCCACATTTTGGCCCAAACTTTGAGGAAAAATATCTTTAATTTTAATTCTTTATTTATATTTAGATACTTGGGTTTTTTTGTATTATAAAGGAATTTTAGCATTTATTTTTAACATGGTACTAGAAGTTTCATGTAACAAATAATTTAAAAACACAAGAACAGATATAAGGTACAAGACATTTTATGTACTGAAAGCAAATTTACAATATTTTTGCATCGTAGAAGAACACAAACTCTTTGTCACTGTAAATGTCAGAAGTATTGTCCTCTTCAATTTCTGCATTACTCATGTCTTCTGAAGAGTCACTTTCCTCATCCTGGTAAATCTCATCATCCTCAATTTCATCCATTGGCGTTTCTGATGCTGCGTTTTTTTAAATAATTTCACAACTGCTTCGTTTTTGATACCATTCCATGATCATGGGCAATGGATACCTTCTTGATTCTTCCTGTTGGTGTTAAATCATGACCAGTGACTGCTTCCGTGCTGTCCACTCTTTCTTCATGAGGACCTTAAATGGCTTGTTTACTGACACATCAAGAAATTGCAATGGCTGGTTAGCCCACCAGGTACCACAAGTTAGGTTTTCAAGTCCGCTGGGATTATTTTTGTATTTGTGTACCATGGGCTTTGAAGTGATCAGGGAAAAAAAAAAACAAGCAAAGCTGTTTTTCAAGTAACTCTCCAGGCCTTCATGACCAGACTTTGTTAACCAGATTTTCATGCCTTTTCATTCATCCAGTCTTTTTCCAGGTTATTTTGTATAGATATCATTACCGCTATTGATTTCTAGAGTTACACTTTTAACTCATAAAGCATACATAAAGTAATTAAGAACATTTATATAGATACAGAATTAGTATTACCCATATATAATGTGCATCCTTATTTTTCCCCTCGCAAATTTGGGTAAAAAATGTACATTATACATGGCAAATATGTAACCAAATGAAAAGATGCATATAAAAACTTGTGCCTGAATATTTTAGTAGCATTATTCATAATAGCTAAAAAGTGGAAGCAAGCCAACTGTTCAAATAATGAATGAAGAAATAAAATGTAGTGTATCCAAATGATGCACGCCCAAAACCAACATAATCTTTTACTTCAATAAAAATTGTCTTAAAAATGTAGTCTAGTGTCATATATGGAATATAAAGAAACAAAGCAAATGAACAAACGAAACAAAACTAACCCTTAAACATTGACAACAGAAATGAGGTTGCCAGAGAGGGAGGGTGAGAGGTGTGAGCAAAGGGTAGTGGGGGTCCAATGAACAGCGGTGGACTATTAGAAATTTGGTAGTGGGTGTGATATGTTATCGTATATTTGATGAAGCATCAACCTGTGTGTATCTAAACACATTGTTTTGTAAATCAAAGTTATTTTAATAAAAAGTAAAAGAAAGGAAAAAAATAATGTATCCATACAATGGAATTGGGCTTTGTGGCCTTGGTGTCACTAAACACACACACACGTCATGACACAACTATCCAGGGGTAACTTTGCTGTTTTCTTTTTTACGTATTGCACCTTCCCTGTCTACCCCTCGCCTACTCCCCTTCACTGCATAAGATTTTCTTTGAAGAAAGTGTACTGTAGTTAAAAAGTAGTTTCAAAATATCTGGAAACAATGAGTTCCAAAACCTCTTCCAGCTCTAATAAACCATGATTCTGATGCATTGAGCTGAGAATTTGAATTTGGCCTAGATTGCCCCATTATAACTCCATGTCAACAAAAGGAAAGCTGTGAACGAAGTGTTTTCCCACATAGCTGTACACAGGTGTGACTTAGTGGAAACTGTGGAGCACCGCCAGGTCCTCAGTTCCCCAGCGGAGTGCTCTATCTTCAGACTTTGCTTCCTGTTCTTGAACACAGTGATTTGCTAAAATAGAGACACCTGGTCCCAGCACCTTGCAAATGGATTTTTCCTTTCAGCATTTCAAAACATATGTATTGATGAAGGCTTTCTCTAGGAAGCCATCTGTCTGAAATCTGCAGTAATAAAAACCTCCCTCGTCCCTTAGATATTCATGAAAGTATCCATTGCTTCACTCTCCTAAGACTTTCTCCTTACTTTTTCAGCCCTTCATTTGTTTACAAAGCATTTATTTATTGAACGTCTGCTGTATTCCCATCACTGGATATGTAGCAGTGAATAAATTAACTAGTTTCTATAAGTATAGATTATCTTTATTTTATAAACTTTTTTAGTATTTTATTGCAGTAACTGTTTTACTAATTAAAATAAACTCATGTGTAGGTTTCCCATATGTTCAGTTTACCCATTCCTCAGATACATATCACCATCCATAGATAGTCTTTAGACATATTAAAAACGTTTTTAAAATTTTAAATTGTGATAAGGGATATGAGTAGAACAAATATTGACATCCTAAGCTCTTAAGTTTTTTGCCAATATTCCAATCCCAGCATCAACATTTACTGCCACCTGTGTGAGTTTGAGCAAGTTACTTCTCTGGGCGTTGGTTTCTTTATCATAAAATGGAGATGATAATCTACTTAGAATTGGTCTAAGAATTAAATGAGTTTTTGTAGAAAAGTGCCTACCATATACTAAGTGCACATAGGAAAGTGCCTTATTCATTCTCAACATATATTATGCATTACCTATACACTGGTATTGTTACTTTAAAGAATTATTTAGGGAATCAGCTAAGTTATTGTGGTTGCCATCTGACCATTATCTCTTTTGTCCACATATACTTACTAACCTTACAAAGATACATGCTTTATGCACAGGATTTACAAAAACGTATATGGCTTGTTTCTGAGCTCAAGAAGTTTGCGGTCTAGTTAAGTGCCAGAACATAAGGATTAAAAGAAAATAGCAGTAGCAGATAGCATATTCTAAGTACCAGATTAGTGGTAAAAACAATATGTCCTTCAGGATTGCAGGAGAGAACAATTACTGTGGACTCATAAAGGAAGGGATTCATGAAGGAAATGGACCCCTAAGAAGAGGATATTCCAGTCTGAAAGAACAGCATGAGGAAAGATGTGGAATCAGAGTGGCAAATGTGAAATTCCAAGATGGAGAATTTTAATAGAAGAGTAGAGAGAAGGGCATTAGAAAAGAGGTCTCAGAATTTTGGTTATTTAGTAAACAGTGGTCTTCTATGATCAGATTCTGAGCTGGGGTGAACAAAGATTTCTCTCATCTCCTGAGACCCACTAGTTTATATATTGTTTCATTTCACACTCTCATTATTGTCATCTGGCCATTTTCTTTCTAACTAGTGGTGCTACCTCTGAAATCTTTCCACTCTTTAACCCCCTACTCTGCATATGTTAATCACTTTTTTTTTTTTTTTTTCAAATTTCATTTGGCATTTATTTGCCTCAAATGTTCTTGTGGTTTTTCCATTGTATAGCTCAATAGCAGTATTTCTCAAACTTTAGTGTGCATAAAAATCACTGGGAGTTTGTATTAAGGGCAGGCCACCAGGTCTTATCTTCAGGTAAGATACTTCTGAAATGGGACCTGAGGCTTTCTCTTACCAGTTGCCCTAAGTGATTCAGATTAAGATGGTCAAGAGGCTCTGCTTTGAGGAAGACTAGCATAAAACTAGTAGTTCAAGTTTTTTTAACCTGCCACCTCAAATCTTGTTTTAACCTCCCTTGCCAACCTCATCTGCTGTCATTCCCATGAAAACATTATTTGTTTGAACCAAATAACATATTTCCTCTCCTATATACTTACCTGTATGCTTTTTTTGTCTTTTGATCCATTTTCATTTATGTGATTTCCCTCATCCTCAGTGTCCTTGCTGACATTACAACTCCAAATCCTGACGTTTTTCAGATTGAGATGTGTACAGAAGCATCTGTAGGGACCAGAAGACAGGTTCCAAGTTTAACTGATCTGATCCTGCTGTCTACTCCCCCACCCAGGGACCTATGAGCACTTTGTAAATGATTTCATTCATTCGTTCCTTGGTAATTTAATATTTTTGAGTGCCTACTATGTACCTGTCACTGTAGAAAAAGTAAAATTTTAATGAAAGGTCTCTTTCTCTGTGGAAGAGAGGAAGATTGGAACACATGCTTGTAAGTAAATATTGAAAGTACTTTGAGAAGAGTAATTTGGTTCGTGCGCTGCAGGATAGGTTAGAAAAGAGAAAGATCAGTAAAATTAACTAAAGAATTCTTATAATTAGCAAATGTAGAAAGGGGAGGGCCAATGAGACTAGAAAAAACAAAGGAACATGCTTCAAGACTAATTAATGAAATAAGAGAATGACCAGTAGTACTTGATGGAACTTGAAAGGTACATGTATTCTCTGAGCCTTTTCAGAAGGAACAAATCAATAGTTACAATGCAGGAGTGGAATTTGTGGAAGAGATATCAAAATTTTATGGCAGTCTTTTAGACACATGATATTCATAATGGAATATCAAAGTAGAAAATCTCAGAAGCAATTAGAAACCTGGAGGTCTTGTGAGCACCCAACCCTTTCTCTTTTTCCCCTTCCACAACTCACTCATGAATATACTCTCAATTGCAGATGTTCCAGGGACAAAATCCTCCAGGAAATAGCCTGCATTTTAGTCATTGATTTTTTTTTTTTTTTTCTTTTTTGGGAATGTGTCAAGCCTTCATTTATTGGCCCTGTTTTGCTACTCTTCAAGTGCTTGTCTAGAATGAGACCTAAGCACAACCCCAGAAAACCATCTCCAATCATAATCCTCCCCAAAATTGTTCTTAATTGATTGGAGTTTTTGCTTGCTGGCTGGAGGATTTAGGAGGACATCATAACTGAACCCTTTAAAACTGTAAAGATCAATGTGGTCATTTATGATTCTTGAGAAAACAGGCAAAGTTTGGAAAGGCAGGTTGTTGAACCTTGAGCATAACACATAGAAAGGTTGGCAAGTTGAATTGCATAGCTTAGAAAAGCTTTTTTTCCATTCTTACAGTTGCTTGGGTCAAAAAATTCAAACCATTTGTTACCTCTTTCTCTCATAATACCCAACATCCATTCCCTCAATAAATATGGTATATGTGGGTGTGAATAAAATATTATCTGACTTCCCCACTAAAATGTAAATAAACTCTGTGAAGAAAAGAAATTTATTTGTAATATATCCCCAGTCAGTGCTCAGAGCATAATTGATATTCAGTAAGAATTTGTTGACTAAGGGAAATAATGTGAAATAAAATTTTATTAGAATTTTTGCCCAACAATTTTGGTATTGATTCTCTCTTCAAGAAGCTTAGGAGATATATTATCACAAAACTCATATGACTGAAATTCAAATATTAACCATACTCAACTGAATGTTAACCTTAAATAATGTCATAAAAAAATAGAAACTTTATTCCTTAACTAGTTTAGAGAGGTCTAGGTTTTAAAAACTAAGAGCACTCCTCTTTTAATAGTACCAATTTGGTAATATTGTTGTGAATATGATCTTCTAAAATTTAACGTTAATCAGGAATTCTAATAAACACAAGCATATGTCAGCTGTCATTAAATTTTATTCTCTTATTTATAATTGTTTTAAGAAAGTCTTCGTAAGTGTTTCTAGACTTGGTTATTATTTAATCTTTGTAGAGTTGATGCTTGATATTTGGGAAGAGTTATCACTTTTCTTTCTGGCGTGCCCTGGTAGCTTAACAAGTAAGTCCACCGAGTGCAGTTCACATACATCCTGAGGACCCAGGTACAAGATCTGGGGCCTTAGGGGAACAAACAAGATGAACAGCTAAACAAAATAAATATATATTTCTTCCACATGTCTCTGCTCACGTTCATTCCTGCCTGTCCCTTTGCTTCAAAAGAAAATTCTAACTTTTAAACTTTTGTCCAGATAGTCTTACATGACTGGAATATCCTTGAGGTTGAATGACCTTCATTAAAATACAGAAAAACTTAAAAAATTTCAAAAAGTTGCTTTCTTAGAAGAGCAAGAATTAGTTGGGACAGAGTTGCATATGAAAACATTCTAATGATGTTGGGCTAACCACCAGAGAGCTATTGTTAGGAATGTTTACCGGATCTAAATAATGTTTCAAATTTCTAAGAATTGAAAGGAAAGGTTAATATGATCAAAGCAGTTTGTGTGGGAAGGTCATTTTGGCCTAGTGATGGTCTTTATGGAGTAGCCAGCAAAGTTCTTCTAATGGCAAAGAATTAACTGCTGGCCACTGGCCATAAACAAATGTTTCTAACAACTTGACCATTTTGCATTTCAAGTCTGTTGTATCATGAATGCATTGATAACATATGACATAGAGAACCAGTAAGAAGCTTTCCTTTAGTTTGAATTTGACCTGCCATCATGAAGTTAAAGGATAGGCAATAAAGGTTTGTAAGTGACCCTCTATGAATAACGTCTTGGTTGTCTTCAATAACGTCATATACATAGAAAATATGGAGACTCTTACTTGAAGAGCATCTATAATTAATTAAACTAGATTTGTTTACATTTAGTAAACAGAATACTAATGAATGTTCAGTTGAATATTTTTTGATTAAGTAACTGTATTCTGTTTGGCAGTGAAAACCAGCCACTGGTTAACGTTAATTCTGGATATTTGTAAACCATTTTCATTCTTTTTCAAGCTGTCCTGAATATTAAGCGAAAATCATTTTCCAAAACTTGCTCTTGCTTCATTTCTATAAACCCTACATAGTTTCTTTAAAAGATTAATATGTGATTTGAGAGATAAAATAATCAAATATGGATTTGTTTGTTTTTTATTGATAGAAACTTCTCCAAGTTCAACTACAGTTTTCTTATCAGAGTATCTGGTTTATAGTTGCAAGGCAACGCCCACTGGAATAGTTAGTAAGCATATTCTACTTCTACGTTGCTGCAGAAACTGAATGCGAACTTTTCTGTGATTCTTACAGAGAATGCATAGGCTTGGTAAACTTTCATCTGCTTTAGGGTCAGGGCTGATTCAGTCTTATGGCAAGTTTATGAGAGTGGCTGATGTGATACAGTTGTTTCTAGTAAAATCAGACTAGCTCTAAAGAGCCAATCTAAGTCAGCGTCTGAGTAAAATTCTATGAGAAACAGACTCCCAACTCAGACACAATTGTAAACCCTGATATAATGAGGACTTGCAGCTGATTTAATCCTATTGAAAATCTTTAAGCAGCCATGGGACAAAATGGTTTCCACATTGACATCAGTAGAATGAACCTTAGATTTTATCAGTATGAAGAGTAGGTACCTTTTACACACAGTAGCCACTTTTTAAAGAATTAACTTCAAGGCCATTTCAAAGCAGTTTGTTTCTGATAGAGTCATCCCTCTTGGAATGTGTCAAATTTTCTTTTTTAAAAACTGAATTCATTACAGAAACCAAGTAAGTCAAACTTATAATATGAAATTATTATAAATCAAATCTAGTCTTGAACAAAAATGGTCATACCTTTTCAATTTTATATGTGAGAAACAAAAATAGAGAGGGAGAATGAAAACTGTTTCAGAGTTAAAACATTGTATGCAAACTTTTGCATGGAATGATTTTTTTTTCATGAATTTAGAAGCCCCTGGAAATAAGGTTATGCTGTGAAATTATATATGTGTATGTATATATAGTGACAGACACCAATCTAAAGGTCAGTACTGTAGATAAAATCTCAGTAACTAGGATTTGAACTTATTTGTGTGGGTAGGTTGATGTGTATGTATTTTTTTGTTTATTTGGTTTATCATATGGAAACAGACACATGTTGTAATCTAGGTATTATAGGCAGCTTAGCACTACAGCTCTCATAATTTACAGCTTAATTTAGAACAATAGACTAGACGTGAACTACAGTAAAACAAACCTTGCCTGAACTATCTCCATTGCTTCTTTTATTGCAGCTCTTGAAATGTGAATATTTGAACTGATATTTAGCAGGCAGTAGTGGCCTCATACTGTTACTTCAAAGAGCCGGAAAAGTAACTTCATGAAAGGGAAAACTTGAAACTGTAGTCCTCTTTACCATTCTATCTGTTAAGAGTGATGGGTATCATTAGTTCTGCTCTTTTGCATAATTACTGCAGTATTGTGAAAACTTTTTTTGCCATCCAACTGGGAACAATTATATTGTGTGGGCTCTTGTATGACATTGGGCTTAGAGAAATAAAAATATAAAAAGCCCTTCTTCTCTAGCACTCTGGTGTCTGTGGTACCCAAGTGCATACAGTGTTCGTTTGTTTTGTAAATTTAAGAAAACAGATTGGAGACAATGAAGGAGATGTTAATATCAAAGTTCATTTCGTCTTTACAATTTTTTTTAATTTAATTTACTGTGCTTCAATTTTACCTAGGATATCACTGAGTTGTGATGGTAATTGATATAAAAATGATGAAAATTTATGAAGTGTGATGCTGACATCACTGAAAATTTGAGACTTAAAAATATGCTTTGTTCTTTGCTCTGTTAAATGAATTCATCAAGTTGAAATGGTGAATTTACGATTTTTACAACAATTTGTTATTTATGTAAAGCTCCCAGCATAGACTGTGTCTGTGTGGAAGGCATACAACCACTGCTCCCAGCAGCAACACCTCCCCCATCCTCAAAGCCTGACTTCTAAGGCACAGCTAGAGGAGTATGTTTGCAAATGTTTGGAAAATGAGGCACATTAAGTTTATTAAAATTCTCCTTTGTAATTCCAGTATGTGATATCATTAAAATACTGTAACCAATTTTTATTGTATTCGATTTTGTCAGATAAACATGATGTTTACTTATTTGAAATTGCTACTATATTTTAGCAAGGGTAGTAAAATTAGAATAAATGTCATAATGATATATAGATGTGACTGTCACTTTGATTTTGTGGTTTCACACTTGGCTTTTTCATAACTTATAAGATGTGAAAAATGATCTCAAGATTGGCAAATGATATTTTGATCAAGGTTAAAAAAGAGCATATTGGAAATATTACTTGTGTTGCTTTTATATAACCATAGTTATGTAAGAAGGTGGAAAGTATATAGATATGTTTATGTTTAATTTATTGCTAAAGTTTTTAAAAAAGAAATTAAAAGAAATGTTTATTTAAATATTGGAATAGTTGGTAGATTATGCTTTCTTATCAACCATCAAAACAAAAATTTTATTTGCCTTAGTCCTTGTTAATTCTCAAGTGATTGGTTTCTACATTTTTCTTTTAAAATTTCAATGCCCATTTATTTGCAGCAGCTTAATTAATGAGGCTGACTTTTGAATATGCTCATAAAACTGTTGCTATGACTGAACAAATAGTTTCAATCAAGCTTACCTTTCTTTACTCCAAAATACTGAAAAGCGTCTAATTAAATGTCATTTAAAATTTTATTTAAATGTGTTTTTTGATATTGTTACACACTCAAGTGTGGTTTTAGTCACTAATCCTGAGATGGGTGAGCTAGGGAACTTACCATCTCAGTACATTCCAACAAGGAGTTAGCTTCAATTCCCTAGTAACTAGTCCAGCTTTCAGCACCTTTCCCATGGTAGCTAGTGTTTGTACCATGTATAGCTGTGAAAGGATGGGAAAATGCGCTGAAATATCTAAGAAGTAAACTATCAACTTGACATGTTTTCTTGGCTATTGAAAACCTTCTCATATTGAAACCCATTGATAGTGTAACTGTAGAATTCCTCTGATTCAAATACCATCTGGTTGTGCTCAAGGCTTTAAAGCTGTTATCTCCGCATAAAATTTCAGAGTCCTGTACTTTTTTCTTCACCAAACAATCCATTTTTAAGCCACAAATATTTTTCCAGCTCTTTCAGATTTTATCTAAAAGTATATTTTAACAGTATTTAAATAGTTCTTAAACAATAACAATTTATCTTGATAGAGGGCATGCTGTATTTTTTCATTTTATTTTAATTAGTCATTGTGGAACCAAATTTCCTTTTGTTTTAGCCTTTTGAATATTGTTTAATTATAGTTATCATGCCAGATATCTTAAAGGTTATTTTACCAATACAGTTTCATTTAACATAACCCATATGGAATCAATAGCCCAGTTTCCTAAAGTGAATGCTTGGAAAATCTTACATTCATATGTTAAGAGTACACATCCTTTCCTCATTAGTTGGAAAGTACAGGGATTTTGGCACAGGTTCTGTGTGGAAGCATTGTGCAGCTTTTATATGGATTTTGTTTTTAGCCTTTGATGACACTGTTTAGAATAGGAAGTATCTAATAAGTAAAGCATTTTGTCTCAAGTGCTGCCAGTGTGTTTAATATATGCCTGGAGGTCTGAAACATTATCTTCTTCACTACAGTAATATGCATTTAATTCTCTGAAAGCAGAAGGTTGAACTTTTAAAAGGGACGCAAAGTACATTTTCAAACAGAATAATTCAAAACATATGGAAGAGGGGACTAGAGTAATGTACAGTTGGTTTTTATGGTTTAATCATGATCATGTTAATGCACACCAGTAGCTAATTAAAGAAAACTTTTATTGTTCCATTTAAGTGAGTTAGGTAAAGAGTGGGAGAGCCGATATAACAGCACTGCCCAGAGATACGTGTTTCTGCTGCATTCACTAACAGCAAGCAGATATTGCTATTTTTGACAACTTTAAATTATTAGTCCCTCTGGACGATAATAAAGCAAAAGTTATTTTCAGAGTTACTTCACTGTGAACTTTTCTTTTTCCACAAAGAAATAGTTCATTGATGCCCAAGTTTAGGGCTTAGCACACATAATTAATTTTCTTTTCAATAGTAGGTCAGATCCTCTTCAATATTATATAATGGATAAGTCTACAGTAGACTGGTGACAAACCAGTGCATTTTTAAATATGTCTCAAATTGCAGGCTCACTTTTCCCAGTTCTACAAATAGTGTAGAAGCTTAGGAAAATGGGGGAAATCTTGGCTTTTAATCCAGTTTTAAAATTTTGGCTTTCCAGTACTGAGAAAGTTGTACACATTTTTTTCCAGTCAGACAGTCTTTCATCTCTGGGTCATTGGTTCAAATTCCATTCTGCTCAGTAGTGACTAGAATTAGTTACCATTGAACTTCTGTTCAGTAACCTGCACGACCCAAGCTGATAACTGTCGTCCTGATTATTTATATCTCAAGATCAGGCCCCTTGACATTTGCTTGTCTAATGTGGCAATTTCAACATGTAATAGGGCTGGACACTGCATGTCTTTATCTTTGCCTGCAGGTAGTTTGTTTTGTCAAGTTAGCACCTATCGGGAATACTTAATTCACTTTAAAAAAAAAGCAGAGTCAGTTTTTAAGTTCAGGTCTATAAATCAGTAGAAGAAAATGCATTGCTCTGTGCATAGGCAGTATAGTCTCATGTAATTTTAATCGGAGTTGCCTGTCCTGATCAAGAGGATAAAAGTAGTTGAGTTCTTGATTTGAGTTCTCTATGAAATTCAACCTAAAGAATTCTTTTTAGTTGTGCTATATAGATATTTAGTTTGTAATGCCTCAGAATACAGGCAATATATCCTACACTAGTATGTACTTCCTTATTTTTTCACTTATTATTTGAAAATTTCTAGTTGGAGATACTATTTGAAGATAATATTTGAAATGTTTATAATAGCGATAAATAGAAGCTTTAAAATTAAACTGTGTCTTTGACAGTTGCCTTGATTATTTTTATTTTACTGAAATTTTAAATTAAATATATTTATTCAGTCACACAGTTATGAAGTTTCACTATGTGACAAGCAGTGTGTTGTGTGCTAGAATAGTAATGGCATTCGTTCCAAACCACAACTTACTAGCTATCTGCCCCATTGATTAGTTTCTTTAAGTCACGGTTTCTCCAGCTGGATAGCGGGGGTAACAGAAACCCCCTCAAAGGATTGGAACATATAGTAAATAAATGTATATACTGTTTTAACAGTGCTTGACAAATAATAAAAATACCCAGTAGTATCTTATTTTTTGTCTCCAGTTGCTCAGTCTCTGAGAGAACACAATATGAAAAGTGCTGTATTAATATTAGTCTATTTTAGAATCTGAAAAGTCTAATAACATCCAGAAAGGCTGAGGAAGTCTTGACAAAGAAAGTAACTTCTTTTTTTAACTTACCCTTTATTGACTGCCTACTATTTGTATTCAGTATATCAACTCATTTAATGCTGCAGCAACTCTATGGGTTGGCTATTAATGTCCCCTGGTGAGAATGATGACCCAGCAGAAACTGAGAGAATTACCTACAAGATAGAAAATGCAGATCAGGAAAGAGCCCATGGATATGTCTGGCGACACCTTACAGGGTATATGGGCAAGGTTGTGTTTATATATATTCATATAATAGCAATCCGTGTTTTGAGTCTGCAGAACAATTTTTTTCACATAATGTTGTACCATAAGCTAGCGTATCCAACATTTATGAATTCTCTCTTCACTGTGCTAGGCACTGCACTAGTATTTACTAATACAGAGAAGCAAAATGTTATGGCCCAGCCTCTCCGGCAATCCTTTTCAGACATGTAACAGCTTCCTGTTTTGCCTGTTGTTAGGTATTTTCTTTATGCTAAGCACTGTGCTGAGCTCTATTGGTGTGTTAGCTCATTGAATCCTCCTACTAACCCTTTGAGTTTGGATTTATTGCCCTCTTTTTAAGTTATGTAGCCTTAAAGAATTTTGTAATTTGTTTTGAATCATACAGTTAGAAAGTATTAGACTTGACTCCACATCTGTCTGATTCCAAAGCCTATGGATTATTTTAACACTATTTAATACTGCCACCCCAGAACATTTTAGTAGAAATTAATACATCCTATGAATAAAGGACTAGGATCACCAAGAAGAGAAAAAAGAATGAGAGAAAACAATTCAGACAAATGTTTTTTGCTCTGAAATCTTGATGGATAGCAAAATGTTTTCCCACTATAGCGTGCTCAGAAGGGGTCCCCCACACAGGGAAATAGCATGGTGAAGACATGATGATTTGAAAGAAACGGTGTCTTCAAAGAACAGGGATAAGTTGTTTTTGTTTCAAATAACTAATGCTGTCTTTTTCTAGCAGCAACGTGACTTCCTTAAAAGAAAACTTTAAAATTAACAAGAAATATTATTTGAAAAAAATTAATGACAATTGCATTATTTTATTATTGAGCTATTTAAGAGTTTAACATTTTCACAAGCAGTTAAATAACTTCTAACGTGTGAGCAAGATGATGCTTTATTTACCAGTCACCTCTTGAGTCTTTAAAATGTTAATCAATATCCTATACCTCGGGGACTATTTTTCCATTCTGGTCGTAGTATACATGAGGGCAGCTTTTTTGAAAAGAAAATATTCAATAACGGTCATACCATTTGCCTAGTAAGTCTGCATTTGGAAGCCTGCCCTTAGGAAATGTTATTTGATATTTGCAAAAATATTTAACAAAATTTAAAACTTGCTTGTCCAAATATATGAAAATGGTTGAATATTGTTCCTAACACTAAGTGAAATATCATGTAGCCTTTTAAAATGGCATTTATGAAGGGAATATAAAATTGTGATATCAGTTTGTTTCTACAGTACAAGTATGACCATAAAGGGGTAGATATCAGGGAACCTATTCACAGGTAGTGGGGAAAGACTGAAAGGATGAAAGGAAATAGTGGATATAATTAGTGTTAAGAATGGGGTCAGG
This sequence comes from Solenodon paradoxus, assembly GCA_004363575.1. Classification (NCBI taxonomy): domain Eukaryota; kingdom Metazoa; phylum Chordata; class Mammalia; order Eulipotyphla; family Solenodontidae; genus Solenodon; species Solenodon paradoxus. The sequence continues at coordinate 162,944 of RJWH01001535.1, read as the reverse complement.
AGAATTTTGTATTTTTCTCAGAATTTTCATGATTTCTTTAATAAACTTGTATTACAGCAATATAAAAGCAAGTAAAATATTGAAGTTTCAAGTAGCATATCCCAAAGAATCAAGCTAGAGGTCATAGAGTTGTGTGTCAAGGTCATTATAACTGCTGCTGCCTCCAGGTTGGGTTTTGCTTACTACAGAGGGAGTTTGTTGATGGAAAATTTTTGAGAACTAGTAGCCTTTAGTGGACAAATGGAAAATCACCTTCAAGAGTTTTAATTACATTTTGTTTATCACATATACATTTATCCTTATTTCAAATTATACTGTAGTGAGGAAAATAAGCGTCATTTTGGATGGCACATATTTAGTTTGGCATTCTTTGTAATTTACAACTCTCAACTTTTCCCTCTCTTTACTGTCTAAAAACCTATAAATAGTTTTATAATGACAAGGGTAAATAATATAAACTACTCCTACCTAAAATACAATTTTAACCAATAGCAAGCATGATTTGGAAACAGTTTATTGTACTACTTGAAAAATCACTGTAAAGAATGTAAGCTAATATAATTCTTTAAAGAGGCATTTTAAATATATGTCTTTGTTTTAATCCAAAGAATAAAATGCCTGACACTCGAAAGTTTGTTTTATCATAAATCAACCATCTGTATGTAATACATTAAGAATGCTATGATGCAGTGTTCCTTCAATAAATTTTTAAGTTTATTTTAATGATAGAAACACACACTTGATGCTTTTTCACAAGTATTTCATTGGCATTTTAATATGAATAATATTTTGAATGGTCACCTGGTTTTTATGATTGCTCTCTTACAAGATATACTAGACCCATTTTTTAACATGGTTGTGTAGCATCCTCTGTATAATGACACTTGGAATGTAACCTGTTTAAAATAGTTTATTTCTCCTTACAGATCTCAAAGCAAGAACAGAACAAAATGGATACCTTTGATGGAAGCATGGCTGAAACCTCATCTCGGTACAGTGGTGCTCAGGATAGTGGAATTGGCAGTGACAGTGTTAAAATCAGAATAGTACAAATAGAGCAGCACAGTGGTACCAGTCAACATCGCATTGCCCGTCCCTCACGCCAGTCATCAATTGTGAAAAATCTAAATTTTATACCTTTTGACATATTTATTACTGCTAGTAGAATCTCACTAATGACCTATTCCTGTACAGCCTTACCCAAGTCCAAATCACAAGAACAGAAAGATAATGAAAAAACCAGCAAAAGTTCATTAACTGTCCCAGAAATTGATTCAGATGGTGCTAAGCCCAGCCAAGCATGTATTTCCACAGTAACAGCAGAAGATCTCTTCGGCAGCAGCATATCTCTTCCTTCGGGGAAAAAAATAGGGGTTATTTCTCTTGAAAGTCTTCACGCATCCACAAGGTCATCTGCTAGACAAGCACTTGGTATAACTATCATTCGGCAACCTGGACGAAGAGGAACCGGTAACTTGCAGCTAGAACCTTTTCTGTACTTGATTGTGTCCCAGCCTTCTTTGCTTCTGAGCTGTCACCACAGAAAGCAGCGAGTGGAAATATCCATTTTTGATGCTGTGCTTAAAGGGGTTGCCTCCGATTATACATGTACAGGTAAGACCCTTCCCATTTATTTGAGTGCTCATAACTATGGCTACAGATTTAAGTTTTACTCCCAGAGTTTCAGAATTGATCAAACAGAAGACAGCTGGCAGACCAGACAAGATTTCTCTCTGCAGAGTATGTAAATATGTAAAGTTCATGCCCTACAGCTGCATCATGTTTAAGCAAGTGTTTGAAATGTACTAAGGTTTGGTGTTAGTATCCTCACTGTGCCTTTGAATATTCTTTTACTTAGGAGCTGAATGAAACAGAGGTTCTTTCTGGGCTATAGAAATGCTTAACAGTCTCTGGTGATTGGGAAGCAAAGCATATTTTTCATATTAATAACCCATAGGCATGCTTTCCGTAATAATGGAACGGTTAAGTTATAAAAAATGAAAACGTTAGAAGCCAAAGTTTGTTTTGATATTCTTTTGATCTAATCATCTTGCTATAAAAGCATAATATTAAATGTATTTGATGAGGTGTATTAGTAAAGTAAGATGATTTTAAGATTTTTGTACATCTACAACAAACACATTTAGTAGAGGTGTTGGCCAACTGACTCTTGTTGGCTCATCTATACCTTACTTATAACTGAGAGCATCCTGTATTATAATAATTATTTTGAACTCCTGAAGCTAGAAAAAATGTTCTGATTTAAGTCATACTGGCTGTTAAGTAGCAAGGGCTAATAGAAACAGGATCAAACAAGGTATAGGGATCTTCCTGAGTTGTAGAATTAGACATGTGGCTGGAAAGAATGGAGAGGTTAACTGGGTCATCTAAGATTCACTATTAGAAAAGGGCTCTAGCAAACAAGAGTATAATTCAGGCATTTTATTGCTATCAGGTGATACTGTCTAACAGATGGAAGCCAGAAGTGAGGCACTTGGAGACTTTATCCAATCTGGAAATCAGGCTGGTTCATTTTTGACATTAAGGAGAACCATTTTACACAGCACACTCTTTAAAGAGTAGATGCTAGGTATGAGGATCAGGATTTAGCCAGGGAAGTAGGGTCAAAGGGACCCTTGGCTCTTGCTAGGTGTAGTGAAAGTTCTCTGCTTTAGAAAGGGGTACCTGACTTGCACTGAGAGGACTACCTCATGTTACCCACTCAACTGCCTGCTGGCCCTCTTTCCTTTGGGGGTTGCTGGAGCTGTGCTGGAGCCGACTCACACTGGGCAAGATCCCACTTTTAAATTTTTAGGAACTTTGAAAGACAGTTGTTAAACCACTGGTAGTTTAAATTGGCCATAGTGGGAATATTTACGCCACAGATATTGGCAAATGCTATCAATCAGCTCTCCAACTCCGCGAGCATGCTGTTAAACATTTACCAGCAATCACTGCCTCCCTTTCTCAAACATGTTCTCATTTACTGAGTACCTACAATACAGTAGGAACTTGAAGGGCACCTGGATATAGGGGTGGTACTGAGGTAATTGATCTTATATGATTTGTGGATTCATACCTGCCACCTGTTTGGGGGTCTACTTAGCATTAGCAAAAATTAGGTTCAGAATTTTAAGAATAAATCTTAATTTCACCCTCCTCTTTAAGTCCCTTTGACTGCAGTCAGTTTATAGGTGGGTCACTTCAGGATTCTCTCTGCAGGTCATAAACCACTATTAAATTTACTCATGTTCGCTATACAGAAATAATATGGAACAAAAGTAAACAAAAGATTTTGTTCATTCTTTAATAAGATATCATGTTTAGAAGGTAATTTTTTAAATCCCAATTCTTTTATAAACATAAAACGAACATATCACATATTTTATGTATTAAGTAATTAAAAAACTGGTGAGAATGTTATATAAGAATTCATGCACAGGAGACCTCTAAGACGCTGGTCATCTTAGAGATTTTAATTCTCTGATTCATCAGGGTACTAAACATGACAAAAGCCACATGATCATTAACTTTATGCATTGTTGGTGCATGGCTCTGGATGACTCAAGAAAGATAGAAAATTTTTTACAGTAAATTTATGAAGAATGGGTGTCAAATGCCATTCAGGAGAATACTATGAAGACCCTAAAAAGCAAATACTAAAATTCTTTAGGAAATTTTGGGATGTGGTATAACTCGATTACTATTAACAGCCAATTAAGTTTTATAAATCACAATTATCCTCCTGTCTTGTACTATCTACTTAATATTATTTCAGAATATACTTTTATCCCTATTGTGCTTTCTTCATTTTTACATTCAGTCTTTGAGAATAGTCATTCACTCATTCCATTTGAGCACTGTTTATCAAATACGTTCAAGATGCTGAGGAGCTAGTAATAAGACCCAGTTTCTGCCTTCAGGGACCTCTCTTCATTTAATAATTACACTTATTGTGATTAATGATAAAAGGCTAGGAGAATATAAATCTCCATGAATGAAGGGCAGTGAAATACTTTAAAGACATAAGTTAGAGCTGTCACTTCTAATTCCAGAGAAGAAATTTAGAAAATCTTGTCGGTTTTCTGGAATGGTTTGAGGAAAACTGCTTAGAGAAAGAAGAATGAAATAGGATTACTCTTCAAATTTATTTTTAAACTCCCTCCCATCCGCACTAAAATCCCAAAGCCCCCCTACCAATAACTTAGGGGACTCTAAGGTGCCAGCTATGAAAGCTGCGGACCCACCTCCCAGATCTTTCACCCAACAGGGCCTTTAGGCACACCGCTGTGGCTTTTAGGTAAAGTGTGGGTCATGTAAAGTTTGCGGACCTGGGTCTGAGACTCAGGGCTGAGTGGGGAGGGGGGAGAAGGAAATAATAAAATAAATAACCAGAACTACAAAAAAATATTTTTAAGCATTCATTTTTTATTAGTAGTAGATTTAGCTCTACCAGCAATTCAATATATGTTTTAATATTCAATTTACTTTGTCTGTTTGCTTTTTTGCTATATTTCTTTATCATGTATTTTAGTGAGTGCTCTGGAGTTTTCAGTATACATGCCTAATCTTTCAAAGTTGTTAGCATTGATATTTTTTCACTCTGAGGAAAATGCAGAAGACTTACAATCATTTATGTCCCCTTACTCTTCCCATTTATATTATAATTATCATATATATTTATTTTGTCTACATATATTTAAAACCCTACCAGGTAAGAGTTTTATCTTTGTTTCAAGAGTCTTACATAGTTTAGAGAACTGAAGAGGGGATAACTAGTGTCTTATTTTTCTCAGCTATTTACCATGTCCAGAGTTCTTCCTTCTTTCCTGAAGTTCCATGTTTTCTGTCAGCATTAAGGACTTTCTTTAGCATTTCTTTAGAGCAGGCCTGCTGGGCAATGAATTCTCTTAAATTTTATCATCTGAGAGATTTTGTTTTATTTTATTTTGTTCCCCCACCCCCTACCCCCATGCCTGATGGATATTTTTGCTGTATATAGAATTCTGAGTTGACTTTTGTTTAGCACTTGAGTAACGTTGTTCCACAAACTGTAATTTCCGATGAAAAATTCATGATAATTCCATTGGTGTTTCCATGTATGTAATGTGTTATTTTTCTCTTGCTGCTTTCAACTTTTGTTCGTTTGTTTGTTTTCTGTAAGTTATGATGTGCCTGCATTTGATTTCTTTGAATTTACCCTGTTTGAGGATCTCTGAGCTTTTTGACTCTAAATATTTGGCTTTTGAACTAAATTTAGAAACTTTTTGACTCATTTATTTAAATGTTTCTATACCAACTTTAACCTCTCCTTTAGGAACTCCATTGTTAAACTTTTTTATATTGTCCCACAGATCCCTGAGGCTCTATATTTATCCCTTTTTCCCTCTCTGTGCTTCATATGGGATAATTTTTATTTAATTTTTCATTTCTAAAATTTCCACTTGGTTCTTTTTGTAGTTTTTATTTGTCTTCTGAGAGTGTACATATTTCCATTCATTCCAAGTGTATTTTCTTTTACATCAAGGAACATAGTTATAACACCTACTTAGAGTTAAAGTCTTAAATGCTTGGGTCACTGCTTCCATAACCACTATAACACACACACACACACACACACACGCACGCACGCACGCACGCACGCACATACACGCATGCACGCACGCACGCAGAGCAAGAGAGGAAAAAACAGCATTTTTCCTCACACTGTTGAAACCCCAGGGGCCTGATTTCCCAGACAGGGTTTCTGTTGGCCTTTTGGCTGTTACTGCCGTTATTCTGCACCACAACTAAGGACCCTTAGAAAAGAGGAAAAACAAAATGGGAGGCTTACCACTGTATGGGTCACTTCTACATGTCTGACTTCCCACCCCATATTGCATTTTTCTTGTTTACTTTTCAGATTCCTCAGGTTGCTTTTTGTTTGTTTGTTTTTGTATTATTTTTCCTAAGATTTTTAATTGCAGGCAGCATAAGAGGCTGCAGTGAGTTAATTCCAGTTTGGGCTGGTACCAAAAATCCTGCAATTTTAAAATAACAGAAATATTTTCAATATTTCAAGTCCATTAACTAAGACATGGTTCTCTGTAAAACTCAATACAGGATTTCCTCTAAAAGTGATAATTTAATATCTCTACGTCTGTGAGCACAGACCAGTTAATTATAATGTAATTAGCACTCCAAAGGTGTTTTCAGGATTAACGTGATTTTGCCCATGTTGCTTTTAAGTAAAGAGCGTGCTAATGTTCTCTCTCTGTTTTCCTATGGGATAGCATTTCATTTATTGTGAACTAAAAGTGGGAGAGGAAATGTGAAACTACTGTCTCTCATGTCAATCTGCCATCTTCGTGTATGTGACTTATATACGTAAATGTATGTATTATTTATGACATTTCTCCACACATATATTAAAAACCTTAGTTCTATGAGATACTACCCGGAATAGATAAGTGAATTCTGTATTTCCAACTATACCTGTATCTTTTTGAAACCTGAAGTAAAATAACACGATAACATTTGCTATTAGTTTTGAAATGTTATTAGTAAAGTATAATCGCCAGCTTGTATAATTTAGTGATCTCCTTATACCAGCTCTACTTGTAAGTAGAAATATAATGCTTTGTTTCACTCTCCATTATTTTAAAAATGGCAGATTAAAACTAAATCATCACATTCGATTTCTTTTATGACTTAGTATTAATAACCTACAAATCATTTTCCGTCTAGTTCAGTAGATAATAGTTCTGCAAGTTAAGAAGTTCTGTTTAAAATATTAGCAATATTGCACTAGCAATATTGGCAATAGGCTTTTTCATGCCCTTCTCTCACCTGCAAGCAAAGAAATAAGATCTCTTGCCAGCACCTTTATATGTAGCAGCTGTAATATTGGCAATTCTCATTTAAATAAAGATGTATGTAGTTGTTTTTAACATAATCGTATTAGTTGTGTTTATAAATATTTAAAAATTGGTATTTGTTTTGTTTAAAGTAATAGAGTCCAGATTTGAAATTGCCTCATATCTTGACAATGCAGCCCAAGGCAGCCTCAAAAAGTCATTTTTCTTCTTGTTTGTTTGGGGCGTTTTATTTGTTTTTGAAGAAATGACTATGCCATCTGGTCAACTGTGAAGGAGTTGAACCATTCTGAGGAAATTTCACAAACCCCCATACTTTGTGAGCACACAGTTAATCCTGTATTATCTTATTTATTAGTATGTCCTTGCAGTTAACAATTTGAAAATAATGTTCATGTCCTTTTCCAATTTATTTGCCTTATTGTAGTTTTTCAAGCTTCCCCTAGACTAAAATACAGAAATTAAAGTTGATTAGAGCTATTTTTACAATAAAAGGAGGTAGTAACATACTTCTGCATAGGACAGAAACACTCACAATATGATATTTCTAGAATGGGACATTTTATGCATCTTAAAGTTTTATAAATGTTACAAATATGACTTAGGGTCCAATTAAGAGACAAACATGGAATAAAGTTCATTGAGAGTTCAAGGTTTGGAGTCTGTCAGTCTTGAGATCTAATCCCAGCTCTGCTGCTTACAACTGTGTGACCTTGGACCGGTTATTTAACCTCTAAGCTTCAATACCTTACCTGTAATATGAGGGTAATACTGGTAGCAAATGCATAGGGTTGCTGAGGATTAAGCGATATTTATGAAGTTCTTCATAAAGTATGTAGTACAGGGTTCAATGAATATTTATATCGTTGATTTTATCATTATTATTAATATACTTTGTTGATTTCAAAGTAACTTCTAACTGTTCAAAAGAAAATTCACATCATTTCAGTGCAATTGCAACTGTTGTGCAGTTTGAAATTTTTCAGTTACGGTAATTGACTTCTTTGCCCTTTCATGAATAGGACTGTAGAAAATGTGCCAAAGACATTTGAGTAAACCAGCAGTTGGAAAATCATAAACTGGCTTCTTACACCTCATAAATCATATCTTGATTTCATTTAGTTATTGTGACTTTAAGAGAGGATTGAATTACCTGTCTCTTTAGAATTAAAGGTTTTGCTAATGTCCCTAGAAAGGCTTAAAATTAACCTGTGACTTTAATGTCATAATGATCACAACTTGAACTTGAAAATTTAGCTGCTGGGAACAATTCTTGCTGGCTAGTAATGTGAAATGAAATTCTTACTTTGACAGGAATCAGCAAGTGAGTAGGTTTCTTAAATAAAGAGGCACTCTAGCGCACCACTCAGAGAATTGTGGTGAGAAAACTAAATAAGTAGTGACCCAGCTAGTGAGCAGTGGTGATTAATGCATCAGGAAGGATATTAGAACAGAAATCAGAAATTTTGGCTTTTAGTTTTGACTCTTCAGTCTTGTAGGTTCTTTGATACAAATAAGCTTTTTATTGCTTTAATTTCCTTATCTCTAATATGGGTATAATAGTAGCTAACTTTATAGTTTACTAGTTTAATCTGGCTCCAAACGAGGTAATATTATTCAATTGTAACTTGGGACTTTTGTAGTTATTAACAGAAGGGAGAGCTTAATACACCTTTTGGGGGGGTGGGATTTTGGAAAAAGATTATCATATTGCCTCTTTTGAAACATATTTTCATCATCAGCATTTAGTTTAGATGAATGAAAAAATGAGAAGCCACTTAAAACCACCAAGTTGTCTTTCAGTGTTACTGCACAGAGCAGAGATAAGGATTACAGCTGATAAGTTTGATTGTCCTTGAATGTATGACTACGTATTTTATAGGACTGCACCCTATATTGCACTGTTTTAATCAAATGTCCAATAAAAATATCTGAAACCCACATTTGAATTTTTTTAAAAGGAAGGTAGAGACAGGAATGAAGGAAAGGCAGGCAAGCAGGAGGAGAGAGGAGGAAGAAGCATTTTATTTAGTTATTCATTTAGCTGCCCTCCATTCCAAGGGCCTCAGGTCATGCACCCAGGTCCTTGGGATATATATATGGGAACTGTGCCAGCCAGAGATCAAGGACTTAACTGCTAAACCACCAGGGCATACCCCCATATTAAAATTTAATATGGAAACAATCACATAGGAAAGAAATCGAAATAGTATAGAAAATAAACTAAAAGGAATTCCTTGAAATGATATTCACATGTTTAAGTAGAAAGAATTAACTTCTTTCTAGCAAGATAAAAAAACTTGGTTCTAAAAGAGCCAGGCAGACAATGATGATCACATATTCCAGCAGTCACTTAATCCTTCCCTCTTCCTCCTCTTTTGGTTTCTAGGCTTAGACTTTTGAACCAGGAAATCTCCTTCCTTCCCATCCCTTCTTACGAAGTACAGATTATAAAGCATGGAGAAAAAGTACCTGTGGAGTTAGCCATATACCTGAATATCACCAAGGAGATGGTGGCACCTACCTTACCAAAGCAATTTAGGATTGGTTTCTTAGTTGATTTTGCAGTCCTGGCATGGAACCGTTGCTATGTTTTATGGATCTAGTTTCACAATTTAATTTTCAGATATTATAAGGTGTCTAATACACTACATTTGCTTCTGTGGCTACATTAAAGAAGAAGAATGAAAAAGCTAACCATTTAAACTAAGGATTATGAGAACGATAGAAAAAAATGTAAGACACCCAGGTAGCTTGTAGCTTTGCCTTGTGCATCTCCAGTGATCCAGTGGTGACAGCTGTTACAGTGACCTCTCATTTCAGGGGGTTTTGCTTCCAGCCATTGTGCGTAGCCAACACCTGTTCAGCTATGGTTTTTTAAAGAGGTGTCTTGGGAACCTTTAGTAATGGCAATTTCATAGGTAGAGGCAGATAAATCTAGTATAATAGATCCACTCAAAGTACTTGCCTTTAAAGTTTATTCAAGGAACACCTTCATTAAGAAATACCTTTGTGTATTGTTGGCTGTGCTTAAAAGAAATAAGCTGAAGGTATGTCTAAGAGCATCTTGTCATGAGAGGAAGGAAGAGTAGAGAATCTCTAAGTCTTCAACTGCTACTTTGATTCCTCTTTAGGCATCTTCTCTCTTCCTACTCCGGCTAGCTGCGAATTCTGCTTTATCTTCCTCAAATAAGAAAGTTGTGTGAAACTGAAATCCTGATTGACTCACCATGGTTATTTTAAAGTCTCATTTAAATCTTTTCTTTGTATAAGATTGATATAACAGACACTGTTATAAAAGAAATTTCTGTACTCTTCTAATTTTAAAAAATGCAAAGGAGTCTATTTGCAGATTACTTAATTTCTTGACTCATATGTCTACCAATTTTCCTATGAGATGAGAAAGAAGATAAAAATACAATTTTGATAATTATTAAAACCAAAAAGCAGGTAAGTTGTCAGGTTTATAATTTCTCCTCAGTGAAATATATAAATAAAATATATTGATGAGTATTTCAAGCATCAGTAATTATTATTTTAAAAATTAAATACAAAAAAACAAATAAGCATGGCTGTTTTTAAGATCATAATTGTACAATATCCACTAATAAGAAAAACTTGTTTTAATTTTTTATATTATACTCTTTAGCTTAGTAATAAAATATTTTTCTAAATTAAAAAATCTAGGAAGAGTAGAAGCTCAAAAGATATATCATATACATATATTTCAATTTTGTGTAGAGTTTTTAAGAAATAAAGTAACAACCACTATGAAAGTCCTGTACAAACTACATTACATGTATTATCTAATATATTATATTTTTAATAGCCCTATAATTTAGTTTATTATCCCTATTTGGAAACAAAGAAACTGAGACTCAGTGAAGTTAAAATTAAAGGAATCGGGACTTATGACCAGATCTTCCTACCTCCAAAGTTCATGTTAACTTTCTTACCCTTTATTTTCTCTTCTGTTATAAAGTCATATAAATGCTCCTATAAAACAAAACGTAAGAAAATTCCATAAAAGTAAAACTGTGTTCAGTAAGTCCTAGGTCAATTACAAACTATTTCACAAACCTCTTCTATGTGCCAGTATCATATCACTTGTCATTTGTCCCTTTAGAGTCCATCAAAGGTCATATAAATGCTATTTCATCAACATGACAGCACTCTGAACCTCCAAAGAGAAACAATCTCTAAGCAGCCATAAATGCCACTTTGGTTCTATGGCAACCTGGGACAGGCCTGGGCTCATTAGCTGCGGCAAACTTGAATATGCATGTAACTCATAATAACAGGTCATTGAAGACTTTGAAAAAAGTGAATAAAATATATAGTCTGCTATTTCTGTTTTAAAAATCCAGCAGTAGATCCTCTGGATTTTCTGAAACTCATAAAATGAAGACAGAAGTAAATCTTGAGGCTCTTTGCAGTGCTGGATCATTTATTCTATGCATTCTGAGAAATTTGTCATGTTTTTATTATAGACTACCATCCTAAAGAAAACTGAATGAGTATATCAAAGCAAAACGTTGCTTTAATTTAAATCTACAATCATATTCTGAGGAACATATTCATTTTAATTATAATTGTGTATCAGTAGGATTTAAAACTAAAGCATCATGTTATTTCAAAAATTGTTGATAATATTGAACAAGTTTTTGTTACCCAGGATTACATCACAAATAGGAAATGATTAATACAATAAGAAACTAATACCAGGAGTAAGCTAGCAAAGTATTTGCTTACTGAAGAATATAAGATTAAAATGAGGTATGCCAAACCACAATTAATTGAAAACTTTTTTTTTTTAGAACTCATACCCCAAATTTCAATTAATAAGACTAACTATTTTGGTGTATAGTAACTGGATTCATTGTGATCATTTTGTAATATATATAATTATTGAATTATGTTGTGCACCTGAAATGAATATAATGTTATGTCAACTATACCTCAGTTTTAGGAAAATGATCTCCAGTAACACAAGTTTACAAGAACTTTTCACTGGGGGAAAATTGAATTTCCTTGAAATTGCTCCATATTCAAATGAGCTCATTTTCCACAAAAATGTTAAACACAAAAGTGTCATGAGAAAATTGAACCAAGTGACTTAAAAACATTTATTACGACTTTAGTTACTTGTATCTTCACAACAAAAACTTGGCCTGGAACTGCCAGGAAAAAATGACTATTAGAGATTAGCTTCTCTTTCTGCCTTTATTAATCCAGTTCACTTTTAGAGGTGTTCTTGAGTGTGGAAGTTTTCCAGAGAAAACAAAAGGAGACCTGGATTATCAGCTCCATTATAAATTTGTGGATAATAAAGTAACTGTTAGAGAAGAGTTAGGTGTCCCCTGGTGGATTAGTGGTTGGGTACAGTCCACATATATCCCAAGGTGTCCCGGGTTTGCATCCCAGGAGCAGCAGAAACAATAAAGATAAACAACTAAATAAAATGCTTCTTCCTCCTTCTCTCTCTCTGTCTCTCTCTGTCTCTGTCTCTCTCTCTCTCTCTCTCTCTCCTCCTCTCCCTCCCCCCGCTTCACCTTTCTTTTAAAAAAAAAAGATAGAGGAAGAAAATAATGTTGGTTTAGTATCTTGCTCTAGTACTCTGATAGATATATTTCACTTTCAAATAAACAGATTCCTACAATGCTAGAATTTTTCTTTTTTATATTTACTTTTTCTTTTAACAAATATTTTTAATAATTACTTGACCTGACACTAAATTCACATATGATTCTACTGATAAGAAAAATCCAGAACCAATTAATCCAAGAAACAATAAGGATTGGTGAGTAGCAGGGTATGGGGGTGAGGAGTAGGAGGAGTGTCTTTTCACAGGTATAGGGAATCTCTTTGATGAAAATGTCTAAAATTATTTAATGGTAAGAATATTGCAATATTGTAAAAGTACTTAATGCATAAAATGTAAATGATAAAGGAATTAAATTTTATTTTAATTCAGTTTTCATGATAGAGTAAACCATTAAATATATGTAAAAAGGCAAGTATAAATACAGTCATAGCAGAGAGCAAGGAAGTCTGGTTCATGACTGGCAGTGGTTGTGGCTGAGGATCTGGCACTGAAAGCATCACAGGATCTGGAGGAAGATGGTCCTGGCTCTTGATTCATTTGGGCGAAGAGCACTCTAGCGTGGAGTTACTGTCAGGACCTCTGTTGTTCACTCTGGATCTAGAACTGGGGTGGCATTGCACTCTGAAGCTAAAGTGAAGTACCCTGGAGCACAGGAATTGGGAGTAATGCTCTTACTAGGGATGGCTTGCATTCTAGAATTAGAGGTACTGATGGAACTGACTGGAGTGCTGTAGCAAGCACAAAAATAAATTTGAAAGATGGTTATTGCTCTAAGGATGGGATGAGAGTCAATCCGCAAATCTCTGCTCTGAATTGGATCCTGGCTTGGTGTGTTTGTGCTCTAGAGCTTGAGTTCATCATTAGCCTGCACTAGCTCTGAACCCGAGCTGTCCAGAGGCTTGTTCTAGCTCTTAACGTTGATTGAGAGTTGTCTTATATTCTAGCTCTAAAATTGTGGCCGGCGAATGTGCTTGTTCTAGCTCTTGAGCGTGAACATAAGCTCTGTTCTGATCCTGTTCTTGTTTCAAGGCTGGTGGTGGTAGGTGCTTGTTCTGGCTTCTGAGCTGGAATGAGAGCAATGGCATGAGCCTGCTCTGGCCCTGAAGCTGAAGATGGTGTAGCTGTTGATATTTTTTAAAGGTCTTGAGCTTGATTGAGAGTTACTGCTTGAGCTTTAACTGGCTCTTTAAGTGGAGCTAGCATATTTGTTTGGTCTAGGTCTTGATCATGAATGAGGCCTATTGGTTGGCCCTGCTTAAGCTTTGAAATTAGAACCGGCATGTATGATTGATCTAGCTGTGATACTTGAATGAGAGTTCAAAAGCCTGTGTCTTGTCTTTTCTGAAGCTGGAGGTGGAGTGGTATCTTGATTTAAGCTTAGAACACTAGAATTTTTAAATTCTAAGATCTATATTCATGACAAAAATAATATGTCATTGTGACTTTGATGAGTAGCACTTAGAAGTATGTGATGTAAAAGTAGCTAGATTTCATTATATATTTATTGTAAAATCAGCCTTAAAACTAAGAAATGATCATCACTAAAATCTGTGGAGGTAAGATCATTGAGACCTTAATGAAAACTCAATTTAGTTATGGAAAAGAACTATCCTGCCATATGTAGAACCAAGCAGAATGATAATAAAGCTTACAAAATCTGTAGTATTCATCTATTATGTAGAAGTTTGCAAAGAAAATAAATGAGTTTATTTTCAAAGTTTCATTTTGAGTTGGCTGCACTGAATCATGGTACATTTTGTTTAACTCAAATATTAAGCAAAGACGTGCTTGACTGAATGTTTACTAAGGGAATCATCATCATCATCATCATCATTATGAGCATCACTAAAAAACACTATTTTTCTCAAATTCAGAGAGAGGAATCCCTCCCAAGCAATTACATGAAATAAAGCAGAGCAAAGTAATCTACAAATGCAAAGAATACAATCTGAATCAGGTCTCAATAAAAGCCAATAAATAATATCTTGATCCATCTGTGAAAAGACTTCAGACTTTCTGAATCTTCTCTTTGAATGTTCCTTGTGACAAGATGAAGTATATTTTTTTGGAGGCCAGGTCAACCCAGAAGGAAAACAAATACTGTAACTTGTCAATAACAATGTCTTCTGTAAGTGAATTCTGACTTTGAGCAATATTTATGGCATGAGAGGTTTGTCATTTGATTTGGCCCATTTCCCACCCCGTGTGACTCCTCATAAGTTATGACCTTCTCCTTTTCCTAGGCTTGGGGACAGCAGTGTAAATGGTACGTATCAGCATCATCAGGAAGCTGTTCTTTCTGAGAGTCCTATACTTAAATAAATGTTTGCTAAGTACAAAGAAGAAAACTAGCACAGTTTATAGGAGCTTTCAGTATGAAACAGTCATCCCTGTTTGTTACTCCATTTATATTTACAGATACCTTCAATCTTAGTTTATCTGGTACTTTCTCAGCTCTACTGACCCTGAGGAATATATAATATGAATTCTATTTTATAGACAACATCTCTTTAATTCCTATTAAGGAGAATTAAAGATTAGTGAATTAAAGGGAAATTACATCAAAGGCAGTAGGAAGCCTAGAAGTCATTATTCTAATCATATAGCCATTAGAGAATAAGAAACTAAATAGTGACTTTCAAATAAGCTGTTTCTCTAGGATTCTGAAATGTATCATTAAAGCATTTATTGGGAAGGGATCATTAAAATTTTGATATTTTTTTAGTAGATTTCCTAGGCTTTTGTACATTTGCTTTAATTCCTAATTCCTATTTAATTTGTGTGCTTCCTACTTTTCTAGTTTATCGTCTGTTAAGTTATATCCCTCTATGATTGCCCTGGTGCAGATCCCCAACCGGCTGCTAGACAGCCAGGCCTTCTAACTTCTGATTTTTAAATTATATGGATTACCATTGTTTATTTAAATATTAAAATATTAACCTATTGATGGGCATCTAGGTTGTTTTCTGCTTTTTGTCTTATGTGATAGAAGGTGAAAAACTCCTGATTTTTAAAGATTTATTCTTTGATTATTTCTAAGATTTAGTATCTTTTCACATACTTTAATGCTTATATGCCTTTTGTTTTTCTTCATTTATTAATTGGTTCTTTGTTTATTAATTTTCTTCATTTAATAATGATAATTTTATCCTCTACTTATTGTTCCATCCATCAGTATCTATATTGATTTTATAAACTATATATTAATCTCTTTTCTGTCATGCAAATTTGAGTACACAATTCCTATAACTTACTTTACTTATTCTTAGTTTTACTTGCCATTTTTACACATCATATATTGTTTCTATATGAATTAAATTCATCAGTGGTTTTTATTTACTTACGTTTATTGATTTAGTTACTTCTGTCACATCTATTTTCTCTGTTAGATCACTATTCTCTCCCTAGATTGTATTCTCTTCAAAATGAAGAATTATGTCTTCTGTATAGGTCTGGCATAGTATCTCTTACTTGATTATAACTGCTTCTTGATGATGGCCACATAGGTGAGACCCTGGAAATAAATACAGGTCCTGACAGATTAGGTAGTTCCTACAAACTGATTATAGCCCCTACCAGCAACAGACTTTTGCCATCCTTTCACCAGATTGATCATTCTATAGAAA
The DNA here is from genome assembly GCA_004363575.1 of Solenodon paradoxus. Taxonomy (NCBI): domain Eukaryota; kingdom Metazoa; phylum Chordata; class Mammalia; order Eulipotyphla; family Solenodontidae; genus Solenodon; species Solenodon paradoxus. The sequence continues at coordinate 146,859 of RJWH01001535.1, read as the reverse complement.
GAGAATAGTATAGTATTGCTGTATAATGGATCTACAATGCATGTTCTCACTGCTTTAAGTTCACTGATCATATAAAAAGAGAAGAATGCACTAGCTTAGTGTTTGATCTTTGCCACATAGATCTAACGTCACTATCAATTGCTTTCAGTATTTTCTTTGAAATCACATAAAGGTTCATGTGTGCCACATTTCATAAGGATCACATGATAAGGTCAAGAAATACAAATTCCAAAGCAGAATTTATATGCCCAGTTCACATATGACAGTAATACTGTATAACCATATGTTGAATATAATACACTGTATGTAAATGCTATTCTTGAAAGCAATCCAATCAATAAAACCTAAAATAAATAACACTTTAATAACATATTTCAAATCAACTGAAATGGAATAGATGGACTCTGTGGCAAGATCATCCCTATAAAATTGACATTCAGAGGCCATTAAAACACAAAGAGTAAAACAATCTTGAAACTAAAGAAAAACTGAATATTTAGAAGTTTTTAAAAAGCCTACTACAATGTATGCCAAGATATAGCAGTCATTTTTATTTAAAGAACTATTTCAATAAAAACTGGACTGCCGAGCATTAAAAAGCAAATTTAGTTTGCCATGACCAATAACTTTTAAAAAATACATTAACCAGAAAAAAGTTAAAAAATAATATCTAATAGAAAAATTCAAAATAAAGTCACATTTTAGAGTTGTAATTGGCACTATTAAGACTGACCAATTTTTGTCATTAAAGAAGGTTATAGGAAAGCTACTGAAGGGAACTTCAAAAGCCTAGCTGTAAAAAGTGATTGTAATGTCAATAAACTTTCTAAAACAGATCAAATAACCTTTAAGTAGTATTAATCCACTGCATCTTTGAACATGTATATTCCCTTTTTTAAGATATAAGGGTCGCCTTTTTTCTTTTGTTTCTAGCAACTTGTTTTGTCTGTCTTTCTTTTTTTTAATTTCAACTAATTCAACTAGTAATTTAGCTAGAGTAAAGAAACTTTACTCAAAGGTGATATGAATTAAGATTGTAATGTCTTTCCCTTTTTGACCTGGTTCTGGAAAATATGAACACTTCTCTTTCTTCATGCTTGTATACTACAAACGAATGAAGATTGCATACAATTATTTCACCATCTTACCTCTTGTTTATCAGCTCAATCTCGTACACTAAAGCGTGATGTTTAGGATGTAACATGTTTTCAATTTTAATTTTCTCACTTCAGATCCTGGGAAGACTCTTCCTGAAGCCCTGGATTACTGTACAGTTTGGTTACAGACAGTTCCTGGAGAAATAGACAGCAAAAGTGGTATTCCACCTTCCCTTATAACACTGCAAGTGAAAGACTTTCTCAATGGACCAGGTAAGAGAGCCATTAATCAAAAGTGTGTATCTTTTTTTCCTGTGAGTTACTAACATGTATATAGGGTTTGTTAGTAATCTGGACATTTCTCACCAAAAATGAATAGTTCATTTGTTTTCCAGAAGTGTGCTCTTTCCAGAATGCTCATCCTAGAGATCGAAAGGCAAATATTAATATGCATTAAATATTACCATTAATCTGAAAAAAGTAGTTACCAAAGAATAATCGACTAGAAGCAAAGATCCAAGATTTTATATCTACCTTTTCTATTAATTAACTTTGCCTATGCCTCAGTTTCTTACCTCTAAAATGAAGGGAATAAAATAGATGAATAGTTAAGTAGGTGGATAGTGGATGGATGAGATACAAGATATATGTACATAAGCTAGTATACGTAAATGGATTAGATTAAATACACTTATTTCAAATGCTTAACAAGTTGCTTAATACATATTAAGCACTCCATCTTAGATAGATACAGATATTAAAACATAGTTAAATGTTTATTGTGTCCCTGGTACTCAGTGCTTTATATATTCATATGGACCTGAGTCAGCACTATAATTATCCTTATTTAAGAATAAAAAAACTAAGACTTAAAAAAGAACTAAATTCCCCAAGGTCAGAGTGGCAGAGGAACCATTCAAACCCCACGTCTTTGACTCTGAAGACCTAAATCTTAACTTCTCTGCTACATTAATTTTAGCATAACTAAAGATTTTCCTCTCTTCCCTTATCCTCCTTTTCTTTCTTTTTTTACCGGCTCTGTTTATTGCATCTTCTCTTGTTCTTCCTCTTTTTTATTGTTTCCTCACTTCAGTGAACTCTTAGCTATTTAGCAAGGTAATATTTCATTTCATTTTTCCTTTTATTATTTTATACTTATAGTGCTTCAAAACATGCTAATCATCAAAATAATATTCGCTTCTTCATTAAGAATTTTAAACAATGGTGTTACACTGTCTTGCAATCTCTAACAATGCTTGCTTGGTGAGGCCTAAATTTTGATAAGTAAAGAATATCCCTATGTGAACCTGATTAAGTTTATGTGCTGTGGCAAACTAATGTACTTATGGTCTATGACTGTAAATGGAAGAGGCAGCTCATCATCAATCTTGGAGTAAACAGATCCTGAAATTACCTGTACTGGCCCTTTTATTGGGATCCAAGTCTTCTTAGTAAGCATGTTTCTCCAGTGATGGAATTTTAAGGGTGTACAAGTACAAAGTATTATTTCTCATCATGACACTTATCTAGACATGGTTTTAAAGAATCAAAGGAAAGTGAGAAGCTGATGATGAAGGCTAACCGAGACATTAAAGCTGGAACAAACCTTGGGGGTAAAATAATGGATGGATTTGAGGGGAGTATGAGACCTAGTACTTGGTTAGTGAGTATGAAGCACCGTGTTTTACTGAATCCAAGCCACCATCAATTCTGTGAAAAGTATTTTGTTTCACTAAGAAAAAAATCTGCTGTTTAAATCATAATACAGTGCTTTCTTACCGTATCACTTGCAGAATGATTCCTAGTTTTAGAGTTGTTCATATGTAAAAGACTGAATATGTTAGAATGGATGAAATAGGTTAAGAACATGTGGTTAGTTCATAAAGGAGTGATAGGGAAACTCAGATTTCCCTTTATTTTCAGCTTCAGATTTCTTTTGTTAGGTAGTTTCACTCATTTTGATTCAAAAGTTCTCTCAGTTTACATTTAATCAATTGTTTATAAAAGGGATGAGCTCTGCAAATCATCAGTAAATTGTGTAGCATATTTTAATGGCAACTGAATAAATTAAATTTTGAGAAAAATGTAAACAAATAATTATACATTTATGATTCTTGCATTTATGTGATTCTAGCAGAAATGTAATTTTTAAATACTTGTACTTTTATGTTTCTTATATACTTTTTTAAATAAAAATTTAGATCTATTCCATTTCTAATTTTATGTTCATTCAATAGTGGTAATAATCCAAAGATGCAAACTTATAAAGTAAATGAGATAGTTTTTTTATAGCAGTGCTTCTTAAACTTGAATCGACATTTGAAGCATCTTTGGAAGCTTGTAAAAATACAGAAGGTGATTTCATAGTACTAGAAGGTTGTGATGAAATTCTGCATCCTACAAGTAATAGTTAGGTCCACCACCTCCCACCTAGCGTAGTCTACATACATCCCAAGGATCCAGGTTCATGTCTCACGTCCATGGGGAGCAGCCAAGATGAATAACTAAGTAAAAAAAAAAAAATTAACTCCTTCCTCCTTTCTCTTCCTGATTGCCTGTCCACTTGCCTTTATTCCTGCCTGCACCTTTCCCTTAAAAAAAAAGAAATTCTATACTTCTCTCAAGCATCCAGTTTTTTCAGCATCAGTAGATTCTGAATATACTTTTTGTACTAAAGTTCTGTATGATTCATATATGAAATAATATATATATTCTTAAAAATATATATATTCTTAATAGCATCGGTTAAGTTACTAAAAGTCAAGCTGCAGAATTTTTTGATTAAGAAGAGGGGAACTATGCAAAAAATGAGTGGATTTTTAAATGGTGCATTTATTATGCAAAATAAAATATAGTGCCCAATAATGATCATATAAAGTCAAAATATTTTGAATTCTGAGTTCTTCAAAGTCAAAATATGTTAGCCAAGAATACTTTTCTTTTTAAATTATTTACAGGAAGATTCAACATATCAGCTTTGGAAGTTCACTAATATACTAATGTAACAGCTTTGAACTGCTCCAAAATTAATTTCTTAGACAAAATTTACCTTACTGTAAGCTATTTGTTATTTAAAGTAGATAAGTAGGTCCCTCACTACACAACCAAATACCACTCTAGTAATTTAGAGAGCTATAGGAATAACAAGATATATTAAAACATTTGCCATAGAAATTTGTTATTTTGTAGAGTTTTGGCCACTCAAGAAAATATTTTTCCAGATTTTAGGTAGTATTGTACTAAGATGAATATTACTTATGCTCAGTCTTGGGGAGCAAACTTCAGCTTTATAACATTCCCCAATATCTTTTCTTTCTCTAGAAAAATAAAAATACTTTTTAAAATTATTATAAATAATGCTTTTAATATTTATGCAGTATTATCATTAGGAATCTTTTGCTACCATTAAGTATTTAATCAATATGCATATTTTAAGCATCATCCCAAAGAATGTTTTATGCTATATTTCTAAAGCAGTGTAATTTTCATTTATCTTTTTTTGCTCTTGAATTGAGGTTAAAGTGGCACCAAAAGTTACAACTGTGAAGGGTAGAAGAAATACTGATCATAGCTACCTACATTCTGTTTGTTCATAAAGGTGCAAATGTAACAACTTTTGAAGTCAACCTTTCAGATTTATTTTTCAGGGATTATATTATCTGATAAAGGTGATACTAATTGTTCCCTGTAGCATTTGTTTGGAGGAAAGTAATTCACAGTCCTTGAGCATTCACTTATGTCTTTTGTGTATGTAATAGTACCTTAGAGTAAATGGTAGATCCCAACTTCTACCTCAAAAACCCCTTAAAAACTCTCAATTCCCGCCTTCTTCAGTCAGAGGCAACAATTGTATCCATTAGCAAGGTCAGTGGCTTGGAGAAACCTGGAAAACAGCAGCTACTAGAAACCCACTAGAATAATATCTCCAGCAGGTGATAGATTAGTTGGAACAAATTGGAACCATTGCAGTTCAGCAATCCTGATTTCTTTCAAGCTGTTTTTAAAATGTCGTCATTTTAATACACAATCTAAGCCCCGCGGAACAGTCCACAGCAGGTTAATTTGAATCATATGATGTGTCACTGCCCTCAGCTGACATGAGCTCTATTCCATGTGTGAAGCCATAATAAATCCATTCCCAACCGAGGAAAATTCCCCGTGAGAAGGTGAACTAATCCAGGCCGCACACTGGCACGCTAGCCCTCTGTAATTGAAAACAGAGCCACCTGTTCCCAGCACAGTCAGCCTATAGAGAAAAAATTAGCATTAGATCAGATACTTCTTTTATTGAAAAATCATTCATACTTCTTGCAAATTCAAATTCGGCTGTGAACTGTTTGGGATGACATCATACAGAAACGTAGGAATGTGCCCACTTGATCCCAGTTTAAAAGTTGTGTTAACCGAAGGAATTCTTAACTCTGAAATGAGAATTCTTTTTTTTTTAATTTAATGAGAGCTGACACGTGAGAAGAAGAACTGGGAAAGGTGCAGATTTTTCTAATTAACTCAGGGTCATTTGCAAAAGCATTTGAGCTCCCTGGTATTTTTTTCGTCGTTCTTTTGCCGAGATGTTCTTGAACACTGTTACTATAGTCATGAAATGACATTTAAATGACAACAAAGAAAGATAACAAATTAAGATAATATTTCCATTTTATTTATGTTTCATTGTAGATTAATTAGCTTGCCATATTCATTAGTAACATTGTTATATCAAAAACAAAGTTATGACTGCAATTTCACATCTCTTAGTGTACCTGGTATTTTCTGTTGACACACATAGCTACTGATGTGTTCTTTTTAATAAAGTTTTCTCTAGTCTCTTCTTGTTTAATCTGTTCATTAATTTGCCTATATATTTTTCTGTTTTTCTGAATTCATTCTAGCTTTAGACTGGTTTCATCTCTGTTTTTATTTGACTTTTTATTTTAAATTTTTGTTTGACTTTTAATTGGTTGTAATCCCATTTTGAATACTATTTTCGTATGTCTTATGGCTTAATATACTGTTTTCTAGATTGTAATGCTTTTAATTTGTCCCATTTTTAGCAGTAAAATTGGCTTTATTAGTATGAATCACAAACCTTTAAAAGAATTGACAATGAATGAGGTTTTCCACGTGACATCAATTTGGATGTGAGAGTGTGTCAGTAGATTTTGCCTATATATCATTTATGTAGAAAAATTAATGTCTACTGCCAAGTTATACATTTTTAATTGAAATATTTCTGACGTAACATTGCATAAATTTAAGGTATGCAACATGCTGATTTGATACCTTTATGTATTGTAAAATGATTGTCATTGTAGTGATAATTAAGACTTCTCTCTGCTCACATAATTACCATTCTTCTTCGTGATAGAAATAATTAAGATCTAAAGTCTAACTACACAAATAGGTTATTTATATGTGCATTTTTTTAATGTTTTTTGCTTCTCCTAGTGAACTCTGCTTTTATATTGTTCTAACTGAATTTATTACATAGTGAGATTTAATTCAGACATATCTTGAAGGTAACTAATTCAGGGAAATTAAGATACCTGAAAAAGCTCACTCAAATAGAATAGCTACTAGACATTTTCTGAAGTAGAAAATGAAGAGTAAGTAATATGAGCTTTAAATACAAGAAGATTCAAAATGAAAGAATACATTTTAAGAAGTTAATTTTAATTATTTTTTTTATTTTGCTCTGATCATTAACCATTTACTCTTCCCCTAATCATTGGCGTTCTGTCTCTATCTTAATTCAGTTTTACAGCCACCCTAGCATACTATCTCATGCATTTAAGACATGTATACTAGTTAATGAAACTGTAAGAACCTTGACTTTTATGTTTCCTGAGTTTTATGGTCTCCAATTTGCAGTGTCAGCATTACATTATCGCAGTTTATTTTCCCCACAGTCTATCGGAATGAAACAGTAAACTTAATGTCAGGATGTCAAGTAGGGAATAGACCAAAAAGTTATAAATGCAAGAAAGTTTTATGTTTTCAACCTTAGTTTTTCAATCATAAATTTTATTTAGGAAAAATTATATTTTTTAAATAACCAATTTTGATAAACCTTTTTCTATTATTCAGATAACAGCCTGATTTTAATAAGAAATTTTCCGCTGTAGAATCAGTAAGCTATATTAATTACTTTTTAGCACTGCAGAATGATGGGCTTTTAACTCTTCTTTGATAGTCTGACTGAGAGTAGTGCCCATGGGAGACCACATTTGTCTAAGTAATTGACACAAAGAGTCACAGAACCTGGTTGTGGGGTCGCAGCATGGTAAGAGTCTCACGCGAGGAAGTCAGTAGTGTGGCAATAATTTTGATTCTTTATTTCTTCACGTGGTCTTATTCTGTGAGGATTCTTTATAGATAAGAATGAGGGATATCTTTCTAGAAACATGGAGGAGGCTAATGTAGAAGAGAAAAAGATTATCTGACTTCTCCTAACTCTTAATTTTCCAACTTTGTGCTCCTCTCTTAACCATAATAAATGATAAATTCTACATTATCAACTTTAGTGGGGGGCAGTAATTGTCAAATAGTACTTTTATATGGCTCTTCTTCCCCTAATTCTCTAGCTCTATACCTTCCCAAGGACGTAGTCCTTGAGCCTTCTGCTCTTATCGCCATACAGTCAACAACCTCAGTTATCTCTCTAATGCTCACAATTCTCAAATGCCTAGCTCTGGTCTTGATTTATTATCCAATTATTTTTCCATCTTCCTATTAGATGTATTCAGTTATTTAAAATTCAACATGTTTACATTGAAATAGACCCATTTTTCCTCTCTCCTGATTCATCCTTGCCCTTTATATGTGCTAGTCTAGTCCTCTCACAATTTTACTGTCACTTCTTATTTGCCTTTTTCATTCTTCTATTTCAGTTTTTCCTTTGAAATGGTCCTCTTTTATGCCCGGACCTCCCTGGTGTATGTTTATACCCTGATTCTTTCCTCTGTGCGTTTACTGGCCACCCTCACTCTAGATTTCTCCTTTTATTCAATACTCCTGTCCTCTATGCCCTTGCTCAGTTAGCCCACCCTTCTAAACTTATGCAAGTATTGACTACCATCCTTCCTTAGTTCATCAAATCAAAGCTCTTCTTAACCCACAAGGCTGTTTATAATGTTATCACCTGACAGTATAGGCTTAGCTGTCACTAAGCAAGTGATCTTAACCAAGATCACTTTACTTGTTTGAGCCTCAGTATTTTCTTCTATAACATAATAGAGTTGTTCCAAGATTCCTTCCAGTTCTAAAATGATGATTGTAATCCCCGATGGAATTCTTCATTTGTTTTCACACAAATATTTACAAGCAATTTCAATATTCCACATTTTGCTCTAAGCATTGTGTTGAGTAATGATAGTCCCTTCCCTCAAATATGCACAATCTAAAGAAAAGACAGAATTTGATTGCTAAATCATTTTAAAATGTAATAATTATAAGCTAATATTAGTGTCACGAAGTTCCATGAATTCAGAAAATAGTGGAGACTTAGCATAGCTCTTCTGAGTAACTTACACTTGAACTGAGTTCCACAAGTTGAAAAGGAGTTGGCCAAGGACAGGGAAAAGAATGTGGACTTCTGTAAGAATGTGTGCAAAAGACACTGTAGGCAGAGGGATCATGACACATTGAAGGAAATTTAAACCGGAGAATGAGGGAACAATGATATAAGATGAGGATGCAGAGAGGGATAGGTCTTGCTGGCCATATTAAAGTATTTTAGGATTTTCATTTTAAGAGATTGATGGGAAACCACTGAAAAGCTTTAAGCAGTACAGATATATGGGGGGCGGTGAAGTGAGGGGTATGTGTATGTGTTGATATGGTTATATTTGCATGTTGAAAAGATGACTTGATACAGAATATAGATATTAGAGAAGATATGAAGTACCATTTAGGAGAATATTATAGTAGTGCTGGTGAAAGAAAATGATAAATGGGATCAGGGATTGGTGATAGAAATGAAAAAAGTGGGAGATTTGGTAGATGCTGGGAAAGGCAAAATCTGCATACTGTGTAATGGAGTAGAAGGGCTGGAAGAAGATTTGAGCATGGCTTATGGCTTTCTGACTTGTCTAATTTAGGGGATATTGTTACAGACTGAATTGTTTTCCCACAGATTTCGTATGTTGAACCTCTAATTCCCACAGCCTTAGTATGTGGAGATGGGCCCTTTAGGATTATTGGCATTCTCTGAGGTCAGGAGGGAGTGTGGAGCTCTCACAATGGAATTAGTCCACTGAGAAGACAAGACAACAGACCTGGGTTTGCTACCTGCACCAGGGGAAACAATTAAATGAATAACTAAAGAAAGAAAAGATACTTCTTCCTCCTCACTTTTCCTACCTTCCTGCTTACCTACTTGCTTTCATTCCTGCCTGCTTAAAAAACAATTTTTAAAAACCTAAAGATAAAAATTCTTCAGTATCGTCTAAGAATTGTCTGTTCAAATTTCCAGTTACCTCCTGAATATAGTATGATATGTGAATGTGGGGTGTTTGTGTGCTTGTATGTATATTTTTAATTTTTTTGAACCAGGATCTAGATAAGGTCTACACATCACTATTGGTTGGTATGTCTTTGAAGTTTCCTGTAATGAATAGGTCCCTCCTTTATTTTATTTCATCTTATGTTTGTTTTTTTTTATGATTCCACCTCCCACTCCAGTCCCTTCTGGTAATCTCTGTTCTGCTGTCAAGATCCAAAGGTATATTCTATTATTATTCTATCAGTTCATTTGCATTGCTTCTCGTATACCAGATATAGGAGTAATCCAATATTTGTCTTTCTCTCTTAACTTCCTCAGCAAAATAGTCTCATGTTCCCTCCATATTGAAAATGGCAGGAATTCACCTTTTTATGACTTAGTGTTCCATTGTATATGTGTACCAAATCTCCCTTATCTGTTCATCCATCAGTGGGCACTCAGTTTGATTTTGTATCTTGGCTATTATAAATAGTGATGCAATAATCATAAACGTGCCTACATCTTTTTGACGTAACATTTTCATACTTTGGAAGGATACCTCAAAGTGGGATTGCTGTGTCATATGGAAGTTTGATTTAATTTTTTGAGCGATTTCCGTATTGTTTTCCAAAGTGACTGCACTTCCCCCAACAGCGTGTGAAGATTTCTTCTCCCCACACCCTCACCAACACTAGTTTCTTATCTTTTTCTAGAGCATTCTCACTGGTGTAGGGTGATTCCTCATTATGGTTTTGATTTGCATTTCTCTAATAAGTGACTAAGCATTTTTTCATGTGTTTGTTGTTTTTCAGTATATTTTCCTTAGAGAGTTATCTTTTCAAATCTTCTGCCCATTTTTTGATTGGGTTGACTGGGGTTTTTTGTTGTTTTTGAATTGTGTAAGTTCTCTACGGTACCTTGGATATTAACTATTTGTCAGAGGTATGATGTAAAAATATCTTCTCCAGTTCAGTAGGATGTCTTTATATTGTCCAAAACTTCATAGTTTGATCTATTCCCATTAATTTTTTTCTTGTATTTCCCTTGCCATTGGAGTCGCGTCCCCAAAGACATCTCTAAGGACGAGATCATGAAATGTATTATCTATGTTTCTTCTGTATATGTTATGGTTTCCAGTCTTACATACAGGTTTTTAATCGATTTTGAATTGATTTTTTGTATGGTGTTAAAGAGTACTCCCGTTTCATTCCTTTGCATGGCTATTCAATTTTCTCAGCACCATTTATTGGCATCACGTTTTCCATTGCATGCTGATGCTCATTCATCTGTATTGTATATTAATGACCATATATGTGTGAGCTTATTTCTGGACTCTCAATTCTGTATCATTAATATGTTTATCTGTTTTTAATCCAGTACCCTAAGTATTTTAATTAATGCTTTATATTATATATATTTTTAAGTTTGAAAACTTGATACCTCCATTTTTCTGTTTTTCTCAGAATTGCTTTGGCAATTTGGAACCTTTTGCAGTTCTGTACAAATTATAGCATTATTTGTTTCTTTACACTGAGAAAATCATTGGAATTTTGATCAGAATTGTGCTAAGCCTATATATTATTTTAGGTAAAATGACCATTTAACATTATTAATTCTTCCTGTCCATGAGCATGGAATATTTTTCCCTCTCATCTTGTCATCTTTTGTTTCTTTTAATAATGTCTTCTAATTTTTATTGTGTGATTATTTAACATTTCTTGTTACGTTTATTCCATTTGATCCTTTTTAATGTGATTTTGAATGAGGTTTTCTTTATCTTCCTCCTGACATGTTGTCTGCCTATAAAAACAACATAATTTTTTTAAGTTAAATTTTAGCCAGTCACTTTACTCATTAATAATATCTAGTAGTTTTGTTTTGTTTTGTTTTGTTTGGAGTCTTTTGGATTTTGTGGATATTATCTTGCCATTTGCAAATAGTGATAGTTTTGCCTTCCCCTTTGAAACTTAAATTTGTTTTCACTTTCCTGTATAATTATTCTGACTAAGTTCTCCAATATTGTATTAATAGTAAGGAGTGGGCAACTTTATCCTTGATCTGATTTCAGGGAAAAACTTTCAGTTTTTCACAATTGAGTGTGATGTTAGTTATGGGTTTGTCATATACAGCATTTGCTACTTTGTTTTATGAGGGTAATTTGTATGACATAACTTCCTTCTACCTCATAATTTTCAGATTTATTTTATCATAAATGCTGTGTCTTACCGAATACTTTCTCTGCTTCTGTCGAAATAGACGTAAGATTTTTGTCCTTCATTTTGTTGATGTGGTATGTTACATTAATTTGACCATCCTGCATTCCTGAGATACATCCCACCTGGTCATGATGTATGATCCTTTTAATATATTGTTTAATTCAGTTTGCTATTATTTTATTGAAGATTTTTCCATTTATGCTTATCAAAGATACCAGTCTTTGATTTTCATTTTTTGCACTGTCCTTTCCTGCTTTGGGGATCAGAGTAGCCTTTACTTAGCAGAATGTATTTGGAAATACTCTCTCTTGTTTAATATTTTTTGAAAGAGTGTGAGAATAGTTAGTTTCAATTTCATTCTTAAACAGTATGAAGACTCCTCAAAAAATTAAAGATGGATCCACCATTTGATCCAGCAATCCCACTTCTAGGCATATACTTATACCTAGAGAACAGAAAAACACTAAATAGTAAAAATATATGCACCCCTCTGTTCATAGCAGCACAATTCATAATAACCAACAAATGCAAAAACCCTAATTGTCATCAAATGACTGGATAGAGAAGCTGTGGTACTCAATGGAATTCTTTGCGACTGTTGAAAAAGATTAAATTGTGCCCTTTCCAACAACATGGATGGAACTGGAGGGAATCATGCTAAGGAAAAGAGAAGCACAGGATGGTTTCACTTATATTGAGAGTACAAAGAAACAGGATGAACAGACAGATTTCGTCAAAATTCGCAGGAGACAAGACTGGCTTATCTGGGGGTGGGGAGGGAAAAGGGGAGGAGGCAAGATCGTGATCAAGGACACTAGAACTCCCATGGTGGGTGTGATCTAAAATTAAGTGCAGACTGCGGTGCAAATTCATATCTAAATAATAAAGGGGAAGGAATTTTATTCCTTGTGGTTGATCTGTTTCAGTTTATTTCTTCCTGCTTCAATCTAGGGAAGTCTGTATAAATCTAAATATGTGTCAGTTTCTTCTAGATTAATTGGCAATAGATGTTTGTAATGATCTTGTATAGTCCTTTCTATTTCTGTGGTATCTGTTATAACTTTATCTTACTCTATTTGGATTTTCTTTTTGTTATTGTGAACCTAGTTAAAGGTTTGCCGATTTGGTTTATCTTTTTAAGGAATAAGCTGTTGATTTCATTGCGCTTCTGTATTCTTTTTTATTTCTCTTTCATTTATCTCCACTCTCATTTTTATCAGATTTATTATGTATTTAAAGCATTCAAAATTATTTATTTTCATTAATTCAGTATATATATTAAAGAAATCAGATCTAAATTCTGAAGAGTTTACCAGATTGGATTTTGCCTGTATGCCTATTCTTTTATATTTCCTGCAAATAAATTGGTATTGACTTAGTTTCAGGTGTTTATTTAGTAAGATTTCTATTGTTGAATGCCTGAAATTACCTTTTGGGGATGTTACCTCCATTGATGCTCAATACCTACATTCATTGGCGGTTGCAAATACTAGTATTTCAACCTTAACATTCCTTTTCCATTTATTAGCTTTAATATGTTTATGAAGAGAAACACTTGATCATCTATTAGTTGGTTACTCAATAGTATTGTTCATCTACTAAAGGCAAAATAAATGCTTAATTCTTTCCTTTACCCATTTTCAAAAATGAGTTAAATTTCTAGATTAGAGACATTTTTTCACAATTATGTGCATTAAGTCATTGTACACTTTAAATATCTTAAAAATTTATTTGTTCTGAGTACTTTAGTAAAGCTGAAAGAAAATGAGTTGGTTTTCTAGCATGTTCCAATGGTAGTCGATTATTGTCATTCAGAATTATTCTGAACTCATTATTTTTAATGATGTTCAAATTGTCTCATCATTGGCAGCAGGAGCCTCTGTAAATTGGTTTCTCTGATGTTTTTGATCTTCAGTCTAGAATCTTTGTTCTCTTATCTCAGAAAACATTTGGCTACTCTCAGAAATCAGATGTCTCCAAAGATGAGTAATACTGTCAATGAGAATTTTTTTTTAAAAAAAAGTACATACAGATATACTTAAACTTCTATGACTACTTTGAGAGATGCTTATTTAATTCAGTTCAATATATTCATTTTATAAAACCAGTACAATTATATATTCAAAATTTTAGCGGGGGTGGGGGCATGTGTGGCATTTAGTCCAGAAAGTCAGTGCTTGATCATAAGAAATATGTACATGAGTAATTATGCTAGTAGTGAAGATGCCCAAATCCCAGTAATAATCACCATGAATTGACTGACACCGTCAAAGACTCGTCCATATCTGTGAGTCTCCTAAACAGCCTGGGGAACAGCTTATACCCAGTTCCACTTGGTATACCATATATTGAAGCCTTCATGTCTGTCACCCCTGAGACGTCGTTATATTTCACACCTTCAATAAAAACATGTTAATTTCATTGTTGAGGGAAATTTTCAAGGAATTCTGTATCTTGCACCTATGAATACTCAGTCTCCACTGTCCGTTATCATCATGAACACCTTTGCTAGGACCCTATAGCAAAAATAAGAATTTCAGTTGCTGAATAAAAACAAAAATGTACTATGACCTAATAATAAAGAAATAATTTTTCTTAGAGTTACTATAATGCATAAGTCAAATTTGATGATAAATGTTTTCTGTGTTTCACATTTGCCTCTCTAAGGTGGGGAGGAAAACACCATCATTCCTGTTTGTGTACATAGCCACCCATGCACTGACTAGAAAAACTAGCAATCTTGGTTGTTTAAAAAAAAAAAGTCTAGTCTTTTACAAATAAGATTACAGAGGAAGAAACACTTAACAAAAGACGTTTTCTTTCATAAATGTTATGATTTGGGTATAACAAGCCATATTGAATCCATTGGGTTTTTGGTAATAGATTTCAAAATACATCATAAATGTAAGTAATATGATGACTAATGGGTCAAGTAAAGTTGGAACATTTTAAATGAGAAAATAACTGGAACAGTTTTCAGGAGACTTTTCCAGTTGATGTTTGGTCCCCCACAAGGTGAACATTAACATACACTTAGGGGAATCACCTCAGGGGCTTAAATTCCCTCTCTGATTTCATTATTACAATGTAATTCTTTTCCTTTTGCTATTAGGTCATCTCTGAGGGTGATGGGATCATAAAATAAACGTAATTTATTTATATTTGTCTAATCTCCTTTTAACTCGATAGCTACACTATCATTCTGCTTCCTGGTAGCTGTTGAGAAAGTTTTGAGGGGTAATTAGAATCTAACACGACAGGCTGGGGTTACTTGACAAGATGCAGAATGTGTCCTGGGGCAGTGAGAGGTCAGGCCTGGCAGAGAAGTAGATGCCTCCGCTGGGAGCGTCTCTCTTACTGCATATTCCTAAAATCTAAGCTTTGTAATTAATTTATTTATTAGAGTTCAGTGAGAATTATGAAAAATCCTAAACCTTTTAAAACACGAATCTGATAATAACTGGAATAAAATCACATTAACAATTTACGCCTGGTTCTTTGTGCAGTTATGTATGAAACATCCAGTTCTTACAAAACATCCTGTGTAGCTCCCACAGTGTCTGTTGAATAAAACTTTTCTAGTCTATTTCTTTATTGTTTTCATCTTAATAGTAATTTAATGCTTTTCCTGAATTTTAAAAGTATAAAAGAATAACAGAAAATACATTGCTCAATTTTTTTTTTATGTTTAAAATGCCAGACTTTTTGTTGCATAATTTTCCCAGTTGTAAAAATAGTTTTACTTTCATAAAGAGACTGAAAATATTTACAATAAAGGCACTAATTTTCTGTAAAAACAGTATCTGGCCAATTCAAGGATGTTAAATTCTAGAGACACTGGGTAATAAAAATAACAATACAAATTTTTTAATTATCCGATGTGGCAGTGAGTTTATGATTTCAGTTGAAGGATTCACACATGTCGGTGGGCTTTACAATAAAGGGTAATTAATTAATTTGTGGAGCTTCTCATTCTGCTGTATGCTTCCTTTCTCTTCGTACATCTGGTAATTTTGAAAAGAATACCTAGTTACAGTAAAACCTCATTTCAGCTTTGTTTTTTGGGTACTTGACCTACAATACTGTCCAGCTAGCCCAAAAGGGACTGTTCTATCCCTTGTTTACACATAAAACTAGCTATTTTTTAAAATATATATTCTCATTTTCTTTTAATTTTATACAACTAATTTAATGGCTGCAGAAAATCCATTGACTGTGGCTTATTTAATCAGTTTCCATGATTAAACAGTGCCTTATTATTGATACAAATTTTTTTCTTTTCATTCTTAATTAGGAGTGTAATACGTAAAAATTGTAATTCCTCCCATTCAAAACCTCCAGATTCCTAGTTTTCTTTCCTCTTATCCCTTTCACATCTCCTCCTTCAAAATAATCTGTGTACAGACAGGCTTCCTTTTTTTCCTGTACAAATAGAAGCATACTATATACAGTGTCTTCATTTCTCTATACCTTCTTTTTCATTTTTATCTTTGTTAAATCGTTTGATCGTTTCTTTTATTCATTTTTGCGTTTTAGAATATTTCATTTCACCTCAGGCTGCATATCTGACCACACACACCAGGGTTATAGTGCCCTTTACCACGACCTAGTTTCCTCCTTCCTTCGCTCCCCTTCCCTTCCCCCAGGTAACCACAGTCTTGCATCCTAAGAATTTTGTAGAGATTTGTTTGTTCATTTTTTTACTTTGTATTCCACATGAGTGAAATCATCCTGTATGTCTCTTTTTCTTTCTAGCTTATTTTGTGTAACTTGAGCACCTCCAGTTCCATCCAGGTTGTTGTACTATTTCATCTTGTTTAACATCTGTATAGAGTACATTGAGTATATATACTACAGCTTATCATTTCGAGTCTTCTTGATGTAGGCCATTCTCACTAGTGTGAGATGATATCTCATTGTGGTTATTTACGTTTTTCACATGGTGAGTGGTGTAGAGCATTTTTTCATGTGTCTGTAGGTCATCTGTATATCTTCTCTAGAAGGTTTCTATTCAGCTCTTTTCTGTGCATTTTTAAGTGACTCTTTGCTTTTTTGTTATTGAGGTGTATTAGCTCTTCATATACCTTGGATATTAAAGTATTGTCTGATGTATGTTGTGTGAATATCTTTTTCCACTCAGTAGGTTGCCTTTTTGTTTTAGTGGTACTTTCTTTCAGTGTACATAAACTTTTTAGTTTAATGTAATCCCAGTTGTTTTCCTTTGCCGCAGGTGTCAGTTCCTCCAAACACATCTTTGAGGTTGATGTCCTGGAGCATTTTCTCTACCTTTTGTTTTATTTATTTTATAGTTTCAGGTCTCATGTCCAGGTCTTTGATCTATTTTGAGTCTATTTTTGTGTATGACACTAACGAGTAACCCAGTTTTGTTTTTCATTTGTTTGGAATTTGTTTTGCAAGTGACTGTTCAGTTTCCCCAGCACCATATGTTGAATAGACTTTTCTTCCTCCACTGCATGTGCTTGGTTCCTTTGCCATAGATTAACTGCCCATATAAATGTGGTTTTGTCTTTAGGCTTTCAATTTTATTCCATGGTTTGTGTATCTGTTTATGTTCTAACACCATACTGTTTTGATGACAGTCACTCTGTAGTATAGTTTGAAGTCAAGGAATGTGATTCCTTCACTGTTTTTCTTTATTCTCTGGCTAGCTTTGGATGTTAGGGGCCTTTTGTGATTTTATACAAAATTTATTATTATTTTTTTTCAGTTTTCTTGAAAAATGTCCTTGGAATTTTTATAGAAATTGCATCAGATCTGTATGTTGCATTGGATAGTTGGCCATTTTAACTATGTTAATTCTTCCTGTCCATGAGAACAGAATTTTCTTCTATATCTTTGTATCTTCTACTTCTTGTGTTGATGTCTTTTAGTTTTCACTGTGATGGGTCTTTCACCTCCTTTTTATGTTTATTCCTAGGTGTTTTATCTTTTTTTATGCTATTGTTAATATAATTTCTTTTTCCTCTAGTTCATTGTTTACATTTAAGAATGCTGCTGATTTTTGTGTATTTATAGTGTATCCTGCAACTTTGCTGTATTCATTTATTGTTTCTGTAATTTTTATATGACTTCCTTAGAATTTTGTAGGTATAATATGTCATCTATGAATAATGATTGTTTTATTTATTCTGTTTCAAAATTCGGATTCCTTAAGTGTTCTTTTCTTACCTTATTGCTCTGACCAGGACTTAAAACAAAATATATTTTATAAAGAATGAGGCTTAGCATTCATCTACAGCGAGAAGGTGCAAAAGACTCTGTATTCCACTCGAGAGTGCCAAGCATAGAGGTTGTACTATATGCAAGCAATCATACAGAAAACATTTAAAAGGCAAAATATTTAAATGTCTTAAATACCATTTTGTTTCTTATAAAATTTTAACAGCGCCACCTGTCCTGTGCTATGTATACAGCTCTACTAGATTTTCAATTTTATAAAAAAGCTTTCATCAGCTGCTATTCTGTGACTGGAGATTGTATCTGTAATCTAGGTTTAAATCATCCAAAAATGAAATGTTAATGCAGGTATAAAAGCTTTAACATGACCACACAGGAAAAGCTGAAGAGGCTTTTCTTTGCTCTGAAAAGGTCATCCAGAAACCAACACCACAAGAAGTTAACATTAAAAGTTTACATTCAAATTCATGAAGCAAAATGTATAAGAAATTTAAATAATAAAGTTTTCAAATGATTTTTAAAATTACTGTGGCATTTATCCTTTGGAAGTTATTAAAGTTTAAAATTATCCTGAGACTTTTCGAACAAACTATATGAGAGAAGAAGATCTATGATATTCCTTCAGATTTTCTTACCCATAAAGTTTTCTGAGTCTTGGTTAATCATAATATTTGAACTAGTGACCTAAGATTCATGAATCTTAAAGATAGAGCAAAACAAGCTACTGTAATTGTCATCTGTATTTTGAGCTATTAGACTTGTACTGAGTAAATACTGTGAACTGACCTTGGTATTACTTTGGGAAATGGATCTTGTTTACATTACTAAAGAAGTTATATTTGGTAGAATAATGTGTATGATTTAACACAGATAGATAATTAAAATTCACTATTATGATTAGCTGTTTATTATATAGTTCTTTTCTAAATTACTAGAACATGAAATTTATTGTTAAAAAGAGCACTTTTAAAAATTTATTTTGCAGCATGAGCCAAGTCATATGAAAGAATATATTTTTTGTGTTATTAAATTACTTTGAATTAGTCCAGACTGACCTGTGCTTTTGAAATTTACTAACTTAACTGACTGGTCATAATTTTTAATGCCACAAACTTTGGTATTGGTCAGATCAGAAATTTGTCCTGTGGCTTCCCCAACATTTAAGAGTAGCACTCCATCTTTTTCACTTTCTACAGAAGAGCCATCCTTGATTGAAGAGCCCCTCTGAATGTACCACTACCTTCTTGAAGGATCTATGGCAAGTGGGAAGTACAGCTGGAAAAATGCCACAGTACATAATTGACACACTTGCATTAACACCTAAACACTTGGATAATCCTCCAGAAGTGCACTTTCCCTACAAGGATACATTCGAGAATCATGGACACGGTTCAAATGGACAAAGAACAAATCAAGTCCTTTATTTTAGCCTTTTGAGAAATACTTGCCAGAGTTAAAAAATAATGAAGTGGAATTGGAAAATCTACTGCCACATCTGACAAAGTCTTTGAAATAATTTTAGTTTTTAATTTTCAAATGAATATGCAGCAAAACTGCTCATAGTGTTTACTTTTTTGTATCTATTATTTCTTCTTCCAGCTCTTCCATTTGTACGTTTCTGTCTTCCAGATCACTAATCTGTTCTTCTTTTTGGTCAATTCTGCTTCCATATCTTTCTATTTTATTCCTGTTTATTGAGTTTTTCACATCCTGATTCTGGGGTTTCTTAAAGTTTCAGTGTTTTCATTCTGTTCATTTTATTTTTTTAAAGGAAAGGTGCAAGAAGGCATGAAGATGCATAGGCAGGTGGGCCAGAAGAGAAAAGAGGGTGAAGCATTTTGTTTTATTTTTATTTAGTTGTTCACACTGGGTGTCCCCCACCCATGACTTGAACCCAGGGGTATGTGACCTGTACTCCTTTGGAAGCGATTGACCTAAGAGCTATTCCACCAGAGTGTGCCTCATTTTATTTTTCAGATTGTTGCCTTGTTTTCCTGACTCCTCTTACATCTCTTTGATCTGCTTTAGTGAGTCCACTCTTAACCTTTAAACCATTTTTCTGATATTTTCTTGTATTGCTATGAATTTCTTTTTGATTGCTAATTTGAATTCCTTATGTGTTTATATATATATAGTCTTCCATATCTTTGAATTTGGTTTCTGGAGAGGTGTCATTGTCTCCTTGTGATATCATCATAGCTTGAGTTCTCAGATGATTCTATTGCCATCTTCTGCCTTTCCACTGGCAACTTGGAACTGCGTGCTTATTTTTTGCTTTGCCAGCAGGTGGCAGCTATGGCTTGATTTTGTTTTTTGACCTTTGCAGGCTTTGTTGTAAATAGCAGTTGCCAGATGTGGTAGGGACTTAGGTAGGAGGGACAGCTGTTATTGTGGGCTAGTGGGGTAGTGCGGGTTAATTTGTATGAGTGGCACCAGATTTAAACCTTTTCTCTGTGATCCAGATTTGAGTCGTAGTAGTCTACCCACTGTTTTGTGGGTGTACATCACTGCACATAGGGATCCTGAGAGATGAGGGAAAGGAGAGTGCAGTCCAGAATATATTCTCTATTGTCCTCAATTGTTCTGGTTATTTGTACAACACATCAATTCCTCCACTTCCAGCTTCACCTGAGCCAGGTATCTGTACCACCACACAGTCTCTATTCTTCTGTTTCTGGAACCCATGACTGGACCAGTGCCCTGCTCCATCAGTCCTGCCCAAACTGCAGCCTCCAGAGCTTCTGCCTGTCTCTCTACCCATCTTTCATGACACGAAAAGTCCTCAGAGTTCCTTTTAATGCAGTCTGTACTGGTGTCTTAGGTTCAGCGGTGTTTCAATTTCACCACCATGCCATGGGATTCCCTCCATGGTGTCCCTTTCTCTTAAGAGCAAAGCAGGGAATATCCTCTATTGCCATCTTAGTCTTCGATCGATAACCTGTCCTTTCATTAAACGAATTGTTTTTTGATATTGGGTATCAAAATCCTGCCTAATTCCCAGACCTTGATTTTTCGTGTTTTTATCATCTTAAAATCTTATAATTTTGCATTCTATATAAAGAACCATGATCCATTTTGACTTAATTTTGAATACTATATGAATTAAGTTCAGGTACTTTTTGTTCTTTAATTCTTGCATGTAGGTGTCCAGTACCATTTATTGATAAAGCTATCCCTTCATTAAAAAGATTCATTTACCTTTTTTCAAAAATCATTTGACAGTATTTATTTGGACTGCTTCTTGAATATCCAGTCTGTCCCACAAATATACATATACACATATATGTCCCTTGCCGTCTTGATCATAGCAGCTTCATAGTTAAGTCTTAAATTCAGGTAGTATGAGTCTTCCAATGTTATTCTTGTTTAAAATACTTTGTTTATTCTTGTTCCTTTACTCTCATGTATAAATTTTAGAATAATTTCCTATCTACAAAACATATTGCTGGGATTTTTATTGAAATTGTATTAAACCTGTAGATAAGTTTGGGAAGAACAGTCAGTTTTACTCTGATGACTCTTCCAATCTATGAATATGTTGTGGGTACACATGCACACACACTTATGTGCAGTTGAGTTATACAGCTTTTCTCTTCATTCAAGTCTTCTTTGGTGTTTCATTGTCATTTTTATTTATTTATTTATTTATTTTTAGGGAAAAGTACAAGCAGGAATGAAGGCAAGTAGGCAGTCAGGAAGGAGGAGAGAGGACAAGGAAGCACCCTATATACTTTTATATAGTTTTTCATCTTGTTTGTTTCCTGGGTCCTTGGTCTTGAACCAGGGACCATGGAATGTATATAGACTATGCCCAGTGATCTAGACCAGTAGGCCATCAGGGTGTGCCCTCTTTGGCATTTTTGTAGTTTACAGTATGCATACCTTGTATGTGTTTTAGTAGATTTGTACCTTAGCATTTCCTTTATTTGTTGCTACTATAAAGTCCTGCTGTTTTAAGATTTTTATTCCAGTTGCACATTGCTAGTTAGTAGAAGCATGATTGAATTTTGGCTAGTGGCGTTGTATTCTAAAATCTTGCCAAATTCACTTATCAATTCTAGGGTTATTTTTGTGAATTCTGTGACTTTTTTACATAGATATACATGAAGAGACATATTTTATTTCTTCCCAGTCTTCATGGCTTTTATATTTTTTTTCTTGCTTTATTTCAATGGCTAAGACTTTGGTATTATTATGGTGAGTGTGAGTAGTGAGAATGAATATCCTTACCTTGTTTCTAATCTTATGAGAAAAGCAATCTTTCATGATTAAGTATGTTGTTAACTGTTAGTTTTTCTTATATGAACTTTATCAGGTTTTCCGTATTGATGGTTTTCTAAGAGTTCTATAAATAAATACTGATTTTTTAAATTATTCTTCATCAGTTGATATATTTACTTTTTGTTCTGTTAATGTTATTACATTGATTTTCTAATGTTAGAACACAAGGTAAACATCTCTTGATCTTGGTATATTATTAGACTTATATGTTGCTAGGGTTGATTTGCTAATTTTTTGAACATTTTTAGTCTGTGTTCTTGAAGGATGTTGATCTGTAGTTTTCCTTTAATGTCTTTGGTTTTGGTATCAGTATTGAAGGTTTTATAACATGAATTGGGGAGTAGTCTCTCATGTTTTCTGCAGGAAAAGAGAATAATGAAAAGAAGGGGGAAATGAGGAAAAACTTTCCTTAGTCCCTCTGATAATTAAGAATTTCATTCCCAATCTTTAAAGTTAGAAATAGAGGATTTCTCCTACTTACCCTTGTTTGCACCTGATTTCCTCTTTTACGTTTTGAGCTTTTTTTTTTTTTTTTTTTAGTTCAAATTGGGGCATAGAGAAGGAAAAGTTAGAAATTGAACACTGTTTTGGTAGTACTTTGAATTCTTCTCATCTTCTCCAAACTACCTGTTACTATTTGCTTTTCAGAGACCTTAAATAGCTACTCTGTCTAGGTTTTATAGCTATATTCTCTCCAGATTTTGTAGCTTCATAGAATAGGATTCCATCTTTCCTGGAAGCCTGAAATATAGAGGGTTTTGGAAACTAACAAGAAAATAGTAAGGTATATTTCTTTGGGGGAAAAGATAAAAGAAGCTAAGGCAAGTATTCCTTAGCCTTAAAATTTCACTTATGCTTACATTAAAAACTGGAAATATTGTGCATGCCCTAGTGGAGGACAGGCCACATGCGTCCCAAGGTCCCAGGTTTACATCCCAGGGCCAGCGGAAGCAACCAAGATGAACAACTAAATAGAATAAATAAAAGTGCTTTTCTTCTTTTCTGTTCCTGCCTACTCAACTTCATTCCTGCCTGCACCTACCCTTTGTGGTAGATTATTCTTTTAAAAAATACTGGAAATAATATCATGTGGATAAATATATGTAATTTGCATTCATTTTCTATTAATACGTAACAAATTACCACAACTGTAGTGGCTTACAAAAACACAAATTTATTATCCCCTAGTTCAGAAGTCTGGGTGAGTTTAGCTGGATTCACTGCTTAGACTGTCACAGGGTCAAAATCAAGGTGTCAGTTAGTCTGGGCTCTAATCTGAAGTATCCAAGGAAGACTCCATTTTGAAATTCAGTCCAGTTGTTTGCATAATCCAGTTTCTTGTGGTTATAAAACTGAGGTTCGCCAATCCCTGTTACCTGTTGGCCAAGGCTTCCCTCAGTGAGAGCCGTAGTTCCTTTTCCATGTGAAAAAGAATGGTGGTTTTCCCCTACCACTCTCAAAGTGGCATTGTCACTTAATAGAACCTTTCTCATGTATCAAATAGTTCTCACATCCCCTTCTGCATCCTTAATGTGCCTTTTAAAGAGCTTATATAATTAAGTCAACTCCATCAGATAATTGCTGTATCTTAAATTCTACTGACTTGAATTTTTATCACAACCTTAAAATCTCTCACAGCACAGCAGTGCCAAGATGGGTGTTTGATTCAGTAACCAAATGAGAGGAATCTTGGAGACAGCAGTTCATTTTTAGAATTTATCCTACCACATATACACATTACAGTGTTTTGAGCTATTACAGCATGAAGTGACCAAATACGTACTTTGAACTAAATTTGAGACAGAATGCTGAATATTAAAAGATGAGCAGTGCACACTCAAGGGTCACCTTGATTGATGGGAGGTAGGAGATCTAATTTCATGAAAAGATAATTTTTGCATAGCTAACTTTGTGATTCAAATTCTTGGAAAAATGTTGAGCAATATCTTTTTTAAATATTTTTATTGTAGTAATTATTCTGCACATTAAAATAATTTCCTATGTATATGTTCCCCATTTCTTAGACACATTTCATCATACCATGCCCTCCATCAATTCACCAAGTCTGCTTCACCATTGTCCAGTGGTGAGCAATATCTTTTAGACATTGGTCAAGCAAAGAGATTGTATCAGACAAAGGAGGAATACGAGCAAAGGCTTAGAAATATGAGATACCATGAGTTGACCTAAGTGGACTCTGATAATTCTGAAACTTTAAAGTGTGAGGCGGGTAATCACTACTAATAAGGAAAGGAAGCCTCCCCTGCCCCCATTCCTAAGGAGTTT
Organism: Solenodon paradoxus; assembly: GCA_004363575.1. Taxonomy (NCBI): domain Eukaryota; kingdom Metazoa; phylum Chordata; class Mammalia; order Eulipotyphla; family Solenodontidae; genus Solenodon; species Solenodon paradoxus. The sequence continues at coordinate 122,302 of RJWH01001535.1, read as the reverse complement.
GGTCTTTTATCCTTTAGATGAAGAAGAGTCATTACAGAGTTTAAGCAGGAGTGAGCCAGTTGGGTATGCATTCAACAGTTATCATTTGGAATTTATTCAGGGATTGAAGGGAATTGGTTTAGACAGAGAAATCATTTAGGTCTTTATGAAAGCTAAAACTATCAAAGGCATGGAATGGAAAAATGGTAGTACCCTGAAATGCTGGAGAGAAAAGGAATGAATTCATGCAATATTTTGGAAATAAAACTGACAGGACTTACCAGTGAGTGAACTGGGATTGAAATGTGTCAATAGTCAGATTTCTGATTTGAGTGACTCAGTAGATTATTAACAGAAACAGACCTATTAACAGAAACAGGGAATAGAGTATGTCTGAGATTACTTAATGACTTGTTCTTCATGAATTCATTTGATGAACCTGTGGGAGTTTGGTAGAAAGGAAAATGTTGATTTTTTTTTACCTTTATTACATCATTAAATACACAACTTAGTACTTACTATGAACCTGACAGTAGTTTAGGCACTCGGAAAATTAGCATGTATGACAGTCCTTATTGTTCAGATGCTCACAGTTCACTTGACTATGACAGATTCCTAAGCAGGTAACTAAAAATCTCTAAGTACTTCATATGGGAAAATGCACAAGATATACTGGAATCAGTTAATGAAATGCACCTCACTTGGCTATGGGTCATTAGATTTCCTGTAGGAAGTGATTCAAGGACTAAGTCTTAAAGGAGGAGTTAGTCAAGTAACCAGAAATATAAACAGATTTTTCTATGTTACCGGGACCGCAGCAGTACCTGAGATACGAAGGTTCATATTGGGTTGTAGTCACCAGGTCTCACATACACTTTTGTGTGGATGCTTTACCAGTCTGCAGTCAAGAAAATAGAGGCCTTAGGTCCAGCAGTTGGTACAGATTTGGGGAACTTCCTGAGTAAGTCACTAAATTGTTTCTATAGCTACAGAATGAGCGCTTCCTAACACTTAAGTCTGTGTGTTGTGAATCCAGGCAGATTCAACATCTGGCCCCAGCATCTGAGTCTTCTTTCTGCTTTAGTTCTGTTCTTCTCTCACTGCTATCACTTGTTAAAATCATTCTGTCTATTTCATTATGGTGAAAAGGTAGCGTTATTTTCTGTGAGGCCACAGAATTTGGAAACCCACATAGAAAGATGTATATAGCTAGAGCAGGTAAATGTGCGCATCATTTGAACCTTCCAGTTTCCCTGAAATATTTGCCCTTCTGCTTCTTTCAATAACCCAAATCCAATAATTCAACAGTAAATGCTTTTCAACAAATGATAGTGGTATAATTAGATATCCTTATGCAAAAGAATGAAGTTTGACCACCCCTGCTTCACACATAACACAAAAGTTAATTCAAGAAAGCTCAAAATATAAGGTAAAATTATGAAATTTATAAAAGAAGACAAAGGTGTAAATGTGTTTGACCTTGGGTTAAGCAGTAGTATGGAGCTTTTTTTAATTACTTGAATATTACGTCTGCTATATGCTTTTTATGATACTGAATTGACTCCTCGGTCTGTGTGCATTTGACACCACACCCACTACCAGCTTCCTTTTACCACCTTCCTTCCCTTGTTCCCTCCCCTCAGTGCCTTTCCCCACCATTCCCCAGGAGCCACAGTCTTGTGTCACAGCCTATGAATTTTTTTGAGATGTCTGTTCCTTTGTTTTGTTTCTTTATACTCTACATAAGAGTGAAACCACTCTTCTCTTTCTGACTTACTTCACTTAACGTGATCACCTCTAATTCCATTCAGGTTGTTGCAAAAGGGACGATTCTTTATTTAACAGCTACCTAGAATTCCATTGAGTATATATAGTACTGCTTCTTTATCCAGTCCTCTCCTAACAGATGTTTTCATGTCATAGATATTATGAGTTATGCTGCTAAGAACATAGAGATATGGATATTTTTTCTGATTAGGGTTTTTATGTTCTCTGGGCATATGCCTAGAAATTGAGTTGTTGGATCAAATAGTAGATCCATCTTTATTTTTTGAGGAATCTACATAGTTTTCTAAAGGGATTTCACTAATTTCTATTCCCACCAACATTTTAGAAGGGTTCCCTTTTCTCCACAATTTCTCCAACACTTGTTACTTCTAGTCTTTTGTTGTAGACTATTATCACTGGTGTGAGGTGATATCTCATTGTGGTTTTTATGTGCATTTTTCAGGTGTCTATAAACTACCTGCGTGTCTTCTAAAGAGGTGTCTATTTACCTCTTCTGCCCATTGTCTAAGGAGATCATTTGCTTTTTAGTTATTGATGTGTGCTAGCTCTTTATGTATTTTAGAAATTAAATTCTTATCTGATGTATGTTGTGCAAATATCTTCTCCCCTTTAGTGGGTCACCTTTTTGTTTTAAGGGTGGTTTCTTTCTCCATACAGAAGAAGCTTTTTGGTTGACTGTAGTTCCAGTTAATCCAGTGTTATTTTATTTACTTTGCCATTGGTATCACCTTCCCAAAGACATTTTGTGTTTTTATGGTGTCAGGTCTCATGTCCAGGTCTTTGATCCATTTTGAGGTAGTTTTAATATATGGTGTTAACATCCTGCTTTGTTTTTTGTTTTGGGGGTTTTTTGCAGGTGACTGTCGTTTTCCCAGCACTTATTATTGAATGGACTCTCCTTCCTCCATGCTCTTGGTTCTTTTGTCATAGATTAGCTTTTCATTTAAGTATAGTTTTATTTCTGGACTCCTTTTATTCCACTGGTGTTTTTGTTCCTATATCATTTTTATGACAGTCACTCTAGTATAGTTTGAAGGTGAATGTAGTATCTCCATTTTTTCTTATTTGTGGGGACGGGCCTAAAGAAAAGACATTCCCTTACCAATTCCTTACAATTCCCTAGCAACTCCAGGCAGGTTAACTGAACCAATAAGTAGAAAACTTGCTGGATATATTCAATGCTCCCTCAGGTTATACTACTATTTTGTAGCTCTACTGCCCACAGAGAGATTCTTCTCTCTGTGTTTCTCCAAACAGACTTTTCATGTGCTGTCAAAATGTGCATATTGCTTTGGGTAATAGGACCATTTTTAATTATGTGAATCCATCCAATTCATGAGCACAAAATATCCTTCCATCTCTTTATGTCTTCTTTCATTTATCAAGGTCTTGTGTTTTTCAGTGTATGGGCCTCTCATCTCCTTTGTTATGTTTATTCCCAGGTAGCAATAGTTTCTTGCTATAACACCAATAGCATAAGCAAAATAATAGATACATTGAACTTCACAAAAATTAAACTCGTGTTGAAATGGTATCAGCAAAAATACTGAAAAGACAATTTACAGTATGGAAGACAGTATTTGCAATTCCTGTAGTTGTTAGGGCTTTTATCTCAAATATATAAAGGACTCCTATAACTCAATAATAATAAAAAAGCAACCTAGTTTTAAAATGATCAATGGATTGAATAAGCATTTCTCCAAGAATATATACAAATGGCCAATAAACATGTGAAAAAATGTTCAATGTCATTAGGAAAATACAAATCAAATCATACCTACTAGGATGACTGTAATCAGATATGACAATGGACCACAGCACTCCCACCCCATAGGTAGATGACTAAGACAACTGAAAACATTCACATAAAAATTTTCACTTGAATGTTCATAGCTATTCACAATATCAAAAAAGGTGGAAACTACCCAAGTGTTCATCAACTGATAATGGGTAAAAAGAAAATGTAGTGTATCTATATAATAGAGTAATAGTCAGACCACAAAAAGAAATGATAAAGTACCGATGATTAATATTTCAGCATCAACGAATCTCGAAAACATTAATGCTAACTCAAAGAAATCAGACACAAATAGCCAGATAATTATTGGATAGCACTTATAGGAAATGCCCAGGCTAGGCAAATCTGTAGAAACAGAACTTTGATTAGTTGTTGCTTGGGCTAGTGTGTGGTTGATGGGGAGTGACTGCTAAATGGGGTGTGTGTGTGAGAGTGAATGAGAAAGAGAGAGAAGGAATGTGTGTGTTGGTGTATTGATCATGATAGTGTTCTGGAATTAGTAGTGATTATTACACAGTCTTATAAGTATACTAAAAATATTTATTGTACACTTTATTTTTAATTAATTTTATTGAAGGAACATTGCATCCTAACAGTTTGTAGGTTTAAGGTATCCATCATTGTAAATCAACATCTATATAAAATAGATAAATTTTATTTTATGTGTATTATATGTCAGTAAGATATAGTAAACGGTAACTTTTAAATTAGGGTATTTTCCTATTTAAAAATAGGGGAGTAGGAAATATTTCTATATTGTAAAAAAGTGACTCAAATGTCTGACACATTCCAGAAAACATCTAACTAGAAGCAGAACTCTCAAGAGTTTTGTAGAAGTCACTAAAGAAACACAAGGAAGGCACGCCTAAAAGTGATGGTACCTCAAGGGAGGCTGGGTCACCAGGAGGAAGTCCAAAGGTTCTGACGTCTGAAGAAATGAGAAGAGATTCTCTTCATGAAGAAAAATTTGGAATATTAACTATATTTGCTTCATACCTTTGTTGTTCTTAGCTTCATCTGATATATCTTGTATTACATCATCAAGCTCCAATAAAAAGAATATTTGTTAAGGTCATTAAATCTAAAAATTCATGAACATAGGTGTGACACGCTGTGACATGCTCTGGGTATGAAAATGTGTGGCATTCTCCGCACTCATGGAGCTTATAGGCTTATGTGTTTTTGATTAAAAAAAAAAAAAAAGGATCAGAATAAAGAAATAAAATAAGCCAAAAGCAGAAATAGTAAGGCAAGTTTTTTATCAGTTGTTAATCTGAATGACTTATTTAATTAATTTAAATTTTAGTGAAGGCACATCATAATAAACCCATATATGTGTGTGTGGGTGGGTGGGTGCGTGTGCGTGTGTTTATTCTTCTTCCTTTTTATACAATTCTCCCTTCACTATACAATTCATCCCCTCTACCCAATTTGCCTGTTCCTTCACCCATCACTTCCTACAACCATTAATTTGCTTTTATGGACTAAAAGTCTATTTTTATTTGATTTAGTTTGTTTGCTTGGTTTCTCTATGTAGCACTTATGAGTTATAATCATACAGTGTCTCTCCTTCAGACTTATTTCACTAAGCATAATTCTTTCAAGGGTCATCTACATTGTGCAAATGACAGGATTTCATCTTTTGATGGCTGAGTAGTTTTCCATTGTATTTTATAACACCTTTCTTTATTCATTCATCTGTTGAAGGGCACTTAGGTTCTTTAAAGTTCTTTCCTATTGTAAATAATGCTGCGGTGAACATGACATATATCTCTGCAAATTAATGTTGTAGTTTTAGGGTAAATACTGAGTAGGGGAATAACTGGATTGTATGAGATTCCCATTCTCAACTTTGGGGAGTCTCTCCATACTACTTTCCATAATGGTTGCACCATTTGATTCTCTCACCAACAATGTAGAAGAGCTCCCTTTTCTCTGCATCCTCACCAACAATTGTTGTTTCCAGTTTTTTGTATAATAACCAGTCTCACAGGTATGAATTAATAGTTCATTGTTTTGATTTGCATTTCCCTAATAAGGAGAGAGGATGAATGTCTTTTCATGTACCTATTGACCATCTCTGTCTCTTCAGAGAAGTGTCTGTTAAGATCTTCTGCCAATTTTTAATTGGGTGGTTTTTCTGTTGTTCAGTTTTATGAGTTTTTAATGTTTTTTGATACAAATCCCTTGTTGGGTGTATGATGTACAAATATATCTTCTCCCATTCAGTAGGATGATTTTTTGTTTTCATGGTAAGAGTTTCTTTCACTGCACACAAGCTTTTTGGTTTGATGTAATCCCATTTGTTTATTTTCCTTGACACTGGAGGTGACAAGATATCTCTAAGGTCAGTATCATGAAGTGTATTGCCTGTGTTTTCTTCTGTGTATTTTATAGTTTCAGGCTTTACATCTTAATCTTTAATTCACTTTGAATTAATTTTTGTTTATGATGTTAGGTAGTGATCTGGTTTCAGCCTTTTGCATGTGGCTGTCCAGTTTTCCCAACACTAGTTTATTGAAGGAACTTTCCTAGCCCCATTGTTTACCCTTGTCATGCAAATATATTTTTCATGTATTTGTGGGTTTATTTTCGGACTCTCACTTCTATTCCATTGATCTGTGTGTCTTTTTATTCCAATACCATGCTGACTTGACTACTATTGCTTTTTCATTATAATTTGAAGTCAGGGAGATAATACTTCTATTTATTTTTTTCTTTTTCATCAGGATTGTTTTTGCTATTAGGGGGTCTCTTATAGTTCCAAATACATTTCATTATTTTTTGTTTTATTTCTGTGCAGAATATCTTTGAGTTTTTGATGGGGATTGCATTATATCTATATATTTCTTAACGATAATATGGCCATTTTAAAAATGTTAATTTTTCCAGTTCAAGAACATGTTCCAGTTCATTTCCATTTCTTGGTGTCTTCTATTTCTTTTAACAGTGTCTTGCAGTTTTGAAAGTTTCGGTCTTTCGTTTCTTTAGTTAAGGTGATTCCAATCATCAAAGAATTCAAAATCCAAGAATTCCATCATTCTTTTTGATGCAATTATAAATGAGATTGTTTTTGTAGTTCTCTTTCTGCAAGTTCATTACTTTCCTATAGAAATGCAATATAATTTTAATATTAATTGTGTAGCCTACTTTACTATGTTCATTTAATATTTCTAGCAGTTTTTACTAGAGTTTTGGAGGCTCTGTCTACATATTATCATGCCTTCTACAAATAGTGATCGTTTCACTTCTTCCTTCCAATTTTGATACTCTTACATCCTTTTCTTGTCTAATTGCACTGGCTAGGACACCCAACATGCTGTTAATTAGTGTTGAAGAAAGTGAACATCCTTGCATTGTTCCTGCATCAATATACATCAAAGATACAGGCCTATAATTTTCTTTGTTGTTGGTGATGTCCTTGTCAGAGTTTAGAAATTGTCACGTTGATGTCATAAAAAGTGTTTGGTTGTGAGCCTTCTTCTTTTTGGAAATATTTTGAAAAATATTGGTATCAATTATTCTTTGAAAGTCTGGTGGAATTCACTAGTATAACCTTCTGGTTCTGGGCTTTTGTTTTTAGATTTTTGATGACTGTTTCAATTTCTTTGCTTGTAATTGATCCATTTGTATTTTCTGTTTCTTCCTAATTTAGTCATGGAATGCTGTATGTTTCCAAGGATTTATCTTTTTCTTTTAGGTTATACAATTTGTTTCCATAAAGGTATATATAATATTCCCTTTCAATTCTCTGTATTTCTATACTATCACTTGTTCATTTCTGTGTTTGTATTTTCTCTCTCTTCTTTGTGAATCTGACTAATGGTATGTGTGTTTTGTTTTATTACCAGCTCTTGGTTTCATTAATTTTTGAGTAGTTTTTTTATCTCTGTTTTGCCAATTTCTGCCTTAAGTTTTATTATGCCCTTCTACCGACATTTAGGTTCATTTTTTTCTTCTTTTTTCAGTTCCTTTAGCTGAAGGCTTAGATGTTGTGTGATTCTTCTTGTTTCCTGAGGTAGGCTTCTGTTACTATAGATTTCTCTCTTAGGACCGTTTCTGCTGCATCCCACAGATTCTGATAAGTCACGTCTTCATTTTCATTGCACTCCAGGTATTTTTAATTTAACTTTTGATTTTCTCATTAACTCAATAATTGTATATTCTTTGCTCCATTGAGGCTTTCCTCTTTTTTTGTCGTTTTTGTTTGTTTGTTTGTTTTCTTTGTTTGATTTTTATTTTCATGCCTATGTGATCTGAAAAGATGCTAGGTATGATCCCAATCTCTGTAAATTTATTGAGACTTGATTTGTGTCCCAGCCTTTTACCTATCCTTGAGAATATTGCATGAGCACTTGAAAAGAATATCTAGTCTATTGTTTGAGGGTGAAATACTCTATAGATATCTATCAAGTTCATCTTATTTAACTTGTCACTAAGGCTATTGTTTCTTTGTTGATTTTCTGTCTGGATAATCTTTTGTGGTGAATAAAAAGGGGGTATTAAAGTTCTCTACTACTGTATTGCTGTCATTGTCTCCTATTAGAAGACAACATCTAGAATATGTTACAAATAAAATGGACTATACCTTTTTGAAACACAGTATGGAGATTTCCTCAAACAAATAAAGATGTATCTACTGTTTGATCCAGCAGTCCCACTCTTTGGCATATACCAGAGGATACAAAACCTCTAATCAGAAAAAATATCTTCACCCAATATTCATAGCAGCACAGTTCACAATAGCCAAGACATGGAAACAACCTAAATGCCCAACAACAGATGCCTGTATAAAGAATCGATGATAAATATAACAATGGAATTCTATGTAGCTATTTAAAAAAAGAGAAAGAAATTGTGCCCTTTGCAACAATCTGAATGAAATTGGAAGGGAAGGATCATGTTAAGTGAAATAAGTCAGAAAGAAAAAGAGAAGTGCATGATGGTTTCACTCATATGTGAAAGATAATGAAATGAAACAAATAAACAGATAAACCCCAGCAAAAACTCTCAGGACACAAGATGATGACTATCAGGGGTATGGGAGGGGGTGGGAAGAAAAAAAGGGAAAATGTGGTGGTAAAGGATACTGGAACATTGCATATTTCATAATGTCAGTATTCAAAAATGCATATATTTTGAAACAAAAATGTAGTATTGTGAACAAAAGAGATGATAAAGATCAACAGTTAAAAAAATTAAATGGACTATAGATTTTAAGAAATCCCAGTCTACCCATGTTGTATTGGGCGAAGTATTTTGAACTTTACCATTGCAGAATGTGGGGAAAGACATAGGAACTCTAGGGAAGTAACAGACGTTTCTGCATGTACTTGATCAGAGGATGGCAGGGGAAGGTACTTCAGTTAGTCAAGTAGACAAACATTTATTAGTACCAGTATTTGTGTCAAACATTGTGCTGGACACAAGGGGAAGTCTTTTATCCTTGAGAGAAAGAATGCTGGTTCTAGTAACAAACTTCACCAACTGCTGCATTTTGTTCTGGAGTAGGAGGACAGAAGTACATGGCTGTGGCCTTCCTCTGCCAGGAAGAGATAGTCACATGAATTGAAACAGGAATGTAGGCATGTAAGTGGTTGAGAGAATGTTCTTGCAAGTAACTACATGGAAGGAGTAGTTAGGTGATGAGTAGAAGAAATATAACATCTGGCATTCTAATGAGTCTACAGCACAGGCGTTGGGAAATTTAAATAGTGTGATGGGGAGGTAAAGACTTATACCAGTAAGAGAGCTTCACTAATTTCTTACGTTTTCAATTCTATAGCAGACGTCAACTTGGATATATCAAAACCTTTGAAAGCAAACCTGAGTTTCACCAAGCTGGATCAGATAAACCATTTTTTTAAGAAGATAAAAAGTGCACACAGCAGAGAGACCTCAGCCTTGTCGGGCACCACACTGAATAAGGATGAGCTACTAGCCACCAAATGTTACCACAGAACATTGTTTAAACCTAAACTTCATGGTGAAGGAGGACAAAAGATTCCATTTCATGAAAGCATGTGGAGAACTGTTTCCTACTTTCAAAAAGTTTCTGTCCATACTACTCAGATTGTGGTCTCCATGGAAACTGTTCCACATCCTGATAAACCACATCTCTTAGCATCTTTATCAACCCTCAGTGGAAGCCTTAATGTAAAAGCAACTCAAAAAGTACCTGGTAAGTAACAGAAAAGGGAAGAGGGAGATGACAACATGACTTGTTAACATCTAAAAATGTGTATTTTTGAAGATTCGTAAGTTAAAAGTTTTAAGGGCCACTAAAGGTGATATCTCATTTGTGACCTTAAAGATAAATATAACTAATTCTTAGTCTAAGCATTTTAATCCTCTATATTGTTCCTGTCCACTTCTTTAGGCATGTTCCTACAAATGCCTTTAAAACTGTCCATTCCCAAATTTCCTTTTACCTAAAATAGCTCTAGTAGAACAATGGAATATCGAGTTTTGTCAACCATTGTAATAGTTCTCAAAGTGTGCGCTCAGAACCAACCGCACCAGCATCACCTGGAAGCCTGTTAGAAATGCAAATTCTCGGACCCTATCCTGACCTACTGAATCAGAAATTCTGGGCATGGAGCCCAGAAATCTGTGTTCCAACAAGTCCTGCAGGTGATTCTGATGCACTACATGAAATCACTGCTAACTATTTAGGAAAGAAAAATTGCTCCTGTGGCAGGTATATTACACGGAGTCTACTAGAAGTCAAGGTTCAGCTTTGCAAGGACAGTGCCATTGAGTAGTATCAGGCAGCAACACCTGGCCAGGAAAGGCTGTGCTTCTGTGCCTCGCCTAATAAAAAGAGGCATGAGCCCTACAAGCTGAACATCATTGATGGGTGGAGAGGTGAGAAATTAATAGGCAATGACATCTACATTTTCCTCTTTTTTTACCATGACTAAATTGTTACGTGCTTTTTCACACTGAATCAAAAAAGGGTAGGCAGCAGGAATGTGAGCAGGGCAAGAGAAAAGCCAAGGCACAGGTGGGAAATAACAGTTCTCAGTCACAGAACCTGCTACTGTAAAAGTTCAGGCACAGTGCCAGAAATTTTACTTTGAAAGTAAAAGTAGTGAAAGGGAAACATCTCCCCCTCCTCCCCCCACTTTAATTTGCAGGAAAGAATTGGAGCTAAAGGGAAGTACTGGGGACAACATAAATCTCTAAAACTATATGCAACTTTGTTGGTTACCAGGAAGTAATTAAGTGGCAACTGTAGGCTAACCATATCTTAGTTCCATATAGCCATTTTGGGCACAGTAGTTTGTGAGATAAAGAAACAGTTTTATAGTTGAGAAGTAGGGATTTTAGGCCAAAAATAGGCGATTTATTTTTTCTCACCAGAAATACTTGTAATCAAGCCAGCTAAAAAGCACTGGTTTTTTTTTTGTTTGTTTTTTTATTGTCTTAAAAGTTAGAAATGAAAAATGTAAGGTTCATGAGATATGAAAGAATATGAAACACTGGAGGCTATAATGTCTGATTTATCCACAAATAAATTGCAATGGAGACTGCACTGAGCCTGGGTCCCCACACCTTTCCAGTGAGACTATAATCATAGTAAGGAAAAGTTAGGACTGAAACAAAGGGAACCAGTTTTAATGTACTGTACACTTTGCAGGTCCTTTTCTTTTTTATCCTCATTTATAGTTTTTATTCACTTACTATTCATATTTTATCTACTTTTAATAGTGTCAATTGTTGGTAAAAATCTCTAAAATATGATTAAGAATCCTTTTACTGAGCTTTACAATGTAGGTAGTAGTCTCATTCTATTTTTATAACTTTTCCTCACTAGAACAACCTATGTACTTCTACTCCTTTTATCATTATGCTTTAAACCTAGTTATATGCATAAATAGAAATTATAACTTTGACTAAGACATACTTTATACAAGTTTAATGTACAGTGTTTACAAAACATTCTGAAACATTTAATTGTGTTAGCAAATCAGTTCAAAACTAAAGTTAACCATTTAATAGGAAAACATTTTTTATGAGAGCACATGAACACCTTATGCTATTTCTTTGTATTTCTGCTTAATGTAGTGATGTACTCAACAATGTAAAAAGATAACAGTGACAATACTAAATTATAACAAAGTAAAAGAAGATTGTGGTAAATTTTAATTGTTGCTGAATTTTGTTTGCTTGGAAATTATAATTGAGTAATTATTACATATTTTTCAGGATTTTATTTTTAATGAAGAAAAAGTTTTTAATTTAAAATATAACAAGCTTTGAGCATTGATTTCTTTGTACAACTGAGTAGTCTTAAAAAGTCATGCTTTGCAACTTGGATGAAATAAATGCATATATATATATATATATATATCCATAATATTTTTTGATAAGTGATTAAAAAGTATCCCCTCCAAAATAGCCTCCTACCAGTAATCGTATTTCTTTTCATGTTATTCAAAGGATATTATTCTGCATTCAACCAAGTTTTTTTATAGTATATCTTTGAGCTCAGTGGAGCTAATGTCAGATTTTTATAGTTTGACTCTGATACAGAAATTCTTAAATGTGTCTTGATTTTACAGTTTATATAACTGTTGTGGCCGCCTGCAGCCACTGTGCTTTTCAAATTATTTGCTGGACCACATTGAGCACAGTGACAAAAGTAGTCGTCTCAGATGTACTGTTAAACAGAGAAACAAAAAGGAGCGTTGCCTTGGTACAGTATGGCCATCTGCTCTACAGATGTTATTGTATAGAATGACTTAAGATAAAATAATTGTAGAAATTTTTCATTAAAACCTCAACAATTTGCACTTGTTTATGCGAATCTGCATAACTCCCCAATGAGACAACACGCTTGGGGTTTCTTTGGTTCTCACTCACTTTCTCTTTGATCCTTTTTGATGTGCTGACTTCAATAAACACAGTCAAAAACACTGTGCAAAAACATCATGGAAAAAACTACAAAGGAACAATTATAGCAGCAGAAACTACTCTAATCCCTAACTTACGCAAGCTATTTTTAGTGAAATATTTTTTTAACACTCTTTATGTGACAATGTTATATAAACAGGGTAAAACAGTCCTCTCCAGATGAGTTTTAATTTAGGAGCTGAAATAGATTTGTAATGCTAGAGGAATCTTATGTTCTAAGTAATATTTAGAGAAACAATTGGGAATGTGTTATAAGCATGTGTCTTCTCTTTTGAGACGTACAAAAATTAAATTTGAGTTTGTCAAATGATATTCTTTGTCATCAAAATAGGCATAAGCTTTTGGGAAGAGGATGAGAAAAGAGAATAATAAAAGAGTGAAAGGAGAAAACTTGTTTTCTTCCCAAGACAGTATCAATACTTTTAAATCTGAAATGCTTTCATATTTGCTTACTGGTTTTTACAACTAAATATGAGCAGATTATTCACTAAAATGTTTTCATCATTTAGAACAAAATGAAATGGTTAAACAGTTTCCACTTTAAAAAAAAAAAAACAAAAAACTGTGAGTTCTTTTTAGCTGCCTGTACTATTCTATGACCCTAAACTATGAGTTTCAAGGGATTTGATTTTTTTATTTCACTCTGCAGATGCTAGTGTAACAGTGACTTATAATAACCGAACTCGTATTTCTGCTAGAATACTTATGTTCTTCCATATGTCTTTGGTAAAATGGCCCTAAAGTTCTGATTTTAGTAGACTGGTAGACTTAATGCTTATGTTTTTAAAGTTGGTGTATAATATTGCAAAATATCCTATGATTGTGCTTTTAATAACAAAAGTGAATCTCATTTTGAAATTATATCTCATTTTCAGAAACATTTTAAGGCAGATAATATTTCTTTTGCCATCCAGTAAATCCAAAAAATCTTTTTAAAAATCACCCCCTCTTCCCCCCACCCACACCTTCCCCCTACATATACATAGCACATCTTTTTTTTTTTTTTTTTTTCCTGTTTGAAGTATGTAGTTTTGGAGAAACCAAAAGTATGTAGCTATAAATTCTGAACTAGCAGTGTAGCACTTTCCACAGGCAGGGTGGAGAGTGAGCTGCAGACTTTAGCTCCCAGGCCAAATCAGAGTAAATCATGGCTCTGTTAGGGCGGCGCTCCTTAGATTTTTACCACAAGGTTAACACAGTTCAGGCCATGAAATAGCAGTGCTTCAGGCTGCCTTGCTGTTTCTCAGGGGTCCATTGATTAACAGTCTCCATGTAGGTAAGGAGAAGGGAACTAGGTTATGAAGACATTAGGTGGCACAAAGCGTTGAGCAAAGAACTTAAGTGACGTCATCTTGGCTGGCAATTTAGTCAGAACTGGGAAACAATTGCAATCCTCTTTTCATAGGGACTTTCAGGGAACTTTTGATACAGTCAGAAGGCAATGAGTTGAAGTCCTATTCAAAGAGCTGTGGTTCAAACAACTTTCACTCTCCCAGCCTCTGTGGTCCAGATGTACTTATCTTTGTATATAAACAAAAGTAGAAAGAAAGAAAACATAGCCACATTGTTTTTCACATATACAAATGCCTCTTCTCTTGTTCACTGTATTCAGGACCAGTCAGAGGTGAAGAACCTAAATTTCCTCTCATGAACTGAAAAGTAAAAGGCATCATTGATACAAAGTGTACTTCTTGCTTTACATTCTACAGTTAACTAGGTCTCTTGGGGAATAGCTGGGGGCGGGGGGGGGGGGCGGTCATGGTCGTTGGATGCTGCAGAGACCCAAATAAGCCTAAGGGGAAATGAAACATTAAATTAGATATGACTACAATATTATGTTGTAATCACAAGCCATTTACAACACCCCAAAGATTTTTGTTACTTTTAAGAAGAAATAGCATCTCTTTCCAGTGCCTGGACAATAGGAAATGAATTCTTTGACAGTTAAAGCCAGAGGACATACTTAACTTTTAAGCAGCCACTGAGGACTGAAGTGGAAGCACAGCTCGTAGACAGCTATACAAATCACTAACAAACCTGAATGAATGTTGGGTGTGGGCGTCAGGGTCCTGTCGTTTTGACACGATGTCCCAAGTAGCTTAAATCCAACACTCACGTAGAGGTGAAGACCTCATTGGGTCTGTAACATCTGGGAGTTTATTTGTCATTTCAGCATACCCGGCAAGCGCAAAAGAAAGAGTAAAAGGGGATTATCTTGACAATGAAATGAGTTACTGAATCTTGTGATAATGAAAAGCAGAAGAATTCTAATGCCTTTCTATAGTCCCTGAGGTAGAGGTGCGTTTATAGTTTTGCAGAAGTAAAATGTAGGCAGGCAGAGCAGATGGCCTAGAGTCTGTGAAACATGACACCCCTCATCCGAGAGCTGAGTACCACTATTAATCCCCGTCAGAGTCCCTCCCATTACTTTATAACAAGGTTCAAAGTTGCTACTGATAAACTGGCATCTCTCTCTTTTTAAAGTCTTAACTTACATTTAGATGACTAGAGTTTTTTTAAATAACATTATTTTTTCTGGGCATACTGGTAGACCACTGAGACATTAAAAAAAAAAAAAAGTTGATTAGGAAGTTCTAAAAATCAATTGGGAAGTAATAAGTAGTAAAAGTAAAACTTTCATAACTCTTCAAAATAATGACTCGTATTATTTCTCAAGTATGGCGGAAAATAAAAATGTACAGGATACACCTTTAGGGAGTAAGTCTCTTGTCCTCTTCTTAGAAATTATATGTAGTTAGAGAAGAAATCTCAACAGCCAAATTTCATTGTCCTTGCTATAACTGTTATCATAATATTTGATTAGATAGAAATTGGATAATAATAGGCACTGTAAATATTACTGCCTGAGAAGTGATGCTTTTTCAGACCCTCAAAAGTAAAGATAAAAATTAATAAAAAAAATATCAATTGCTAGTTATTTGCTGTTCAGGCATGTTTATGCAGTCACTTATTCTTTTGTTTAACCAAATTATGCTAATACATTCACTTATGTATTTCTGTTAAGGTACTTAACTCTTTTTCTGTAATAAAGCATTTATGCGATTTTTAAAATGCCTGTTATGTAATTAGTGATTACATGCCTTTTTTGTTTAGTGCTTATAAAATGGTTACTATAGCCGTTTGAATTCTAATGGGAAGGCTTTAAAAGATACAGAATAACTTCAGAAATATAGTAGATAACTACCATATTGGATTTCTGTGTTAATTTTCAGGCTGCATGAAAACTAAAAATCATCCAATAAGCAACCAATTTGGAATGTCAGCGCACTCTCCCATGGTGCAGTGACATGGTGTACCTGCCCAGCCTTTCGTAGAGGGAGATGAGCTCATCTCAGAGAGATAACCATCTCTGACTTTTTCTTCTGATTCATCACCGACCTGAACTCCATTTGAACCTTGTTAGATAAAAAAACAAGCAGAATTCCTGGCCCAAACTATAAAATATAATTAAGGCCTTTTGAAATGATGTGTAAAAGAACATTCCCGTACCCCCACTTATAACCAATACCACCACCACAACCAATAAAGTTAAATCAAGCACTGCCTGTAATGGATTAAAATAATAAATGTTCCTGGATTTCAGTGTTTGAAGTACTTGAAGAAAACAGGCTTCCAGCAGCCCGGTTAGCTGAATGCTAGAGAGACATTTATTAATGATGAGTTCAAGGGTTTGGCCTGTTTAAGATCATTACTTTCTGTTTACCGTGTGTTACACATCTCTTATATTTTTACACAGCCCACATGTGTCCACATGTAATAATGAAAAGCTTTTTTTTTTTCAACAAAAGAATTGTTAATTGTGTAAATACGGTTCTCTTGGGGAATATGAAGTCTTCATAAGATTCTGCTCCTTTTCTAATGAGAAATCCAGTATAGTTACTATACTCTTCCATGTATTTCCACCTTCAAATATTGTCTCTGGATAAATTAGTCTATTTCTCTCTATTGTTTTTAGTTAGCAAATTCGAAACTTAATCTAGATTGCTAAAAAATTGTTTGCCTCAGGTTATGTATTTTACAATTGTGTCCCACTTTGTGTTTCCTATGTACTATAGAAAAAAAAAAGAACAGTGTTTTTTATTTCTTCTCTTAGTTTTAACAAAGGCATGGTAAA
The DNA here is from genome assembly GCA_004363575.1 of Solenodon paradoxus. Classification (NCBI taxonomy): domain Eukaryota; kingdom Metazoa; phylum Chordata; class Mammalia; order Eulipotyphla; family Solenodontidae; genus Solenodon; species Solenodon paradoxus. Next base: position 105,683 of record RJWH01001535.1, on the reverse strand, counting down.
GAACCATTCCCTTTGTGGGGCGGAACAGATAAAAATTTCCCATATACACATATTGAAACAAAGTGTTCCTTGGACAGCTGGGGCGGGGGTGGGGGAGACCTGGCGACAACAAAAATGCTGTCAATTAACATGAAGACATCTCACTGTAAAAAATGCTTTTGGAAAGTTTCCAGTCCTATTAATTAAATGCTAGTGTTTTGTTGTTTCGTTTCGTTTTGTTTTAGTTCCTGCTTTTCATCCTAGTAATAGAGTTAGTAGTAGTTGAAATGAACTTAAAATTATCGCAGCAGTGATACTGTGGAAAAAGTGAAGGTTAGAGGTAAATCTCTCCCCTACTCTGCGGAATTTGCAACAGTATGTAGTTTGTTGTGGTCACAGCAAACTGCCCTTTCATCCACATAAGTATGAGCTATTCGCTGTAAAACTTTCTGTCAAAGTAATCCTGTCAGTGATAAGTGACTGAAGACACATCTTTTGCTCTCTGGTTTAGCCCCTAGACCTGTAGACTATGTTGGCATAGCATACTGAGGGCATGCAAGACAGCTGGGGACAGGAAAAGCATTTATTCACAACCCTGTTACCAATTGGGAAAATGAAATTACTAAGAACTAACAAATAGCAGTAGTTTTTATGAAGCAACATGGTGCTGGAAGGAAGCAGACAGAATCTGAATCCCAGCCCTGCTACTTACTGGCACTTGATGGTGGTAAATGTTACAACACAGCTCATTTCCAAATGAAGTCAAAAATACCTAATTCACAGGACTATTGAGAGGATTAGGTAAGAGGAAAAGTCATGTAAAGTACTCTTCACATTCCTCGACACAAATTAAGTGCTCAATAAATACTGATCTTTTTGTATCTTCCTCCCCCCTCCAATTTAGTCATACTACATGAATGCTGAGGTCATAGATCATTAAATTTTAGAGCTGAGATTATCTAAGATCATCCTTTTCTTTATCAAGAACGCTTTTTATTCTTTTCTCTCAGGGACTTTATAATCCTAACACAGTATTTAGGATTAGATAGCTAACTAACATGACAGTACCAATTTGATATGACTGTAACTGAAAATATAAACTTTATATTTATACACCTCCCACAGCCCTATTTCAGACAAAATCTTTATTTCTTTCAGATTCTTTGAACTAAAAATACCTCATGGACTGCTATCATCATTTGGGACCCGCCCCCCTCCCCCAAATTCAAATAACCCTGGATTGAGGCCCACTGAACTAGTCCTAACTCCTTTGTTGAGTTAAGGATGAAGAGATTAAATGATTTGCCCAGGAATATTCTGAGGTAGAATGAACTGTAACATATGTCCCCTACCTTCTGGTCTTCCTATTATACCAGTCATAAAATATCCATATTATGTAGATCAAGACTAGTTTGTAAGCCATTGCAACCAATTACTTAGCAAGTCATTTTACTTTCAGTATTGTTTGAGTAACTATGCCAATTCTTCTGTCCATATGACTGGCTTAGAATAATCGATTTACCAGCACTTTCTTCATATAATTAAATCAACCAGCTACTGTATTCATTTAAGAAACTTTTGAAGTATGTTCTTTCCTCTCTAAGAAAGTTGTCATACACTTTTCAATGTGCACAGTCAGATCTGCCAGTCTGCTCTTTTATTTTAAACATAGCCACATGATCTAATCAAGTTTTATTTTTCTAATAAACTGACACAACTGTAAAAACAGTGAGCATGGTGGCAGATTGGAAGGGAAGAAAGAGGCAAAACATATCCTCCATCACCCTTTGGTATTTTTAGTTTAGTTTTTCTAAGATCCTAGAGTTATAAAACAGTCTTAAAAAATACCTTTCTCAGACAAGGGCCAAGTATAAATATCCAGTTCAGTAGACATTTCATCTTTCATGAGTAATTCTCTCTTTATATGAAAGATAAACCTCTTTTTCCTGGTAATTGTCATTTTTAATGTCCAAAAGAAGAGATTTGGGTTAGACTAGGAATCCCACTTTTACTCACCAGTGAGGATTGTGAGAATTCCTGGGAACTGGAAATTCTACCCAAGAGAAATGCTCAGGTGCTTTTGCAGAAGGGATACATGTTAGCAGGTGGGACGTCCAATTAGCTCTCATTTTAATGGCTAGACTTTTTAGTAGATGTATTGACATGACCTGGTATGCCTGTCAGCTTAAATATCAGCGTCAGCTTAAATACCAATGTCCAGAAGTTCTCTGAAGTTTTTGATGTATTTTATTCCTTATAATTATCTTATCCTGTATTTTAGTATTCTGTTAGTAGGTACAAAGATACAGGCTTATCACAAAATAAAATGTAATTAAGTGGGATCTGATCAAGGGGGGAAAGCAATGGCATTTCATGATTAAAACACCCAAGTGCCATTTTATGTGCTTAACTTGATTAGTTGAAGGAGCTAGAAAAGGAAAGATTTCTTTTACAGCGCATACTTAAAAAACTTTTTCTTCCTCACTTCTTAAGCCATCCCAGTGCTTCACTCTTATGCAAATTGACTCGTGGATGTATCTAACACATGCTTGCTGATTTTTCTAGTAGCCTGAGATTACTTCCAGCTGGGTTTAAAAAATAAAAAATACCTGGATATGCTTCACTACAGAACATGTCATCATTGAATACTCTTTCTAATGACATACAGAAGCTTGATTTAGATTGCATTTTGCATAGTCAGCACATAGAGAGTCAGAGCCTTACTAAGGGTCTAGTAGAGACTGACGATGTAAGGCTGGCAGCATTTTGTAAACATTCTCCAGAACAAGTGGTTTGCATTTATTAGTCTTCTGAAGGAGTATTTTAAAGGTCATGAAACTATTTGTTCCTTGAACTAAAGTTTTACACTCAATGAAAAGTATGTCAGTATGCAAACAAAGCAAGATTATTTCTGTTTATCACACCATTTGTTTCTGAAATTACTTCTCAATGTTGCTACACCTCATTTAGTTTAATTAAATATCTGCCATTAGTTTTCTGGAGTTAAAGTTAAAAATATAAACAGATTTTTGAAAGAGGCCAATGAAAAAGTCAAGCAGAAAAGCATTCTATTGAATGGAAGGAAATAGAGGGAAAGGGTTATACATTCGGTCAAAATGACCTGATCAGACAGTTGCTAAGTGTAATGTGGGGTCTTGGATTGGGTCCTAGAACAGAAAGCAGACATAAGATGAGAAACTGGTGAAATTCGAACAAGGTCTGTAAATTACTCGTATTGATGTTAAATTTCTAGTTTTGAGAATCATAGTTATGTAGGTTACTAACATTAAAGGAAACTGGGTAAAGGATGCTGACTTTTCTGAAAGCCTGAAATTATTTCAAAATTTAAAAAATTTTAAATGACCTTATTAATGGTGAGTAAATAACTTTAATAATATGCTTTTAAAGTTTAAGTGATTATGTATTTTCCTACACTTCAACGGCATATTTCTTTAAGCTTTTTGCTTGCCTCTTTCCTTCTGTATTTGAAAATTTAGAGGAAAAATTTAAAGTATAGGAAACATACAGGATGACATAGCAAACACCTGTATATTCACCAGCTAGAACAAATATGAACATTTTGTCATATTTTCTATACATACACAGAGAAGGAGATAAAGCTTCAAAGAAATCATTCCATCTTTGCCAGTGTTCCAATGCTAAGATATCTTTTTATAATTTTTACTTGTAGGCATTTTGTCTAACAGTACATTAGTCCATTAGAAAGAATAACACATGCCTTAACTCACTCTATTACCATTTATACCTAATTTTGAATTTATAAGCATCTAATATGAATTCTGAGTATTCTCTGTGGCCTTAGGTTTATGTGTGTGGTGATATATAATATAAAATTTATTTTATCCCAGAGAGGTATTTAGTATATTTTCTGATGAAAAAAGTAAACTGGAGATGATGTTCCAATAGGCCAGCTCCTAACAGTGAAATAAAGAGGAAAGGAAAATTAATAACCCTGTCATGAGTCCCAGAGATTATTTTCTTATTTTGAGGTAAAAGTGTGAAGTTTGGTTCACCGTTTATAAATGACTCTGTGAATTTCCTCACCGCTCTTTATTAAATGATCACCATAACCTCATTACTGGCCATTTACACCAAGATTAAAATCACTTGAACTAACAAGTGTTTCTGTTATTTTGTTGTAGCTTTTAAAAATGCAGCAGGAAATGCTCAAAAGAAAACTAAGACTATTTTAAATGTAAAGCTGATACTTGCAGGGGAATTATTCTGTAGCGCAACAAAAGACTTGGATCCCCCTGTTGAAGAACGAAGCCGCAACAGGCGGCTATGCATAGCAGGTGTAGTGAACAGTAAACACGTGGGCCTGAGTTAAGTCAGCTGTATGACTCTCAAGGATAAACAACTTCCAATTTCCTTGTAAGTATATGGCACAAAGGAAAAAGCGACAGAAGGAACCAGGCAAAGTGAACTTCTGTCAATAAATGTGTTTTCGCAGTCTTTTAGGCAGTGCTCATTCCTGTGTCCTCCCTTCCTGTATTAGCATCTTAAATTTTCAGTGCCACGTGTGTATTTAACTCTGAACGGATTAGAAAAAGTAAGTGTAGGTTCTGGGTTAGTCTACTGGGGAAAAGAATGAGTGGAAAAGAAAGAAGAAAAAGAATGTGACTTAGAGACACTCAAATACTTGATTTGAAGTTATTGACAAGACGTAAAGTGAATGAAAATAAGCAGAAGAGAATAGGGTTTGTATGAAAACAGGCAAGTGTTGGGAGTTTTTCAACCATTTTCTCACTTAAGAATCAATATTATAAATATTGATTGTCTTTTTATTTCTTCAAACACTTACTGACATCTCCAAACTAAGGGCAATAAATTGCCAAGAAAAGATCTGACATGAAAGAAAATTGCCACTCTATCTTGTATACCCAGTATATGGTACATAACTAGTAAATGTTGGTTGAATAATGAATATATACTTGCATAAATATCAAGTTGGAGATGGTCCATAATATCCATATTCCTTATAGACAGAAGCATGGGAGTAGCACTTCTTTAAGAAATTAGGTGTGGTTATGTGTACCATCATAAAGATAGACGTTATCCTTACAGCCATGGGAATAGAAAAATTTACTAAAAGAAGAAATGGAGAAGAGCAGAGAATATAAGACTGAGGATTACCCTTGGGCATCTCATTAGTCAGAGGATGTATATCAGTTGAGATAATTTGGGTTATAGATTGATGAAAATCCATTCTGAACTAGTTTAAGCAGTCTATTACAGGTCAGAAGCTTGGGACCAGTGCTATTCTTAGGCATGACAGAATCATTAAAAGACAGACTCTTCGTTCTACACTATACAACTCCAGCCTCCATAAGTAGGCCTCCAACAGCTCCTTAATGTGAAAACAAGAGAGCAAGAAGTGTCCATTCTCTCTCTAAGAAGAAAAGAATAGGACTGTCATACGAATCCTAAGTAAATATTCATGTGCTTAATAGTGTGTACAGTGACACCAAAGCTATCAACATTTCTGCATTTGTTTTTGTAATCATTTAATTCTAGAATTTTTTTTCTTAATTCTCACCCCAGTTAGTAAATATATCTAATTGTGTCACTTTCGGAAGTGACACTTTTGAAAGTGCCTTTCATCAACCCTACCTAAGGTCATTGAGAAAATAGGCACTTTATCTTTTTCTCCCCATACCTTATGTACCAGTATATATATGGTATAATAATGCAAAATTTGTTATTCTAGTACTAGTTTTTTTAGACAAAGCCTCAGAAACTAGTATTTTGAAATAATTTCTGCATGGTAGAAATAACTAGTAAAATCCAAATTGTGTTGTTACTTCCACAAAGAAAAGCTTATCATATCTTTGTATAAATGAAAACTGCTGTGGGGTGAGACAGGTAATCTCATTCATCTATATACTCCAGCAATATTTTTGTCAAACTCATTCTTAAGAGACTTCTAGAGGTTAATACCAGCCCTCTCTTTTGATCTTCTTTTTTCTTTTCCTTTGCTTCCATAAAGTTGTCCTTTATGTCTGTTTTACTTCTTTTGTTTTAATTTTATCATTCCAAAGTAATAACTTAGGGATCATTAGAAATCAACACATCAGAAGGCATACTCGGCAGGTTTCTCACTATTGTTGGAAGAGTTTACAAATAAAGAAAAGGAATAATCTATGAGCCATCTGTGGTGTTAGATATGAAATGATAGTATCAGTCTGTATGAATTCATGGGTTTTACTGTATTTACTGATAGGTAGATACAGAAATAGAAATATGTCTGTGTATGGGGTGTATCACACACACACACACACACACACACACACACACACACAGCCCTCTGCTGACAGTGCATAGGGCTGTGGCACCTCAATAACAATGATCACACCTACTACTCATATTTTAGTTTGTCAATATCATCCATCAACAAAAGAAAACAAGACTTTTTAGAGTAAAGGCTGATGCCAGAGATAGGGTGGTTAAAGTAATAAAGCTGAAATATCTTGTTGCCAAAAGTTAAGAAATGCTCAAAAAATCTTGGGGTGTGACGTTCATTGCAGCAATACTTAGAGCTCTTAAGTTAAGAGTTGGAAACAAACTTAGAGTTCATCAACAGATGATTGAGTAAAGATATATATAAACACAGTAAAATACTACTCAGCTATATAAAGGATGAGATCCTGCCATTTTTAACACGAATGGACATAGAGGGAATTATTATCCTAAATTAAATAAGTCAGGCTGAGAAAGATAAATGCTGTATGATTTTACTCTTAATGTGGTATGTGAAGAAACTAAACAAATGAACTAAATAAAGCAAAAATAAATTTCGACTGTTAGACCAAATTAATGGTTATCATAAGGGCAGGAAGAAAAGGGGATGGGTGTAAATTAGGTAAAGGGGATCAACTGTACAGTGAAGGATAGAATTGTACTGTTAGTGGTGAACATAGTGCAGTGTATATAGATTATTTTATAATGATACATACCTGAAACTTACGTGAGGTTACTTTTTTTAAAAAAAGCTGGGTGCATCATAAGGAAAAAGGAACCAACTTTAAGAGGCCCTCAAATTTGATGATGATAGTATTCAATTATGAAACATAAAATAAATATCTGTGATATATACTGATATAATTTAACTAACAAATGGGGCAGAAAAGATAGCTTTGTACATAGTTGAATACTAATTAATATTATTACTTAGTATTCTATAAATAGAAGAATAAGGTGAACAGGAAAACACCATTATTGTACACCACAGTAATAATCATTACAGCCAAGAACCACTGATAAATGCTATTAGTTTAGATCTATAGATTACTGAATAGAATTATATCAGTCTGAATTTCCTGGCTTCATTATTTGTGCTATGGTTACATAGCTAAGTAAAGGGTATATGGGAACTTTGTATATTTTTGTAACATTTAGGTTGATCTAACATTCCAAAATTAAAAGCCGTTTGTATTATTTCTTAAAAGTAAGAAAACGTGGAATATATGACTTCTAAGTTCTCTTCCACCCAGCCTTATTATTCTGTGATACAGTGATACAAAATGAAGAATGGCAAATATTTAATTTACTTAATCTCCTGTGTCTATAAAAAAAAACATATTGAGACAGCTGAAAATAAGATCAGATTTTAAACTGTCGGCTTAGTGGGGCATGTCCTGAATAGCTACTGTTATGCTCAGTACTAGATTGAGTAAAATAGTTCTTGCCTCCAGGATGGTCACAGTCTATTGGAGCTTGAAAATGATGTTGTCTTATCTTTCAGTCAGTTTGAATGCAATCATTTAAAATTTTGATGTTTTAAAATAATGAATTTGGATAAAATTAGATATAAATTGACAAGTCTTTGAAAACTGACCAAGAGAGTACGGGCCCCCAAAGAAGTTCTCAAGATTGTTCAAGCTGGGTGTCAAGCAATGTAGGAGACCTTTGGTAAACACTTTGTATATAAGAGAGCAATAGGATATGCATATTGAGATTATCACCAGAAAATTTGGTATGTCAGTATAGGATAGTATCAAGATGCAAGTATTTGACAATAAAGAGTCATCTTGACATTCCCTCACTGTTCATCTACCGGATGATTGGACTAAAATAAGTGTACACGTTTATAATCCCGTAATTATAAATTTCTGAATATTGCATTGGTATGTTTCATTTAACAATATTTACTGTTGAGAAAGTTTAGATATATCAGGAAATGCAATTTAGTTAAGTCAAGAAGTTATGACTTAATTTATAGACTCTTAATTAAGATGATTTTAGATTCTTAGGTATTCGGAACCTGTTGTATTTTTTTTCTTTAAATGAAGTGTAATCTTGAATCCAAAAAGTATGTAAATGAAATGACGTTTCAGTGCCATAATATATTTGATGAAAAAATTAGTAAGTTGATTTCTATCATCACAGTTTACAACAGAAGTCTTATCTTAACCCTAACATTTTTGTGGGTATAATGTCTTCTGTGGATGATTAGAAGTTGTGTGTCTTATTTCTACAATAGGAATATACAACATGTATGAAGTTTTTAAGTCTCCACAGAATTGAAAAGTCAGTGTGGGTACTATACTTTGAAACATGTATACTAGGGGCCTAAGGTGTTTTTTAATCTTTTCATCTCTTTTAAGGATCAAATATCATTAGAAAAATAAGCCATAGGCATTACAAATGTGGTCTGGTGAAATTCAATATTCACAATGACAATTCAGAATATGAGCTCCTTAGGGGAAAGTTAACCTACCACTCTAACTTTGCATCCAAGTATCTTAAAGTGTGCCATTGGTTTTATGAAAAGGTTTTGATCTACACTTCTAGTTTAAGTTCAAAAGAAAACCTATATTTTAAAGTGTATTCCTTTTTTGAGTATATTTACTTTGAACTATAGCATATAGTTTTTCTCATAAATCTAACCTGCCACTATCTGTTTTTAAGACTTTGTAAACTTCAAGTGGTTATGATGTGTGAAGTTTGGATTAAACTAAATTTTTAAAAACACATGTTATATATTTTGATTGTTTTGAAATTTAACATGAACCAGTCAAAAACTTGAGTGTCTAGCATAGTAATATACTATGCTCTGTTACTGTAAAAAATCACAGAAAATTGCCCTTTCCCATCATGTTAACAATAGACAAATGAAGCAGCTGTTCTTATTCTTAATGTAGTTGTTTGAAAAACTTGCACAATTTAATGAAAATGTCTCTACTCATAAAACTTAAAATGCTCACACATGGAAAAAGTCATAATGTTTTGGCAAATATTACTTTGTTAGGAATGTGAATGAGGTATACCTGCTTTGTAACTAAAATGCTATACAAATGGCATGAAACTGGGAAAAAGCCAGCTGAAAAAGGAAGACTGACAAATGATGAATGAGCATTCTTCAAAGATGCAGATAGTTTTTTCCTTAGCATTCTTTATGACAAGAAAGAATTATATGTCCCTCTCCACCTTTTTTTTCTAGGTGTAATTCTTGGGTCATCATTTCTGCTCAGCATAAATGATTTTCTTATTAAAACAAGTCTCCAAGAAAGAAGTCGGACACTGATGGGACCATGTTGTGTTACCACCAGTATGGAAGCTAAATGGTGTAAACACAGTGGCAATCCAGGCCCAGAACAATCCATGCCAAAAATCTCCATTGATTTAAGAGGAGGCCTGCTACAGGTCGGTGGGGACTTAGCCACATTTTTCCCATAAGTTTTTCATTAGTTCTTGCTCATTTTTTGAATTTTTTCACTACATTTTAAACTTTGGTGTGGTAAGAAAGGATATTGTCAGCTTGCTTTCTTATTAAACTGTTTTTTCACAGTTTTATTGTGCTATAATTCACATACCATATCACCTAAAGTTATGATTCAATATTTTTTTGGTATATTCACAGAATTATGTGATCAGTCACTGTAATCAATTTTAGAACATGTTCACATACACGTCCTAAATCCTATACGCATTAGTATTAATTCCCCCTTAATGTCTAACTCTCTCTCCTGGCCTAGACAGTCAGTAATCTATTTCCTATTTCTACGTATTTGACTGTTTGGGGCATTTCTTGTAAATGGAATCATGCAATGTGTAGTCTTTTGTGACTGACTTCTTTCACATAGCCTATGTCTTCAAGATGCATCCATATTTTAACAGATACCAATAGTTAATTCCTTTGCATGGCTAAATAATATTCCATTGTATGGATATACCATATTTTATGTATACATTTATCAGTTAAACAAAAGTGGGTTCTTTCGGTCATTATGAATAATTCTGCTATTAACATTTTTATACAAGTTTTTTACAGACATATATTTTCATTTCTCTTGAATATAGGAGTAGGGATAGAATTATTAGATAATTAAATGTTTTTCTAAGTTGTAGACTTTTCTAATTACAAAGTAGTTAACCTGTATCAAGCAGGATATCATCAGCAATTTATAAGAACCATTTTATAATAGCAGATATTATGATGTCTGGTGACGAATACTTCACATATTAGTTATATCGTACCCTCTTAATGCATTTAACTTAAAGCACACAGATTGTGTGAAGGTATCAACTTGTTTCATGATATTTTTTTGTTTGGATAGATTTGAATGTATTCATTATATGATTTGGTATCCCCCAGGTTTGACATGAATCCATCCAAAAAGTTTGAGCAATTCACAGTTACAGAAAATGGTAATGATTACTGTTTTAATAATGGAGACATGATACATGAATTTCTGGTTTTTCTCTAAAAGTTATATTGCCTCAATTTTTTAGCAGTTTTCTAAGTGAAACAGAGCTCAATGTGGTGGGGAGAGAGCATAGTAACTTACTGCTTTGGAGATTTTTAGAATCTATCCAAAATCTTCATATATTTAATAGGTATATGGCTCTGTGGTTTTTGTGTTTTGTTGTTTTTTTAAGGTAAAGTACAGGCAGGAATGAAGGTAGTAGTCAGGCGGACAGAAAGAGATAGGAGGAAGACACATCTTTTTTTTTTTTTAATTCAGTTGTTCACACTGGTTTTTCCCCTGGACCTGGAACTCAAACCCAGAGATATGTGGCTTGCTTCTTCAGAGGCAGTTGACCAAACCGCTACTCCACAAGGCACTCCAGTTCTGTGATTTTTAATCAGGAATATTAGGCAGCAAAGTAACTCCACATTAAGAACCACAATAAGAGAAAAAATAAACTATCTCATCTCATCATTATAAAGGCACTAATGTCTCTTGAATTTAAAGGTTGGAGCACAGTGTTCTACTCTCCCACTTGACTTTTCACCTATTGATATGTTTCAGGATCCAATAAAAATAAGATTGATGATAACAAAAGTAAACTTAGTATCATATCTCTTCCCTTCGTTTCTGAGATTCCTTAATTCCAGAAACCAGAACCTAAGCTTAGGGTATAAAAAAAATACCACAAAGTATGGAACTATTCTTTTCCACCTCTATATATTCTCATTCTTTTCTGTGTTATATGGTTCTCTTAGAATTAATGGTTGGATTACCTTTATCCAATATATTTAGAAAAATTTACCATTATTGAAATGTTGAGCCCCCTTGCATTAATCATCATTCCCCACTGGTCATACTTCTATTATAAACTAAAATTCTTCACATGCAGAAAGAGGAAACTTAATCCTCAAAACACCAAAACCATTGTTCTGAAACTGTTCTAGCTCCTGTTTAGTTGAGTCTCAGGGGCTGTGAAGTACTGTGTATTGGCACAATTTTACTCAGTACAGAAGTTGGGAGCCTTCTAAGTTTAGGTTCACCAAACATGTTCCCTCTCATTTTCTCTGAAGAGTAAAAGTGCAAGCAGAACAACCTATAATTAAGGTGTGTTTATTTAATCTCATGACAAAATACAGGAAGCAGTTCCACAAGTTTATTCTAATTATTACTTTATTAACATTTTGGCCTAGAGCATCTTCATTGCCTTCTCTTGGACTGTTTTTCCCTCTTAGCTAAGTTAATTCATAAACATTACCTCACATCAGCATAAAATCATCATTAATTCATCATTTAAAATTGATTGCTATGCACACAATATATGATTTAATTTATTTTCTCATTTTTACATATTTACTCAAGGAATAAAATTTCATCTCATAGGTCAATAGCTTCTTAGAAATTACAATTTATTGTCAGTAATTAAATTGAACATAATTGCAGTCTTGCATTTATTCAAATATGATTGTACCCGATTAGCCTCATGAAATGTTTGTATTTAAAAGCCACTAAAATTTTTCATGTGCTTTTTGAAGGTTTTCTGGGGTCAAGAACACTTGAATTGTTTAGTTCTTCTACATGAATTACTCAATGGTTACCTTAATGAGGAGAGAAATTTTGAAATGCAGTCTTCTGAAGCAGGGCCACCAGTACCATCTCCTATGGAAAAGCATCAGTTTAACAGTGAACAAAGTTTTGATGACCTACGAACAGGTCTATTTCAGTATATACAAGATGCTGGTAAGTATAACAGCTTCAGGGAGGGAGGTGGCGGGGGCCAGAGAGTTTTAGTTGCTCATTCAGAAAATGATAAAATATCAAAATCCCTTGAAAAGTTCCTTATACCTACAGTACAAAAACATTATATACCATTCAATCTCAAGGGAAAATTCTTGATTTGCTTTTTAAACTATATAAAGTGATCAACTATCTTCTTTGTATTCTTTTAACCTCTTTTTTTTTTTGCTTTAATAAAACAACATGTTCCCCTTCAAACAGCATGCAATTATACTTTCATTCAACAGAACCTTTGAAAATGCCCGGTGTCTATGAAATCTTCTTTTACAATGAAACTGAAGATAGCCCAGGGATGATGATATGGAGATACCCAGAACCCAGAGTGCTGACCCTTGTGCGAATAACTCCTGTGCCATTTAACACCACGGAGGATCCAGATATTAGTACAGCAGACCTTGGTGATGTGCTGCAGGTATGTTATGACTTTTTTTTTTTTTTAATAAAAAGCATTGTGAGAAATTGCCTATAGATACTAGGAAAAATGTATGAAACATACCATTTTTTCTGTCATTGATATCAGAGAGAAATGCACACACATATGCATATACACACAAACATCCATACATATATCCATATACTCACAAAACAGAAATTTTCAAATAAAGGAATAAATGTAATTCAGATTCATGGTACACGAGAGTTTTCAATTCTGCTCTTAGTCTTGTGCAATTTACATGATCTCTAACTGTAATAGGATAAACAAATACCATTCAGTTCACCCCACATTTTTCAAGTACCTACCATTTACGCACACTCTCTCTTTCTAGAACTTCTCTGTGAAATAAAATAAGTCCACATAAAATCAGAGTGGATGACTTTGTTTTCATTTCAGAGCTGCAAATGATCTTGGGCCTGATCGGTAAACCATCTAACCATTTTCCCTATGATTTTGTGAAAGTTTGTTGCTTGTCAGTTCTCTGAGTTTAAAGTGAATGTTACTGTGGGGATCACTATGTTGTCATTCTATGTATTACTATTTTAAGAGTCCAAATTCATTTTCCAAAAACTTGGGTTTCTCTTAGTGTTCACTTATTACTAGATCACATAGCTATCCAGTCAAAACCTGGAAGTTGTTTCTCATTGCTCTCTTTCCCTAACTTCCTAGATCTGAGCCATCAACAGGTCATGTCAGTTCTACTTTCAAAATATGTCCCTAGTTTATGTACTTCTGTTTCTGCTAGTGGAATTTGAATCCAAGCTACTATCTTCTGTTCTCTACTAAAGTCTACCACTAGGAAACTTAACTTCTTATCTGTCTTGATCATATGTCTCTGACCCCCCGTTACATAGAGAGAGTCACCAATATTTTTTATGTCTGCTCTAAACAAGTCAGAGCAATAATACAAACCAGAGGAGTCGATACACATTAATATAGGTATTAGTATATCCTTATTTAATTCTTATTTTAATTCCATGCTGTAACAAATGTCAGATTGCCAGATGTTCATCTGCTGAATGGAGACCAATAGCATGTGTCGTCATTTCATCAAGGGAACTAGGATGTGCAGAACTATACAGTTTGCCAAGATGTCAGTCTCTACTTTGATTATTTTGTTCCCCTGTGATGAAAACTTTCAGGATCTACTTTCTTAGCAGCCCAACTTAGATTCTTAAATCCTCAGATTTATTTCCCCCTGCTTTCAAGGTCATATTCATGATTATCTTCTCTGTCAATACTCTTGGATTATTTTTTTGCTAAATAAAATAATATCCTTTAATCCTGTTTTATTACACTTGCCTAGATGTAGAACATCTGTGGTATTTTCAATCAGCATTAAAATACTTGCTATATAAAAGTTTTAGCCTCATATGGAGTTCTTTCTGTTTTCTAGGTTTAGATTTATAGCTAAATTACAGTACTTTTAACATAAGTTTGATAACCAATTATTAGTTATAATATTATGTCAGTTCTGTTAAATAGATCATTTAAGATAATAAGTATATTCACGGGTGACAGTTTCTTCTTCATCTTCTCACTGCCACTGGAGAGGCAAGGAAGCATGTTGGTTAAGAGTGAAATACAGCCAGAAAGCCAGCCTCATATTCTCACTCTGCCACTTGCAAATTATATTACCTTAGGCAAGTAACTTAACCTCTCAACCTCAAAGTTTTCGTTGTTTTCATCAAAAAATGAAGCTAACAATAAGGGGATGATTACAGGAATTAATCATTATAAACCACCACATAGAACAATGCCTGACACATAGCAACACTGTGTAAGTGTGAATACTATCCCTACTACCACTATGACTATTTTCAGAACTCTTTTCATCAAGTAGAAGCACAGGCTAGACTAGAGAGAGCTGGGATCTGATTACTACCGATTTAGCTGGAGTACGTCCAGAGATTTGGGACATTTCCGGGGACCTAGACAGTGAACTTGCACGTAAGCACATCATTGCCTGGAAGACGCCAGGCAGGTTTCAACAAAGAGTTGTTATCAGAGAAGTCCTGCCATGTTTTATATCTTGACAGAGAGATAGGAACTGAGATGTAGGCAGAGTTCGAACTAGGGGATGTTGACCTAAGAAGCAATAAAAAGTTGTACCTACTAGTAGTTGAAGGGAAGAACTTGATTCTAGTGGTAAGAAGGAACACCTGGAATCAACAACAGGGATGGAAAAACAGTAGTACTAGCAAAAGGTTACCATGCTACTGAGCTCCTAGTCCAATCCTTACATTTCCCTGACGAGGAGCAGGATTTGTCCCAGTGGGTGGGGTTGGGCCTGTCTGTGTAAATAACTGTGGGTTGCAGTTTTTTAGAACCCATACAGACTATTTTGTTTCCTTGGAGCTTCTGCTGAGTACAGAAAATAAATTGCATGAATCATAGGCTTGATTCAGTATGACAGTGTTGTCCTTGAATATTTGCAGTGTTAGAACCAGGGCTTGCTCTGGGGGATTGAAACTGATAAGAGTGTCCACTCATTAGAAGTTCTCATTCTGTCAGGGAAGATTCTGTGGTTGTCTGGGATAAACAAGTCTCCCTAATTACAGCTTTCGGAAGAATCTCTCTGTTTTTAGAATCATTCTGCTGCTACGCGTGATTATCCTCAGGTCTGTATCGGTGGCACTGCTGAAGTGCTGAACTGCCCATCTGAATTGCAGGGAACTTATGACAAGAAGCCCATTTATCACCTTGGTATAGTGTAGACAATATGGATATCAGTCTCAACTGCTGGCTCGTGTCCCCATCGCCACCCCACTTTGTTTTTAACTAACTCAGTGACCTTAGGCAAACTGCTGAGCATTCATTTCCTCAGCTGAACATTAATATTATCTACCTTTCGTAGTTGTGAAAATTCAGTTTAATATTATAGCTTAAAGCAAATGCCTGTCTTCAGAGTGAGCTCTTAAAAAATGAAAGAAAAAGAAAAATATAGGACAGTTTCACTCACATGTGGAATATAATGAAATGAAGCAAATAAATAAACCCCAGCAAAAACTCACATTGTAACTGTGCGTCCATATCTTGTCTCCCTCCTAGATTAGAGGTTTCCAAAAGAACGTCATAACTAATTTATTATTATGTCCCTGATAGTTTCCACTAGAGTGCAGATGCTAAATAAATATATTGAAAGGTGAATGAGTGCATAAATGTCCATGTTCCTATTTTGTGTTATTTGAAAGTATTAAATCGTTTTTAATTGCTCTATAAAGCTCTTGAATGAGCTTTAATTTCACAAGCAGGATTTTGTTAGGATGCATTGTGTTATGCCTTGGTTGTATTATCTACCATAAACAGTCTAATGTCATTGCATTCCACAGGCTCTTGGTGAGCTCATTGACTATTCCGCCAAGCCCACTGTGCCCTAGACAGAGGCTCATTCTTAAATACAAAGACAAGTTAATCTCCTTGGTTTAGTACTAAAAACAGAATAGGGTTTGAATGACTTTTTCCTTCAGGACCATTTAGTTCATAAAAAACTGACCACACAGAGTTCACTTACAGAGAACACTCAGATTTGCCTGTTAATATATCTTTCCATGATTGGTAATGGAATTTATAAACATACTCCTCACTGATTTAACAAAATTTATTTTGCAATTGTAATGAAAAATACGGAAAACATGTTTATGTACTAAATCAAGCTAACCATAGTTTCTGAATAAAGACCTTGAAATAGATGCTCACAGAAACAAAAGGTCACTTTATAATTTTATCATGTTAAACTGTGTTAGTAGTATATTTAGATGTCATTAAAATTAGGATCTGTAAGTAATGCCATCAACCTGCAAAGACTGTTGTGTTAAGTGAACTTCATTGTGAGAAAGTTCTGGTGCTGCCTCTGATCCGTACTAAATTTTTCTCCTCGTCCTTTTGTGTACATTGCCTACTGAGGTTTCCAATTTGGTACTCACATTCACAGATTGTAACATTTTAATCCATCCTCTGTGGTAGAATTTGTAATGGATATTATAAT
This sequence comes from Solenodon paradoxus, assembly GCA_004363575.1. Taxonomy (NCBI): domain Eukaryota; kingdom Metazoa; phylum Chordata; class Mammalia; order Eulipotyphla; family Solenodontidae; genus Solenodon; species Solenodon paradoxus. The sequence goes on along the minus strand of RJWH01001535.1, from coordinate 88,771 downwards.
TCTCATACAGATAGGTCATAGTGATTTTTCTTGTTCTCTCAATCTGTATTCTTATTTCATATTTGTTTCATTTACATGTTAACTAAAATTTTAGAAATCTTCACTTGGTATGTGATAAAATAGGCCAAACTAAATTAAGGTCGAATGTTATAAATCAAGACAAATACTAAATAGATTGGGATCACTGAAGCAATTTAAGCTGATGGGAAGCTAGTGAAAGAAGTAAAATGGGAGATGTTCTTGGTGTTGCTAACATACTGTATGGATTAAAAGGAAAGATGTCAGCAATTTGTCTAATGCAAAAAGTATCTAGGGTGTATGTAAGATTTCTGGTGTTAAAATCAGACAGAAAGAAAGAAAATGTTTTAAGTTATTTCTGGAAAAATTACCAGTTTCATTAAACTTTACACTAGAAAAATTAGACACTTAGATTCAGACCTGAACCTTCAGAAAATGTGAATTAACAAATGAGATAATCTGTTGTTTTTATCTCCACTTACAGCATTTATCATCAACAAATAATTACTGAATATCTTTTCAATATCAGTGTAGAGTACTACAATGTATTGAGAGGAAGATCCCTACTCTTGTAAGGTTGATGATTTAAAAGAGAGGGCATATCACATATACAAACTCATTATCTACAATATATTAAGATAGACAAACCTATATACTTATATAGGAGAAATCATGTAATTTGGGGCATCTGCCTTTTTTAATAGTACATTAATTGGACAAAAGGAATAAATTTGTTACTAAAACTATATAATTTCATAGCACAGTCTCAGTTAAAAAGGAATTTTCAGGTTTCAGAATTTGGTACTGGATACTTACATGAAAAAAAATCATGACTGGAGTCCTTTAAAGATTTCTTCTTGAGGCTAACAGGAAGAAAAAAGAAAACTGTGTCATTTGTTTGTTTCTGGTGGAGAAGAAGATTAAGCCAAAGAAATCAATGCACTTGTGCCCAAGTCCAGTTCAAGTCAGCAAGATTAGTTTTTAAAGTAACACTAATATGATTATTAAATTCAAATTATAAAATTCTAAATGAAACCACATTGAAAGAATAATGAAAGAAAAAAATGCGTACTTAGAATCCAAGGAGAATCTAAACAGTTGAGATCCGTGTTATTTTTGCTTCAGTGTGTTATGATCTTTGTATTTCACATCCAGCAGTATGCTAGGTGCTTTGCATCCATAACCTTATTAAATTTCATGTGATTCTGTGAGATAGTATGATCCCCTTTTTATAAAAATTAACTAGTCCTGAATTGCAACCCCTAAAATAGGAGAGCCAGAATTTTGTTCCAGGTCTTTCTGGCTCCAAAACCTATGTTCTTTATCCTTATATATAAAAGAGTGGGGTATAATATTTATATGACACATTCAGATGATAATGAGTTACTTTGTTGAGAAAAGTGGAGAGGAGGTAAATAAAATCATTTTATTTCAAACTGTTAAATCATGAAATAATGAATCAAATCAAAGATAAGCAAGCTACCCTTAAATAAATAAGACTCCCAGACACAAAAGCTAGATTGGATATTAAGATATCTAAAAAAGAAGATTCCCATCAGAAGTAGAACTGTCAGCTCTAAACGGCTTGGAGGCTCATGGAAAACGTTGTTGGCAGAAGCCCTACAGTAGCATCCAACGAAATGGTGCCCAAGTGTCTGGTTTACCTGGTCGCTAAAATCCCCTTTATGGAGATGAATGTAGCAAGCTGTCAAATCTCTGCATACAGCATTTAATTCACTGACCCGCCCAAACAACCTCCTAATAGTTTGGCTCCTAATGTGATTTGTCTACAGAGAATATCACACACAGCTCAGCCAACATCACTATCAGGCTGCTTGGCAGTTATATATCTCATGGTAAATGAATAACTTGGCATCTGGTTTATATATCACTCTAGTCACTTGTACATGACTCAGCCTTCCTAAGCCTAGTCAGTGCTAAGACCATGGAAATTTTCTGAAACTGCAAGACCAAAGGCCAGATCTTGAATCATGGTGAAGCCATCACAGTAAGTACCCTCTGGTGGCCACCTGCCATCCCCTCATGCTGGCCTTTCCCAAATGACATCTCTTTTGTACATTGTGTCACAAACCTTTCACAGCAAAATTCTACTCCCACTACCTTGAAGAGTTATAAGAAGTAGAGATAATGTATGTAAAAGTATCTGTCATTGTGCCTCTCATAGTTTTAATGCTTAGTAAATTATTATCAGGACACTCAGTAATGGCCACTGCTATCATCATCGTCATCGTCATCATATCATCATTGTCGTCATCATTTTACCAGTTGATCAAAGAACCGGTGTCCTGCTGTGTTAGAATAAGAAAACCATTTTTCTGAGAAGGAAGCTTTTTGTGTTTATGGTCCATTAGTGTCATAATAACTGTTAAGAATGCTAGCTCTGCATGTGACTCATGGAATGCTTTCACTCACTGAGTTCAGCTGCTCTAAAAGACACCACCTTTCCCATAGCGACACAGTCAGTGGTCCTCTGAGTTAGTATGTCAACTATAGTTCTCTGGGCTGGAGGCAGTAGAAACCGCATTGTTGCTAGTTTAGCAGAAAAAGTAGAATCTAGTCTCAAGTCGGGAGTTCGAGAGGCCTAAGACAAAATGCATCTAGGTCTCTAAAAGGACGGGCCAAGAATGAAATACAGAAATCCGGGGGACTTTTTCCTCACTGTTGTTTTTCTCTGCTGCTTTCCTCATACTTGCTTTATTCTTTCTGTTCACCACACTAGCTTGTTTTCCCCCTGCTTCTCAGGCCGCCTTGTAGTCTTCCCATAGCTCCCAGGTCTCCCAGAGTCACATGTGCAAGTCCACCTTCTAGCCCAGTTCATGTTACTGATTGACTTACTTTGGTCTCAGATGCTATTGACTCAGTCAGCTATGGCCAGCGTGTCACACTTTGTCAACATGGCTGTGAGTTAGGGATCATTGTGAGTTTTGCAGATAACCCCAAAGGGACCCATTCTACATCACATCTCTCTTTTCACTCTTATTTTCCACCCTTGACTAGTACGAACAAGCTCATGGTCAACCCTGGCCTCACAGTCACTTGCTTCCTTCCTTCCAGTCTGACTAACTGAGGTCTACACAGTGCATTCTGCTCTTTCAGTAGTACAGCTTGGCATAAATGGGTTTGAAGAATAATCACTACTGTCGGAAGGTGGCTAGAAAAACTAGCTCAAAAAAAAATCTTCCATTTTACTATGTTGTATTCAACTTTTCCCTTTGCAGATATCTGGCAAAACCGTTTCTCTCTGTACATCAAAGGCTATCTACATCTGGAGAAAAACCTCACACCACTTAAGAAATCTTCTTTTTGTCCTTCCCCATCATCCTCCCAAAAGCAAGCTTGTGACTTACTGACACACATGAGATATTTCATTGTCCCCAGTAGGCTTTAAATCACTCTTTCTTGATTGGCACTTCCTTTTTAATGCAGCGACTGTAGATTTATCACCACTTCACAGATTCTGTACATTCTAATGATGTGTGAGAACTTTGCATATATAATCATTTCTAGTTTTGAAATTGAGTATGCAATGTGATGTTTAATGTATATAGCTTAACGGTGATTTAACTGTGTAGTTTTTAATAATATTTTATCTTAGATATCCACTCACTGAACTGAGGCTTTATTAAACCTTAATGTTACGTAGATTTTATTATTTTTAACAGCTACATGAAAAATGTTCCAAATCATAGAGTAATATTTTGTATTACCCAATAAATTAAAAACTAGACTTTTGTTGTTTTAAACTTGACTTTACACACATCCTGTAATTCTGAAGCACATGGACCTGATAGGCAAAGGTTACGGCATTAGCACATGGTGACACTACAGAAAGAGAGTCCTTCTGAGAGTTATTTGCAATCTAATGTGATGTGCCTCTTCCGCGCACAGCTGAGATGGAAAAAAGGAAGTGTTCTTGGGTGTTTCTTTCAGCTGTGTTGGGTGGTTCACTTGTAGTTGCACATATGTTCCCAGAATCCTGAGCCTTTTTTTATTTTATAAGCACCTCCTGCCCACTGGCAGCTGCACTAATGTGTCCCAGAGGGCTTTGCTCCTATCCATCATCTTCAGGAGGGATGCTCAAAGCCAGATAGGAGAGTCATTGTTGCTGAAATGCAGAGGAAAAAAGAAGTCTTAGGGTTTTTGGGGAAGTAGGAGGCAGAGCCAGATCCTTAGGAAGGAAAGGAAAGGAAAGAAGTCCTGTGCACTCAGTGGACACAAAAATAAATGGTTTGGAATGATGGGTAATGGTGCTGGATCAGCTACTAAGTGTTCTGCATCCAGAAGCCATTGCCTGCCTCCTTTTTTGGACCATGAGGGGAAGCCTAAAATAGAGTATTCCCTGGATATACTTTTAATCATTCTGTCTTCATAGTGTTGTAAAATTGCGAAAAAGGATCTAGGAATATAGTGAAAAGAGCTCAAGAGAATTTTGAGGTTGACTGAATATGTAAAGAACAAAGGACCTAGGCTAGGGGTGCTGAGAGAGAAAGAGGTGGATCCAGCTCTAAATCTGCCCTCAAGGCACCTAATAGTCTTCAGGGGAAGATAATAAGCATAGAAAACAGGCACAATCGGTTGGGATGTGCCACAGAAGAAACACAGAAAGTATGCCTTTTTGAACAGAGTTAACACTAACTGGGAAGCATCAGGAAAAGGCTTCATGGAGGAGATGGGAACTGGAGTGATCCTTGAAGACTAAGAGGATTTCAATAGATAAAATGGGAGAAAGAGTGTATGAAGAAAAATATCAGTATGAGCAACATTTTGGAACTGAGTAAGAGAAAACAACTTTTATCTGGAAGATGATAAATAATCTGGTATGACCGACAGGTTATTCAAGTAAGGGATTAGAAGAAGAGTGATAAGCTACAGATATGACTTTTTAGTTTATGTTTACTTCGTGAAAAAAATTTATTGAGCACCTAGTATGTATCAGGCATCAAACTTGTACTTTCATATATTATGTCTTTTTTATTTTCACTCTAACCCTGTGTAGTTGGTAAAACTATCTCTAGTTTCGAGTTAGAGATTATTCAGTGAGCTAGAGATAATTCGGTTTATAAGAAATTATGTAATTTTCCCAAGATCACAAAGCAAGTAAGGAGTAGAACCAAGATTCTAAATGAGGTTTGCATGAATCCATAATTCTTTCTTCTCTGTTGTGCTTTCTTGCCTGCTTTTGAGAGTATGGAGTTCAGATTTCATTTGATAGGCATTGAACCATTGGCACTCTGGAACTTTAGGTAAATTGAAGTAGTAGTTTAGTCAGAAAGTAGAATAGAGAGTTCAGAAATAAGAAGACCTGTCAGGTCTCCGAGGTCAGAGAGATGACAAAGACGATAACCTGGGCTCGAGGTGGGAGGTGACTAGTAGGAGGTATGGAGAAACAAATGGATGTGGGAGATATTGTAGAAATAATCTGTGTTCCTGACAATTAGTCCTTTAATGAGAGGGAGTAAGGGAAGTCATAGATTTAAGCTAGATTTAAGCTCAATGGGAAGTATAAGACTACAAAATTTGGAAGTAAGGAGTGACTCTTAGGCTAGGCATTATTCATTGTGTCATTCATGCTATATAGCTTATATCTACTCTTGAAATCAACTCTGCAAAAGTGAATGTTTTCTTCTTATTACAGATTTTAAAAAGCTGAGCATCTGAAAAGCTAAGTGTGTTGCCTCTTCTCCCTGAAAGGTGCTTGATTGCTCCTAAGTTTTAGCGCACAATTTCAAGAAGTTTATAGATTCCCGTAACTATGTATAAATCTTTAATGAAGAATCCCAGCAACCCAGGAAACACTGCCAGGGCTACTCAGCTCTGTCAATTCGGATTAAGTTTTGATATGAGAGACAGAAAATAGCAGTAGCTTAAAATGTTTCTTTTCTTCTCCTACATGAGAACACTCTAGATCAGCCATCTAGAACTGTGTCTCCACAAGTCCATGAGGGCCAGACTGTCTTCTGCTTCCTGACACTCTGCTACCCCCAGCACTTGGCTTTTCCTTTCAGGTCAAAGATGGCTTCACAGTATCTTGTTCCTATTCCAGCCACAGGAAGAGGAAGGGAGCAAAGATCATCCCTCCTCCCTTTAAGAATGTTTCTTGGAGCCCACACCCTACAGGCTGTGTTACCAACATCCCTGAGTCCAAAACTGTGTCACATGACTATTAATTAAAAGGGAAATTGGGACTCCTTTGCTGAGGCAGTAAGGACTGTTGGAGACAACCAACAGTTCCTGCTGGTGTCACAGCCGAAACTCCCGAGAACCCAGGCCCATGTTCTGTGCTGTGCTCCGCAGTCCCTTGACCCGCTTTTGCTCATTGTCTGCTTGTAAAATTCATCCTTCAGACTGCAGTGCAGAGAACTCACTTTCTGTTGCTCTGGTAAATGGTCTGCTACAGCAGAATTGATTGAGAAAGTTTAAAAAGCAAATGAGATTTTTGAGAGCAAAGTAAGTAAATCGTTTGAAATGCTGGCATTCCTTGCCCTTCAAAAAAAGCTAAGAGGTGGAGAAGGAATCTGTCAATAAGACGTGCTTTTAAAGTAAATGGAAAACATTTGTAAAGTGGAAGAATACTGAAGTCATTTTTGTCCTGTCACTTTATTTGGTGGTAGAATTTTTATTAGCCCATTTCTCTTTTCTTATGAAATACTCTTGCATTTAAAAAGGTGGGGGTTGGGGAAGCATTTCTCTCTGGAAATGAAGAACTATGCTTAGAATCAGTATGTCGATGTTTACTGCTTAGGATTTGAAAATGTTTGGCTTGTAAAAACTAAGGAAAGGATAGTGTGTGCGAATTGATAACCTGTGATCATCTTTTTATGACTTTCCCTGATTGAAATATTTTAACCCCATGAGATTCATGGGAAAAACCATTATTCACAAAGCATAAATTATTTCTTGAAAGCTCCATTGTTGAAGAGAGTAACAAATAGGAGAAGAGCGCAGCAGAAAGTGGCAACGCAACTCAATTGTTAAGCACAAAGAAAGTCTGTGGTCCCAAATCCAAGGTCTGCTGGGTCACTTCAGGCAAGATAGTTAATTTCTCTATATTTCAGCTTCCTCATCTGTAAGTTAGGTATAATATTCATATCTCATTGAACTTAGAGGAGACCGCAAATGATTACTAGATGTAAAAAGTACTCAACAGCTATGTCAAGCACATATCTAGTACTATAGAAATGTTAGCAATTATTACTCAAAGCTATTTAAACTAGATTTAAACTCAGTAGAAAGTATAAGACTACAAAATTTTGCAAGTAAGGAGTGACTCTTAGGCTGGGCATTATATAAATGTTAGCAATTTTACTTTCCACTAAGGGTTGCTGTCTCCAGGTGCCAGTTTGCCCTACGCAGTCTTTATTCTTTGCACATTCTTTGCCAATCCTTTCCATAAAGGCATTCGTCTGAAAAAATCATTTTTATTATTTTCAAGCATATAAGCCTTCCAATTTTTTAATTCAAATCCTAGTTAGAAAAAATATCAAATTTGGTTCATTGCTACAAACCAAACCACTTGGGTTGTTGTAACAACTTCAAATGCCATATCAAAGTTAAGTTCTCTTATGCTATTAATGCCTTTTTTTAAAGCAATTTTGAGAGTCAATTCACACACTGTACAATTCACCCATTCAAGGGTATAATTCGTTGATTCTTAATATATTTACAGAGTTGCGCGATCATCACCACAATCATTTTTTAATGTTTTTATCATCTACAGAGTCCTCATACCCTTTAGCTTTTAGCTTTAGTCCCCCATTCTTCCAGCCCTGGGCAACCACTAATTTACATTCTGTCTCTATATATTTACCTCTTCTGGATATTTCATATAAGTGAATCATGTAATATGGTCTTTTCTGACTTCTGTCCTTTAACATATATGTTTTCATAATTTCTCCATATTGTATCATGAATCAGTATTCCATTCCTTATTGTTGGCAATGTTCCATTCTCTGGAAATCCCACGCTTACTATTCATCACTTCCTGGACATTTGTTAGCAATTTTTGAATCCTTATCTGTTTTACTTAGTCTCTTCTGTCCTGCAAGCTAGAAGGGAAAGACCAAAGGTGATGATGATGATGATGATGATGATGATGATGATGATGATGATGATGATGATGATGATGATGATTATGATGATGAATAAAATTTACAAGGTGTTCCTGTTCTTTCTTATTGCTAAGAGCTTACAAGCCACGCTCCCTGAAACAAATATGTATGTGATTGTCACCCAGTATCATATAATGTGTTAGTGGATGTACAGAGAACAAAGTTAATAGGAAATAAGCTTACAAAGTAGGTTTAAAGTCAAATGGCGGCGAATTTTAAATGTTATGCTGAAGCATTTGTGCTGTGTTCCATAAGCTCTTTATTCTATGAGGGTCGTGACTAAAGATTCCAAACTGAGCAAGGACCATGACCAGTTACAGAATATGGACCAGTCCTCATAGGGACTTATTCAGAGTATAGTTACTTAGCAGTAATGAGAGTGACCTTTAGAATGGAGGAGGAAGAAATGAGTGTAAGAGAGAGACATCTGAAGGTAGAAGCAACAGATTTCAATGCCTCGAAGTAAATGGGGAAAATTAAATGTCTCTCTGGGGGGTAAACTAGGTTACTGGATGGATAGAATGCCATTACTGGGGGCAAGCATATCAGAGGAGAAATGGGTTAGTAAGGACTATGTTAAGAAACACTAAGTTCTGCACTGAACACTTAGAATTTAAAGTTTTTGAGGACTAATCATGCTAAATGCCTACAAATTGCAGTGATACAGCTATACACCGAGGATAGGCTGGGATTGCCCAGTACCACCAGATACTAAGGAGCATCATACAGGATTCTCCTTTAGAAACTTCAGAGGAAGCAGGCAGCTTGATTTTATACTTCTGGTCTCCAGAACTGTGAGAGAATACATTTCTGTTGTTTCTGGTATAAAAGCCCTAGGAAAGTAATACAGGAATCCAGAATCCTCAGAGAGGAAGGCCTGGGGGACTGCAGCATCAGCAGCTAGGCATAGTGAAGACTTGGATGCTTGAGCAGCGTGGCAGCTGCATGGTTGCAAACAGTATATGTGGACTGGAAAAGATAAATCTGAATTCGACAACTTTGAGGTTGCTGTTAACTTGGAGCTAACAGTTTTAGTCACCAGTACGATAGCAGAGTAATTCTCCTGGAATAATCTGTCTTCTTGATTTCTGTTCTTGGGTCATGTTGGCTGTCATGATTGACAGCCTCACTAGAGGACAAGTTCCATGATAATAGGAGTCTTATCTCTTATTCATAAATGTTCCCCTGTCATCTAGAGTCTAGAAGAATATACTGATTTCTCAGTAAGTCTTTGCAGAAGGAATTGAAGGATAGGGAGAAATTGGGAATTAGAAAATAAATTACAAATTTAGTTTATATTTGACTGTTACCAGGAGGGCTTTTAAGTAGAGAATTCACTCCTTGGAGATAAATTAGAAGCAAGATGACAAGTTTTTAATATATATAGGCTATTGTATAGTAAGCACCAAACCTTGACAACATGCTAAGGACAAAAAAACTGAGGAAAAGAAACTAAGACTTTAAGATCAGAAGAGGAAATTTTTTATGTATTACTTATATATTTTGTGCTCCCATCTGTATTTTCCTATTTGCTGCCAGCCATCATCCTAAGAACTTTGTGATTATCTCACACTCCTCACAGTGCTGCAAAAACTGTTGTATTTCAGCAGTTTACAACTAAGGAAGTTAAGACTTACAGAGATTGAATAACTTTCCCAAGAGCATACCAGTACAAAATAGCAAAGCCAGAATTCTTTCTCAGGCATTCTGATTCTAGAAGATGCTCTCTTAACTGCAGAGATGTACATACTTGTAGAATGATTTTTTTTTTTTTTTTAAGGAAAGGTGAAGGCAAGAGAGATGGTAAAATAGGCAGGGAGGCAGGAAGAGAGGAAGAAGCATTTTTATTTTATTTTTATTTAGTTGTTTACATTGTTGTTTCCCCACCGACACAGAACTTGAACCCAAGGGCATGTGGCCTGTGCTCCTTCGGAGTCAATTGATCTAACCACTAACTCCACCAGGGTGCATCATGGAATGATTTTTAAAAGTGTTTCGTATTGAACTTAGGGTATTCCAGGGGATTCTTTTGAAAATGTCCTTCTTGAGACTTACTTTGACATGTAATCAGCGTTTCTTAAATTTTGCTGTTCTGTGGGTGTGTTCCAAAGCAGCAGTATCATTCAAGCACACACCTTTTTGAAAACACCTGTTATTTTCCATCCACATTCTATAGTCTGTATTTTATTAGTCTTACTATTATAGCAGATATTCTAGTGTCTACCTTATTATACTATTAGTGAGAGAGGTCCTCGTGCATTTTATGAAATTGATCTAAACCAAAACATGAGTCAAATGATATTCTTTCTTGGCATCACCATGTTTTGAAAACCTAGATTTTTAAATAAGTAACTACAGATGATAATCTTCTTTTTCCACTGCTTTGTCAGCCCCATGTTGGATAATCAGAGTAGAGTTGCTCAGAATGAATTTTATTCAGTATTTTTCTTGTTACTAGTTCCCTTGTATCATATATGGAGCTGGAATGGTTGCTTATACAGCATGCAGCAGGGAGACAGCCTCCTTTAACTTCCTCTAGGAAATAACACTCATCAGAGGACAGTAAGGAGAGAGGAGTGCTATATAGCTCTTTACTTTTTGTGCATCTTGCTACACATAAGCCGAACCAAGATTCTCAAAGAACTCATTTTCATGACAATCAGTCTTCTTTATTTATTAAAATATTTTATCATTTCTTTTGCTGCCATTGTTATATTTATTTTAGACTTTGAAATCACCCCTCAGTCTGTGTATATTTAATAGCAGTCATCACCAGAATTCTTGTGCCTTTTACCACCTCTTTCTTCCCTCCTCCCTTCTCTCGCTCCTCCTGTCCCCTGGTAGCCATACTTTTGTGTCCTGTGCATGTTGTTGAGATTCGTCTCTTCCTTTGTTTTGTTTCTTTATATTCCACACATTAGTAAAACCGTCTTATACTTCTTTTTCTTTGGGGCTTGTTTCACTCAGCATGATCACCTTCAGTTCCATCTAGTTTGTTGTGACAGACACAGTTTTGTCTTTTTTAAATAGCTACATAGAATTCCACTCAGTACGTAGACCACAGCTTCTTTATCCCGTCCTCTGTTGCCGGGCATTAAGTTTGTTTCCGTGGCTTGGCTATTGTGAACTGTGCTGCTATGACTATAAGGGTGAGGTTGTTTGGGGGTTTTGTTGTTTTGTTTTGTTTTTTTCTGATTAGAGTTTTTGTATTCTCCGGGTATATGCCTAGGAGCAGAATTGCTGAATAGAATGACAGAATCTGTCTTTTTTCTTTTTTCTCTTTTTGAGGAATCTCCATAATGTTTTCCACGGAGGATGGACTAATTTTCATTTCCACCAATAGAGTAGGAAGGTTTCTGTTTCTCCACACACTCTTCAATATCTGTTGTTTCTAAGTCTTTTTGATATAGGTCATTCTCACTGCTCTTAGGTGATATCTCATTTTTATTTGCATTTCTTTGATGATGAGTGATGAACATTTTTTTCCTGTGTCTGCTGCCAGATATCTGTGTATCTTCTCTCAATAAGTGTATTTTTAGTTCTTCAACCCATTTTTTAGTGTTTTTATTGTTGTTGTTGAGGTATATGAGCTCTTTATATATGTTGGAAATTAAGCTATTATTTGATGTATGTTGTGCAAATATCTGCTCCTATTCCGTGGATAGGCTTTTTGTTTTAGTGAGGGTTTCTTTCACTGTACAGAGGCTTTTGATTTGATTTGGTCCCAATTATTTGATTTTAGTTTAGTTTCATTAGCCATAGGTGTCACTTCCCCAAAGACATCCTCATAGCTCTCAAACTTCGTTTTGCTGCAGCTGTCATGAAATACATAAAGTACATTCACAGTCCTGTCCTGTTGATTGAAAAACATTTAGCCTTAGAAAAAGATACTTACATAGCCAGCTTTGAACCATTCTTTAAAAATAAACAATTTCATTAATCTTCTCTTATTTTTACCCTTGATCATGACATCTTTTTTCTCCCTGAGGAAAAGTCATTCCAAACATTGACCAGTATCTTTTTATCTTTAGATAAATTGTGGTACATCTTTATAAAATGGCTTTCCTAGATGCTTCCCGTTTCATTAAAATGTATCTAAAAAGATGAGTACTTAAATTACTGAAGTTTTTATCTTTTAAAACACTCCACTAAAGACATTAAGAAAACCTAAAACTAAACTTTGATGTAAGGTACTGTTCGTGATTGTTAGTGTAGTATGTTTTAGTATACTCAAGATAAAGGCATATTCTTGAAGAATCAACTTTCCCACAGTTTATCTTAATATAGTCTGACTCCATCTAAACACAGTCTTACATTTTTTTTCTCAAGAAATGCCTTGATCTCACTTTCTTCCTTCCTTCATTAGAAATGCTTCTTCCTCCTCTCCCTTATTCCTCTTAAAAGAGAGAACTTGATTTCTTTAAAATATATTTTTGTGTTGAAATTTTTTGTCCGTTTTTTACCATTGAGTATAAAATAGATCTTCACAAATACTGTCATATTAGTATCAGCATAGACCTATAAAATAATCAAATCACTAGTGTCAATGCTATCACCTAGTAATAGAGTGAAGAACCTCAGTCTTTCAAGTATGTCTTGTGAATAAACCAATATATATCATTTGATAAGATCTGTTGATGGTGGCACTTTTTTAGTCCTCTTTTTCCACTTTTGATTTAGTACATATTTGATCCTTTATGAGATACATACGTAGTTATGTCATAATTATTTCTGCTAGATGAATTCTATCTTCTTAAATGACTATTAAACTGATTTTAAAGCAAACTTTATATTTTCCTTGATTGATATGTTCATTGTATCAGTGCTGTGGGGAGAGAACCTGATTATTCTTCCCTTAAAAAATTCTAAGTTTCTGTCATGAAAATTTTCAAATATACTAGACTAGAGAAACTTATATAATAAACTCTGTGTGTCTCTCACACAGTTTTAGTAATTATCAATATCCTGTTATCCTTGTTACTTCTATTCCCCTCACTGATTTTTATTGATGTTGTTGCTGGTTTTCTGTAGTATTTTAAGGGAAATTCCAGATATACAAATAAATACTTCAGTCTGTATTTCTAACCGGTAAATATTTTAAAATTTAGCTTTCATATCTTTAACACAGTCAACAAAGTTAATAATAATTTCTAACTATCATGTAACATCTCTAATTTTTAGAGATGCTTTGTTGCAATCAGGAGCCCCCTGAGGTACACATAATTGTATTTGAATGATAAGATTCTTTCATTGCTTTAATCTTTTATAGTTCCCTCGCTCTTTTTTCTCTTCCTGTCATTATATGTCAAAGAAATTGGATCGTTTGATATGCAGAATTCCCTGCATTTGGGTTTTGACTCACTTTATCCTCTTCATCTTGTGTAACTTAACAAATAACACTGGAGACACATGGTATCTACTTACTTTGCTTTTAGCAATGGTAACATTGATCAGGTGCTATCAGTCTGATCCCTTATTATGAAGTCTTTTATTAGTCTTTTACACCTTGATTTTAGCATCCACTGATGTGTACCATAGTTAGTTAACAGTTTTCCCCACTCCACAGAAATTAAATTCATTTTTTCACTAAGAGGAAAGAGGCAGTTTGCATTTGTTGAATAATTTCTTTGTGCCAGAAATTTTGCTTGGCAGTTTACCTGCATTCTTTCATTTGCTCTTCCTCAAATCTTGTGCATTCCATGTCATCATTACAGTCTGATAAAAAAAAAAAACTGCCAATAGAATTTTCTCACAGGCCTATAGCTAGTTAATGAACCCAGTTTTGCTGGTTTAGGGATTGTTTTTATGAAAATTAACCTTGAAAATGTTACTTCTTATCTACATGTAGAAGTAGACAAAATAGATTAAAACTAAAGACCAAAGTAAATGAGAATACAACATCTTGAAGCATTTGTGTTACTATCAACGTGATATTAGTATCATATATGATCATTTATTTTAGACTAAAAATTCCTTTAAAGGTCTAAAAATATAAACTATAGGGTACCTCATTTTGTGGAAACCCATGATGTCTACTAAATAGTATTTTTGTAACATGAAAACTATATCACAAAAGCATTTTCTAATAGTGAGGCATGCTAAGCTCTCCAGTGTTGATGAGAGACATCCTTAAATGTCCTCTACAAGACTTTAAACACCATTTGTCTTTATGACCTGGAATTAGTCTTGTCCAGAGCAGCAAGTTGATGTCTATATGACCTCTCCAGTCCTGTGATTCTCACACTAATGAATTCAAGCAGAAAAGGATTATTGGGCCAAACTCAGAGTTTCTTCAGAGCCAGAATGTAGGAAAAGTTACAAAATACAGATGTCTGTCAGGGATAAGGTCCAAAGGGAAAAGCAGGCCAAAAGTTAGAAATAGATATGTTATTGTACAAAAAAAAAAAAAGAAGTTTCGAATTTGGCTTTTAGCCAGAAGAATCTTTTTAAATACTTAGATCAAACCATTAAGCTGTAATATTCAGTTGAGGTACAATAAAGTCCTGTTGTTGAAGATGTATAGTTGAAAAATAATAATTCATTATATTTAGGAAACATAAACCAGCTCTCAGTTCCTCAGACCTGTGTCAGATCATACCTTTTAGAGAATCTCCTATATTTTTCATTCAGGAGTAAAATCATCCTGATGCTCTTTGGAATTGTCAGTTTTTTGCATATTAAGAATTATAAGTGAAATCAAAACCTTTAAAGTAACAAAAAAGATTAGATTTTTAACCCTATGAGTAAGCCATACTTTTTATTTCTTTTGACAGGTCTCTATAATTAATGTCATTTGGTTTAATTGCTCACTCATTTTTTTAATAATATTGGGGAGTATAAAAGAATTTGTTCTTTGTGGGTTTTCTTTTTAAAGTATGACATGTTCCATAAATACTTTTTTTTTTAATTTGGGGGGCAAGGTCGAGGGGAGAAGATTGAAGAGGGAACACCCAAGAAGGTGCCTGATCATTCTGTGGAATGATTAAAGCTGACCTATAGACATAAAAGGTTGTGTTGGTTATTTGTTTTTTGTTTTTTTTAAAACCTCTGTTCATTCTATTTTAGGTTTCTAGTTTACTTTTTTTTATTTCCATAAATCTCAAGAAATATTTGCCACAAAAAATCTGTGATGTACCCCTACACAACAAATTTGGTATCTGTGGCTTTTATTCTAGTCTATGATGTGTTATGAATTAAACAAAATTATCTAAAAAGCATTACTAAACTCATCTTTTCCACATTACATTCTTTCTACATGATGATTCTCTTAACAGGACATAGGTCATCACCAAATAATGGCGGTCAGTACAGCCAGAAATTCTATCTGCAGATTCATGAAGAAAGAGCTTGTCATTCCAGCCCAGGAAATTTGCCTCTCTGTAGATTTTCTAAGAGATGATTTTGCAAGACTTAGAAAACTATAGTTATCTGTGAAAGACTTCTTTGTTCCCTTAGCCACCTGAAACCTGAAAACAAACCAAATGAACAGAGTTGTGGTTTGATATGCTCCACTGGTATGCATGTAGACATCTTTCAAAATACTATGTCTACTCTTAATGGTAAATAAGGGAAGCAGAAGGTTAAGAGTGACTGGCTCTAAACTACTGTAAGTCTTTATTTCAGACAAATTTAACATGACAGATAATAAGAAAAGAATCATGATCAGTGTCAAGGACATTCATGTCTCCTTGTAATGGTATGTATCATAGATGTGCCTGACTAAATTTCTTTTACATTCCACTTTGGAACCACAGTATCGAGGTAGTCATTTGAGAATTTTATTGTCTTCAGGAACTCTACAGTGTATGTTTGCTTATCGTATTTGAACATATATTTTTAATTTCAAATAGTTTTATGTATTGTGAATAAAATGTAATTATATAACAAAAATGATACTTTCAGATTTTCAAGTTTATATTCAAATATATCTTACCCATTTTTAAAAATGAATACCCTACAATACTTTATGTCAAGTACCTTGCCATTTCTTTCAACTGGATTTGTGTTTTTGAAACAACAGTTCACATTTCATTTAATATATGTGATTTGTATTCATTCATAATGTAATATTTTCAAGGTAAGGAAAATCTTAAGTTTAGTTCTAAAAAGATCAAGCATGTCTTGTAGGTGCATGAATTTTTGTTATTTTTATGTGTTTATTTCTTGACCCTTACTCCAGGAATCCTTCCCTAAGATCCTGGCTCCAAGACTGAGAAAGATGCCCTTCACTAGGACACCCATGTTACTGAGTCTATTTATATCATTGATCTCCTCCTTCACTTTGGGCTTCTTGTAGACAGTTTGTATGACATTTAGCTTTGATCTCCAGTGCCTAATGTAGTAATTAGTTGGTGATGACTATGACTGAATAAAAGCTTGAAATGAAATAGTGTAAGATTAGCTTAATGCATTGAGACTGTATCCTAAAGGTGGTTGCCGGAGCGACATCCTGCCTGAATAGTCATTATAATCTAGTCTTTGCGTGCTGTTGTCGCGACCTGTTTAGTGAATGTACGAGGCCGGCGGCAAGAAGACCCTTGTAATATTTCTAGTAAGAGTCGTGAGCAAAGAGAGTAGTGAGTGGAATTAGTGCTTATTTGCACAGCATTCCATAGAGGAGAGACAGGGAATCACAAAAGTATACAAGCTAGAGGTCTGCATGCAGTGATGTACACAGATGACCGTAACGTAAAATAGTATTCCTAAGTGCCGTAAGAATCTAAGCCATGTGTAGTGGGAGAAGAGAGATCACTTTTAATTTGGATGATTAGAGAAGGCTTTCATTCTGTGTTGTGTTTTTCTGGGAAGAGGAGAGGAGAATAATTTTGAAAGATAGATGATATTTCAGGAGCACTGACGTAGACAAACTGATGGTTATTAAGGCGTATGTTCTGTATAAAAATGGGAGGTTTGTCTGGGGAGATAGGGAACAGCCAGAATTTGGACATAATTTCTTAGGAATGTTAATGGAATTTGTGTACAGTTTAATTTGTACCATGCTGAGATTTATTACCCTAGGACAGTTATCCAAAATATCAGAGGTCAACCAAGGTTACCATTTTGGAAATACACTATATAGTTTGCCCCTTACTCAGGGTCTGATTAGAAAGGCTTAGATTTTTTAACTTCATATTTTCTCCTTTTTCTTTTACATCATCAGCCTACTGATAATTCTTCCCACCTCACCCCCATCAGAATCAAATCATAGAAGGCACTCTTGCTTACTTATTAGCAGCTCTATAGAAAATTTTGTGAAAAGATAGTATGAAATCATGAATTTATGGTCTGAGATTAAACCTTTCACTGACAAGTAGTTTGGACCTTAATTTGGACCATAATAAGGACAGATTCAGTTTTATCAGAAAAAGTATGAAATAACTGATAGAAAATGTTTTTCTTTTTAAAGGAAAGGTGCATGTAGAAATGAAGATGAGTAGGCCAGCAGGCAGGAAGAAGCACTTTGTTTTTATTTAGTTGTTCATCTTGGTTGTTCTCCCTGACCCAGGACATGAACGTAGGTCCTTGGCATGTACATGGACTGAACTTAAGCCAGAGGCAGTCAGTCAACCACTCTTCCACCAGGGCAGGCCAAAAAAAATATTTTTAAATAATACACTTAAATCATTTCTGGCCAATCAGGTATTTGACTATTCATCAATTTGTGTAAATTCTATCAAGTCAGAAATCATGTCAAACTCTCTTGCTGACCATCGTATCCCTTTGCTTCCCCTTGCTATAGAAGCAATAAATAGTTGGTGAGTTAATTAAGTGTAATTAATAGGCTATTTAAGCTAACTCATTGTTGTCAAGAATTATGATGAGTCTGAGTTTTATCCCATTTGCAAGTTAGCAGCTTAGACTGCCGCAGTCTCGTGGATGCTGACAGCAAACGGGCTTGCTGGATCAGAGGTGGGCAACTGATGACCTACAATGAAGTGTCTGCATGCACACCAGTTCCCCAAGCCTGTTTTCCTCAGGATGACATGCAGAGAGCAGGTGACACGCACACACTCGGCGAACTAAATTATAGGAAAGGAATCCAGAATTTTGGGAACCTGCATTTTCTGTAATGAGCATGCCTTCCCTTTTCTTGGTAGGGAGACAATATCTCTGTCTTCATAGCTGCTGGCTATAATATATCCTCAAAAATATAGTCTGGAACAAAATAGTAGCTTTACCTCTAAGATGTGTTTAAGATGTATTTACAGAATTACCTGCCAACAGATAAATACTCTAAAGGACCTCTCTAAGGGCCTCACTTTTCATCTAATTGAGTAATTAATTAATAAACTACAGTTTGCAATCTAAATCTAGCCCACTGCATGTTTTTATAAATAAAATTTTATTGGATCACAGACATGTTTAGGCGTTATCCACATAGTATATAATAGGCAAAAATCAGATAGTTAAGACAAGACCACATGGCAAGCAAAGTTCAAGTATTTGCTATGTGGTCCTTTCTGGTAGTTTTATTGACCCCTGATCTGGTCTAAACATTGAACTTTTTGACAAGGCTTCGCAAAATACATTGTTTACTTTTTGTTCTAAAATATTTTCATATGTTTAAAAGTTATTCTATAATCTTTATTGACTTCTCAGTTATTAAGGGTTACTTTATCAATGCAGTGCTTCCCTTATTACAAAGGCTTGTTAAGAGCTATTATCAATGATGACTTAATTTTTAGCATTTTAGTTTTTAAAAATCATATAGTAAATTATCATAGTATAAATATTTAGTCGATGAGCACTGATAATTTTCAGGTTGAATATTTTGAAGCCTTACAACAGCAGATAACTAAAACATGTAAGTCAGTGTAGTAAGATGGAAGCACTCACTGGGTTTCAGAGTCCAGCAGTCCAGGTTCTCTAACTTATTTGTATTGAAACTCTTGGCAAGTTATTAACCTTTCTGAACTTAATTGTCCTCACTTGTAAAATGGATATGGTCTTATCACCTCTACAGAATTACCATTAAGATTGAATAAGACAAAGGTGAATTTTTTAAAGGAAAAGTAGTATAAGCAGGAATGAAGAAGAGTAGGGAAGTAGGCAGGAAGAGAGAGGAGAAAGTGGCACTTTTATTTATTTTTATTTAGTTGTTCATCCTGGTTGTTCCTGACTAGCCCCTGCCCCAGGACACAAATGTAGCCTTGTACTTAGACTGTACTCAGCTGGAGGCAGCAAACCTAGCTGCTACTCCATCAGTGTATGCCAACAATGTAAATCTTAGCACATATTTGCACTTTATAAACCCTCTTCCTGAAATCTAAACTTGGTAATCAAAAACTATATATGTCAATTTAGAATTAAAAAGAGAATAAAATACCTGAATTGTTAAGAGATGAGACTAGAATTCATTATTCAGTTTAGGGCTTGTAGTTTCATTAAAAGCAACCATTAAATAATAAGTAATGTTGCCCCTGCTTTAAGTTAGTTTTGACTCAGAAATTCTTAATATATTTTTAATATTTCACTTTAAGGAAAATATTATCTTGAAAGATGTCATATTACACACCTGCATTGCTTGAAACTTGGTAGCTTGATAAATTGATAAGATAACTGGGTCATATGTTAAGTTTTTGAAAAACCAACTCAAACATAGATCCTAATAAAAGAATGTTACATATTTCCTTTTAAAGGCTAAAAAGTATTTCTCAGGCCTCTTAAATTACCATATTCTGATACCAAGGGAAAATAAAATCTGGACTTAGAGTCTTGTTTGTACTTAGAGGGTTTTCCGGACAGGAAGGCAGTCTCAGTGCAATGCAGTAAGCCGCAATACCAGTGGGGCATTACAGGTGAAAAATCTGCAGCTGTACCCTTTACCACAATGTATTACAACTGCACACTGGAATATTTCCTGTACAGAAACAGGGTTTGGTTAACTTTGTTTCCCAAGAGTAGATCACATTAAAATGTTATAAAATCATGATTTCCTGCATTTGAATACTTGTGGTTTCTCAACTGGTTCCAATATTTTAAGGTTTTTTTTTTTTTTTGTATGACTTCCATTAGTTGAAGATGTATAGAAGCTTTTCTTTTCCTTTTTCAAAATCAACTAAAAAGCAGATACATATAAAAAGAAATATGAGCTAAAACATTTGAAATTACAAACATACTTATATTTTATGTCATTTTTAAATAGATTTATGCTTTGAAGTAAAAACATAAAAAACCAACTAATGCCATTATCAGTGTACATTTTTGGTTTTAATTATTATTTAAAAGTATCCCTATTCAGTTGCATTTGTTCAGTATGATGACGGTTTTCTCCTATTGTAATTACAAATGACTGATCTTAAGAAATGTTTTTCTTATTTAAAAGAACAGTTAAAACCAATCAAACTTGTAAGTAGAAACTTTTTATGGATTATAGAGAGGCAAAGTATTTTGTGGGGTTTTTTTTAGCTTATTTAGGGTGTAATGTTTATATTGCTGTCCATTTATTCATATTTCTACATACACATTGTCTTTATCGGTCATTCATCAGTCTGTTTCATGCTCAGACCTCATTTTGTGTAACTATCCACTTAGCAACCCTTTTCTAGTCATCAGTTAAAAACTCTTTAAACTATCTACCTCTAATCTTTCCAGTGCAGTTCCTGTTGGGGAAAATATTTGATATTATCACCATCTTGACATTGTTATAAATGGCAGGATATATTTTTACTTGGAACATAACTTTCTTTTAACAAAATAAGAGTAATTACAATAATTACTCTTTCAAAAGTTATTAACTAGGAATGTTCCAATGTGAAAAGCCTTCTCCCCCATCCCCATAGTGTGTATCAGAAATAATTTGAGGAAACTAATCAATTTAAAGGGTGCTCAAGGCACTGGATAACAATAAAATATTTAGCTAACCTACTAAAAATCTTAAAGGGAAAAATTAGGTAATGGGAAGTCTCCAGAGGCTTTGAAAATCTCCAACAGATTCCTGGGACATGCAAATGCAATGCCCATGGCTCTGCACCTGCTCAGCATTGACTTGAAAAAGCCCTATCCTCACTGCTGTCTGACCTTAGGCTCTTGGCAAGCAGGAAGTCAAGGATAAGGCAGAGTTGAAGGCATACCTCAGCAAATACTCAGAGCCTCTCAGCAAAGGAGGTTTTTTTTTTTTAAGAAAATCTCTAATCATTAACTGATACTGAGCGCACCAAGTAGAGACTTCAGTGACCACACAATAAAGAATACATATTTTTAGAATTAGCTCATAAACATCACTAAAAAAACAAGCAGCTACAACAAATGCATTGACAAGAAGCCTTTGGGAAGGGAAAAAATTTCCACAGTTGCCATTATTATTATTATTATTATAGTAATAGTAATAATAATATAATAATAGTAACACAGTTAATAATATCAATATAATAAAACGTCACATAGTTTTGAATGTTCCATTTTTAACAAAAACGTTCATGATATCCAAAGAAACAAAGTATAACCTATATACAGAGGAAAAATGAACAGAAACTATCCCTGAGAAGCCTAGATGTTGGCCTTACTGGACAAAGGCTTTAATCATCTATTTTTAAGTACGTTTAGAGAATCTAAAGAAAGTCACGTCTAAAAAACTAGAGGGAAAAATAAGAATGATGTCTCACAAAGTAGAGAATAACAATAAAAAGATAGGAATTACAAAGATAGATGTAATAGAAATTCCAGAGTTGTAAAGTACAGTAACTGAAATGAAAATTTACTAGGGAGGCTCAACAAAGACTGGAGCAGGCAGAAAAAAGAATCATAAGCTTAAAGATAATTCATTTGAAATTATACCAGAAAAACAAAAAGAAAAGGAAATACATGAAGAGAGACTCAAAAACCTGAGTTCATCAATATGTCAATGATGAGAGTCCTAGAAGGAGAAAAAAAGAAAGAAAAAGCATTTGAAGAAATAATGACTGAACACTTAACCAATCTGATGAAAAACATTAGTCTACGCATCCAAGAAGTTCCAGTGACATCCACATAGAATAAATATAAATATTTCCACACCAAACACAATAAAAAGTATTAAAAGACAACTTTGAAAACAACTACAGAGAAGTAGCTCATCAAATCAAGAAATACCCAGTAAAATTAGTAACTGGTTTCTCATCAGCAACCATGGAGACCAGAAGCAGAAAAATAATATATTCAAAGTACTAAAAGAAAAAGAATGGTAAAGAGAAAAAAATGAAATATTAACTTTAAGTGACTGGGATAGAAAGTAAAAATAAAAATGTATTCTGCATTCAAATTGCTTCCTGAAAATCTACTTTTAAGAAGCTGAAACTGGAAGTTACAAATGACGCATTATGGGGTCTACTTTTCTTCTTTAAAGGTAGTTCATTTAAATAGCATAGATTTATAACCTAGAGGCCTGCCACTCGTTAAATGTGTGCTCTTCAACATATCACCTAACTTCTCTCATGGTTATTAACTAATCTGCAAAATGAGAATACTATTTTCCTTGCTAAGGTATGTATAGGGAAAACCCTTGTACATTGACAAGGGCTATTGACAAGGGAGTTTCTTCTACCACAGCTGCTGTTGATATTGTAATTATTGCTACTACCAAAAGCAGCTGTTCTTCCTCTTCCTGTAGTCTCCTTGACATCCAGGGAAAGCTGGAAATGTTCTGGAGTAGTGTACAGATGGTATTCTCTCCTTAAACCAGGCTTTTAAAACTTAGGCCTGAATATAAATTCCAACTTTGTACTTACTAACTAGCCTCACGAAGTCATATATACTCCTCCTATTTTATTATAATATTAAAAAAAACCCACAAATGAGGAAGACTGATAGAACACCTATCTTGCTAGATTTCTTCTGTAACTGCCAGCCCTTCATTGCGCACATGTACGCAGGGTAGCTTCCTCTGTGCATTTGCCTTGGTTTCCTAGTGGGACTGAGAAGGGCAAAGGGGCAGTGGCCCAGCATCAGCAGCCCTACACAAAGAAATCAGAGCTATTTATCTACGAGGACAGATGGGCAGTTGTAACCCTGTTAATAGTCTTGGCAGTACTATTAAGTAATAAAAACAAATTAAGTGCCAAAATATTCTTTGTACCAAAAATATTTTTAAATGGCCAACACACATGCTAATCTTCCCAAATTAGCCATCAAATGGAAACAAATTGTGGAATAACATTTTAAATGCAAAAATACATGTGCTCTTACCAACTGGCAGATATACAGCCTAAAATATATTCATATGCAAAGACCACATATGCTTAGAGTACAGTTTATTATGTATGGCTGGCTAATTTTTTAGGTCCTGTCAAATAATGGATAGGAAAACAAAATGTAATAAAAATATATATAATCTTGACAGTCATTTGAAATGTACCATGTGTTACATGTGGAATGTTTTCCAGTGAAACCAATTTACTTGTTCCCACTTCCCATGACTCAGTACTAGATATTCAGGGTTCTAAACTATTTCTTGGCAACAAAACTTTCTTGGAATAGTCATCTTTCCTTCAAGTTATTCAGTGCAAGCATTAATAATAAATCCTCAGTTATAGATATGTAACTAAAGAGTATTCACATCATCTCTGTCAAACCTAAAAGCACATAATAAAGTTATTTTAAATATATCACACAAATTAGAGCCCAGAGTTATTCCTTGAAAATAATTAATTGCTAACACATGAAGTGCAATATGACTGTATTCGATTTTTAGTTTCATTATGTTACTACTAGCCTAGAGATTAGCTGGGCAATGTCAGCTTCTAACTGAAAAGACAAAGGAAGGTTCATGGGCTAATGAAAAGTTTGTTAAAAGTAGGTGAGACTGCAAAATAATTTGAATGGAGGACTCAGTATATAAGACTTTGTTTTTAGAATGGAAGACTTAAAGAAGATTGGTTGTTACTGTTTCAGCACCTATCTTCATTCATTCATTTTAAAGCTATGTATCAAACATATACCTCATACCAGATTCTGCTATGAGCTTATTGGAGAAATAGCTGGAGTTCTTTAAGAATACTTTACTCATCAGGGTACCCACAGAATGCAAGTCAGCCTCGGGAAGAAGCAGTAGACTACTTTGAGAATCACAGCCATTGTCCCAACCCCTTTTAGATGAAGACCGAGTCCCAACACATGCCGTGCTTCCCTCTTTTCTAGTCACTACTCAAACTAAGATTTATCCCATCTTGTCTTGTAGATACTGACTTGTTTACTTTTTTTTTTTTTTTTTTTTTACCACCTTCTCCCTCCTCTACCTCTCAAACCCTTCCACTGAGACTCTGGAACACCTGCCTGATGAATATTGAACTCCCTCCAACCTCAATCACTTCTTCAAGCATTCCTTCCCCCTGTACCATAAGTGAAATCTTAATGTCCCCTGGAACTCTAGGCATCATTGAAACCCTCTGAGAGGAGGCTGTTCTCTCGCACCCCTCTTACTTCATGGGTTGAGGAGTTGAGATGTTTTCCTTGTCTCTTTCCCTTTTTCTTTCTAACCTCCTGTGAAACCCTCCTGCTTTGTTGAGATCTCTTTATCGAATTATGTCATTCTCTTCCCTGATCACCTTCTCTCTTTCTCAGAAGTTTTTATTCCATAACTTCTAGTCTTTTTCTTCACTGCAATCACACTCCTGTTAATGACCCAGCCAGCACCTCAGCTAGAGGTCCTCTAGTGGTCTCCTTCTTTCATATCACTATTCTCTCACAAAAAAGCCCCAGACCTTGTCATGATCCAGAATTGCTCCGCCTTCTGAATCATTCATTTCAGCATCCTCATCCTGATCAGTCTAGTCTCTCAATCTCTCCATCATACTTAATCAACAAACTGCATTCACTAAGCAATATCTAAACTGATAGTTCTCTGCTTTCTCCCTGTCCATCAGGGACTGTTGTTTTCACATCCCCTTTTAACTAGTTTCTGTTCTTGGTTCACCATTTAAAATAACCTTTTGCAGATACTCTAATTTCATTGCTCTCTGTTCTTCTATTACACTCTTCTAGCAAAAGAAAACATAATTTTGCATACTAGAGTAGACAAACCTATAGCTGTGGATCAACACTATTGACTCCCTCTTCCATTCTCCAGAATAGCCAACTCCTTACTCAAGATTTCTACTTGGTTGGATCTTTTGTGCCTTCAACTCAGCGTGTCTAAAAATGAGCTCATAACCTCGCCTCCTCTAACCCACACATGCGGAAAACATACTCCCCAGTGAGACAAGTCAGTCTTACCCATCCCAGTAAATGACATCAGTGTCCACAGAGTTGCTTGAGCCAGAAACCTGGGAGTCATCTTTGACACCTCCCTCTCTTCGTATCTAATCAGTCCACACAATTTTATGTCCCAGGAATTTCCCACAGACCATTCCACTGCCACCAACCATACTCTAAGCTATCTACATTTCTTACTTACAACACTGTACCAGCCTCCAGTTAATCTTATCATATTCACGTTTGACCCCTTTTGTGGTGGTTGTTGAATTGAAATGTAATTGACATATAACAGTTTATCTGTTTAAGGTGTATGACATGTTAATATGTTACATTTACATCTTGTAATATGATTGCTGTTTTACTGATAATCAGCATCTATCACAGTACATAATTATCTCTTTGGTGGTTGGAATAATTAAGTTCTAGTCTCTCAGCGAGTTTATGAACTATATAGTGAATGTAGTTGTATTTTCCCCTTTTTAATTTATTGTCTACACAATATCCAAAAGCTTTTAAAAAGGTATATTTGGTGACATCACATCTTTACTTAAAAACCTTCAAATATATCCCATTGACAATATGGTGAATTCCAAAATCCTTAATGTGGCCTAAAAACAATTTAGTTTTTATTACTCACATTTCACAAATGAGGGCAATGAGACTCAAAGTCATTGAATAAGTTACTCAAGGTCACAGCAATGATTTAATGGCAGTGCCAGAATCTTATCCTATGTGAGTGTGATACTAACAAGATTTTTTTATGCTTAATGAGTATAATATTAACAAGATTTTTTTTATCATGGAAAAACAAGAAAACAAAGATTTTTATCTATATAATTAATAAACTTGTGGTTCAATGTATATTTGAATGAACAATTGACTAATATTACCTTTAAAATACTAATTTACTCATTAATGTTATTAGCTTTTCTTTTCAAGTTCTGAAGGCAATTCTTATAATGGGAAAAAGGATTAATATTGTGACTTCTACAAATACATTTTATAGGCATACAGTATAAAGTATTTCCAACAGAAGTTTCTTTTGCAGTGAATTTACTAATAGACCTTTGCTAACCAAGAAAAATAAGGTTATGAAGAAAAATCATGACATAAACACATAATTGACATATTTTAGTATGTATTTCTGTAGCAGTCTCCTATTGTTTTCTGAATTTTCAGAATAGCCTCGAATGTTCCAATTGAAATATGTAACCGCAGGACTAGCCTCACACAAAGTTATGGACAAAATATAGTTTTTCTTTGGCTTTATTCCAAATTCTCTTTTTGAACTCCCATACTTTCTCCTTCCCTAGGCCCCAGTGTCAGTACAGTCCACTTGCAATGCCCTTTAAACTACCTAATGGCTTCCCACAATGGTTCCCAGATTGGGTTGCCTTATAATATGGATCTATTCCAACCCTCGCCTTGTATATCAAAACTGACTTGTATTTTTTCCTAAGGCCTTACTATACTTTCTAATGTGATAATTAGTTTTCATAAACTATTATATATAAGTTTTAATGAAGATCTTCTGGAGATAATCCCAGAAACAACTATTTTTACCCTATTTTCTATTAAGATAATGGACTTTACATTATTATGTTATAAACATAATAGGCATATTAAATATAGTTTTCTAACCTAATTTGCCCTCTTACACTGAGATTATTATATTATTCATTATCTTACTCCAATTCCCATATCTTATCCATCCCTGGTTGAGTGTCTTAAGCCAAAGTATTGACACTGCAGTCTAGAGAAGAGTTAAGCAATGAGACACTCCTTTCTCTCTCAAGTCATAGCCAGCATGGAGAGCCACATTTTAATAGGTGTACAACAGAAAACCATATTGAGCTATAATTACAATGTACTAAACATTCAGATTCAGTGTTTCTTATTTTCCTCCCACAAATCCACCCATTGTTAAAGAATTTAGCAAGTAGGGCTCTTAGTCACAACCTGCATGATTGTGGTAACAGCACCTAAGCTTCATAATTGTTCTTTGAGTATGGGAAGGATAAATGATTAATAGTTAACATTTCTTAAGCTTTGCTGCATAATATTTACTATGTAATATTAAATGCTTTGTCTCATTTAATCATCACAAAAATTCTTGTGAATAGTTTTCCCTTTTTAGAGATATGGGAACTGATGTTGGAGAAATTAATTTGCCCAAGAACTCACAGGCAATACAGAGCTAGGATTTTAATCCCATTTGGTCTGACTCCAAAGTTCCTGCTTTCATCTTCTATACTTCTTTGTGGAGAATTTTTAATGTGTCATAGATGGACTGAATCACCCAGTATGTATATATTCATTCATTCATTCATGAATTATTCATTCATTCATTCAGTAGCTTTTTTTTTTTTTTTTGAATATTCACTGTATATACTGTGCCAGGTGCTGTGAAAATCCAGAACTTAGCCAAATGGAAATCATTCCCTCAAGGAATGTGTCTACCAGGGAAGATGTCATGTATAGAAATAACTATAATATGAGGTATGTAGTGAGAAGAGCTGTGAAACAGATTCCCATTTTTAAAAACTATTGGAGTTCAGAAAAGGAAGAAAAGTTTTCCATCTGGGGAGGTAAAAAGGCTCCAAGAAAGGTGGTATTTCATTTGGACCTTGATAGATGGGAAGGATTTAAAAGAGACAATGAGAAACTATAGAATCTATGGGATTTTTAGACTGAGAAAGAACATGGAAACAAAAACCCAAAAGTTAGAACAATGCATTTCATAAAAATCAAGAAAAGAGATAATTTTAAGAAGTGCTTGCTAGAAATAGACTGTGGTTTATTGCTCCTTATCACTAACCAAAACATATACCTCTGTCATCACACTGTTAGTCTCCTGTACATACTCATTTTGTTCTCCTTTCTTCCATCGAGCATGTTTCCACACGTAGATGCTCTAGTCACTATGTGAAGAAAAGAAACTTCATTATAGATGGAGGTAAAATTGGTTCCCATTATAAGATTAAGAATCACGTATTTTGAATAAAGGATTATGAAGATACATATTCATTGAGGAATCCTTTTTTGAGATTCTTAAATATCCCCAATAATAGATTAGATGCTAAGAGCATCTTTTTAATAATGTGCCATTTTACTCTCAGGGATCTTAGGGTCAGCTACAGGAGACAAATGTAAGAATTGCACAGAATAATGAGTTCTCTGATGGTGTTCTAGATACAGAGATGATACAAAAGGGAGACATCTGAGCCCAGTCATTTTTTTTAATTGCCAATGTTTCATTATATTTTATTGTAAACTAGTTTTATATAATTACTTAACTTACTATATTTACCATAAATTATTTCTAAGAGATGTTAAGTAAGATGCTTTCTGTGGGTTTTTTCTTCCTTTTAAACTTAATATATATCTTTGCCTCTCAGAAATAAAAATGCAAATACATAGGTCAAATAAGCACACTGATTCTACTTTAAAAGTACTTATAAAACATTCTCTTAAATTCTTAAGTATATTAGCTGTAGCATCAGCCTTTTCTAATATGAAAATAAAATGTTGACTAACTACTTTTATGCTGTGTTAAAAATTACTTTGCTCCAGGCAGATTAACAGATACATTAAAACTACCCATAGAAGTTTCATTAAATGAAAACTACTTAATCAAAATCCTATTTTCCTTGTTCCTTCTTTTATAATTCTGCCTCTTGAATATCAGTGACTGATTTTCAGTGCTTTTATTTTGTTTTCTGGTAGTATATATTTAAATATACCTTTATCATTTAGTTTTGTGAAAGTCCCCAAAAGGATTTCCACACTGCAAACGTCCCTGACATGACTGCTGCACTCTTTGTCTGGCTTCCTGTAATTCTCCTTAAGTCTTACTCTTCTCACCTTCATAGGACCCAAGTCTAGCAAGTACCTGCTGTGTGCATCTTAGCATCAGGAACTCACCTGTCCTTGCCTTGTAAACGGTGGGAGGGTATGTTTTCTCCATTACCATTTGTTCTCATCTGGTCATCAGTGATAGTTCTCTGTGTTATCTTCCAATTTCAGAATTTTTCAGGCAAGAAGAACATACTAGTTATGAGTGGGGGAGGGGGGGTGTGCGTCCGAGTAACTGTCCTTTTTTTTTCTTTTTTCTTTTTTTTTTAAGACAAATCAGATCAACCCACATGTTCTATTTTAGAATTTAATGTTTTTTCATTTAATAGTATATCTGGATGTCTTTCATGTTGGATTTACAGATAATCCTCATTCACTTTAATGGCTTCATAGTAATCTATTCTAAAGACCTACATTGTCGTCATTAATCACCTGTTAAAGATATTTGAATTGTTTCCAGTTTCTTACCACTATATGCAGTACTAAAGTAAACATTCAAGCTCACACACACTTGCATTAAAATCTCGGTAAAAACATTGTTACACGTATATTTCCTAGATTAAAGCATATGCCCATTTAATAGATACTGCTAAATTATCCTCTGAAAATACTGGGCAGAAATGTTTTTTTTTTCCCCCCCACATCTGTGCAGAACTTGAAACTGCCAATCCTTTAAAACTAACAGATTAATAAATAAAGATAATGTATTACTGCTTTACTTTTAGTTTCTTTAAGTCTTAGTGAAGTTGAGTATCTTTTCATGTTGGTTAGCAGTTTGCATTTCTTCTTCTTTGCACTACTTGCTGCCAGACTCTGAAATTGCACTTACACTGGCGAGTAAATTCGCCTGTTACTGTTTCAGGGAGTCTGTAGGAGACCTGTAGACTGGCCCAGAAGCAAAGAACACGCTGCTTGCGACACAGCAGGCGGCGGCGGCGGCAGTGGTGTATTTGCTTTGCTCCCTCTTGCCTGGGAGTGCCGTGCAGAAGAGCCCTGGATGTCCGCGGCAAGGCCAT
Organism: Solenodon paradoxus; assembly: GCA_004363575.1. Taxonomy (NCBI): domain Eukaryota; kingdom Metazoa; phylum Chordata; class Mammalia; order Eulipotyphla; family Solenodontidae; genus Solenodon; species Solenodon paradoxus. The sequence goes on along the minus strand of RJWH01001535.1, from coordinate 58,584 downwards.
GCAAGCAGTTGATAAGTGGCACAGCTGAGGGACAGAATGCTTGTCTAATCCACCTCTTTAAGAACAGGTGACAGGCTGAGTCGGTGGCGGTGGCAAGTACCATGTAAAGGCCAAGGACCCCAGGAGCAGAGGGCAGGGAAAAACAACCGATAAACACATCTTTTTTCTTTCTTTCCCCTTAAAAAAAAAAAAAAAATGCTGCTTCTTCCTGTCTCTTCCTTCCTCTTAAAAATAAATTAATTTAAAAAACTTGAAAACCTAGATTTCCTTTAAAAAAAAGAAAAAGAACCAGTCTATTCTTTTTTCTGAAAGAACTTTACCTCTTTCCTCAAAGGTGCTCTCTGCCGATATAACCTGAGAAATATTAAGTTAACAGCTTGGACCCTCACATCCCTAGAAAGAACATGCAAGGATGTTCCAAATATATGACTAATTGCATTTTCAAAGTGCTGCCTTTGTTTGTACATATGCTTACTATATACTTACTTATCATTTTCTCATGACTTGTAATAATTCTCATTATCATGTAATGATTCCTAAATCTATTATTGAATATTACCTGCTCTGTCCTAGTTTGCCTGTTTTAAATTTGATTTCATCGCTTGTGGGTATTTTCCATCCATGGGTTTCATGCCATGTGTAGGAAAAAATGCCCCTTTTATGATTAAAAAATAATAATAATAATAATAATAATAATTTTTTTCTTACACTTTCGGTTTTTAGCTTTTAATAATTTGTTCCTCTGGAATTTACTTTCATGTAGCAATGATATAGGGACCCACTTTACTTTTACCAAATGACTAGCCAGCTCTTGCAACCTCATTTTTATTTTTTTCCCTGCTTGTTTTAACACATTAAAATTTATCTGTAAGTAAGTCTTATACCTTTTTTTTACTTTGGTTTTCTAACCTATCTATATGTTAGTATTCCACTTTATCTTTAAATTATTATAGCTATATAGGGCATTTAACACCTGTAGAATTTGTTCCCCATTATTTCTTTTTTATTTAAAAAGTTTCTTGGCTGTTTTCACATATTGTTCTTGAATGGATCTTTTAAAATAAAATAGATAAACAGGTTGACTATATCATGAAAAAAAATTCCAACTTACTATCCTTTACAAACTTATCCCCAATGTAAATGGCTTATTAGTGTTATAAGTGCCATGACAATTTTAGTTGCATTTCAAATACAGAATTGTAGTTTCTGTTTCATCCTTTAAAATCTTCTTTATTTGAATCTAGGTTCCTTGTAGTTTGGAATACTGGGACGAACTCCAGAAGGTTTTTGTTGCATTTCAAGAATTTAGTCTGTCTGAAAGCAAAGTTTGTGAACTGCAGTTGCCGGATATCAACCTTGTGAATGACCAGAAGAAACTGGTATCCTCGGATCTTTGGAGAATTGTCTTGAACAACAGTCAAAATGGAGCCGATGACCAAAGGTAACTAAGGGGAAGATGAAATAGTGCTAAAGCAGTCATCAGTCTTCTCCTATCTGCTGACCCCTCACTTAGCTGTATCTCAACTGTCTATCAGCTGCATCGGTCTGAAATACAAATGAAAAACAAAAGCAATCCAGAAACGATATTTTAAGTTTGTATACTAAGAATCCTGTATTATTAGTATTATAGCCTTAGGGGCCCTCACCAAGAACCTGCTCATTAGCTATAAGAGAAAAAAACTGCAAAAACACCAAAAAAAATTATCCTGAAGCATAAAGTAAAGAGGAAAACAATCAGAAATACCTCAAAAGACTCTTGATACAATCATCAATTTGTGTAATGATAACCCTGGAACATAAAAAAAAAAATACATTGTCTCTAAAAAGATGAATTTAACTGTGGATGTATTTCCTTATTACATAGGTTTTTTTATAAAGAACTTTTAAAAAAAAAAAAATTCAGACATTAGAAAAACTTTTCTAACCAAAATAGCATATACCTAAAGTACTTTAGATAGCCAAAATTTTATCCCGTTCTAGAACTCATCATAACGAATCTCTAGAACTGTAGACTATAAGTATTAATGATTCATGTCCCTATTCCATACCTCCTACAGGGTATCTGGTTAGTGATCAAAACAAGCAGTGGGGGTAGGGAGGACAAATTGTCCCCATTTCCAATGTTGCCTATTTGGTACATTCAGTGACTTCCAGCAGAGAAAAGATAACTTCAACAACCTCCTTCTCTTCACTTCTTCTAGTGCACCCTGTTAATACCTCCATTAAGCCTTCCTGTTCTTGCTCCCTTAATAGAAAGTAAAAGAAACTAAGTCACAATCAGTGGAACCATTTTCTTAGATCATTGATATCATGTGAACTATAAGCCTATGTCCATCACTCTCAACAGCCTATCTTCCCACTCTCCTGATAATTGGGCTCTAATATTATCTTATTCCTTTTATATAATCCTTCTTTTTCTTTCTAAACAACATTCTGACACTCAGAGAAAAAATATCCACTACTCCAATACCTTACAACTCAACTCATTCCTGTTTTTTCTGTTATCTTTATTTTTGTCCATGATTGAATGCCTTTGCAAGGTTGGAATCATAGCACACCATTTTATGCTATAAATAGTTGTGACTCTACTGAAGTATGTAAGTGGCTAATAATAATAATAATATTTACTGAAGAACATTTGTGAAATAGAATACCACCCATAATTGTATCTACTGAGATAACCTCTGGTAACACGTTGATCTGGAGGATTCTCTTCTTCCTTTCCAGTGGGCAGGTCCTGTGGCTCTGGGGCAATGTGGTGGGAAGGGGTTTGGGTTGCACTTCCCCTAAATGACTTCCAGTTATGGGGTGCCCAGTGTTAATTTTCTCACCAGCCCTCCCATTTAAACCTTTGGGTCACTGATTCTTCTGCCCTGTACCTAGACCCTCTTTCCTAGCTCTGTGTCCTGGTCCCACTGGGTAGACTCTCCACTGCTTTCATAACTGCTGGGAGAGCACATTCTTCCCACAGTTCTACCACTGGAGCCGGAATCCTCTACTGCTTCTGCGCCTGCTTTTCCTCAGTGTTTGTTTCTAGAAAATAAGTGAATTCCTACTTACTCTGTGGGGAGGACATGAGTCTCACTTCTACCAGGTCTCCATCTTGACCGGAAGTCTTCCCCCACTTTTTCCTTTTATCTCCAGAGCTGAAAGTATTCATCAAAAAAAATAAAATGTCATTAGATTTTCAATTTTTATCACATGAGGAAAGAGCCATATACCTCTAAGCCACTTATGCTTCTAGCATACCTTCCATTATGACTCAGTTATTCGGGGAGGTAGGGATAAATATAGTTCTTGTAAGCAATCTGCTCTCACATGTTTTAATATTGTGAGAAAATGACCATGTACTCTGGACAGAAAAATAACAAAGATGTGGCACAGGTGAGTAAGAGTTTATCATTATCATCAAACAACTTGTAATAAAGTTAACTGGACATAAATGTCAAGATCTATGGAGTTATCACTGTGCTGCACGATAATTATAAATAATTTGTGAGACTTTACATAGCCATTTCTGGATGTAGCCATTTCGGAGTGAGGGCAAATGGGAGAAATAAAATAGAAAGTTGTTATGATCCATAAGAAGACATACATAGAAAATTGAATCACATACAAAGTAGTCCCTATAAGATTGTCAGAGGATTTCTCAACTGAAATTCTACAGGCCTGGAGGACATGACATGACATATTCAAAAGGCTGAAAGAAAAGGATTTTCATCTAGGATACTATACCCTTCGAGATTATCGTTCAGAACTGAAGAAAAGATAAAGAGCTTTTCCAATAAGAAGTAGCTAAAGAAATATATCACCACAAAACCAGTTCTACAAAAAATACTGAAAGATGCTATATAAAGCATAAAGAAACCCCACTTTAAAATTAATACAGCAAATTTAAAAAGTGGGGAAGAGAAGAGAGCAAAAATATGGGTGGTTAGAATGAGTGGATTATTTTGCTTTCAAATAAAACTAGGAAATAAGCATAGAATTCTTAATACTAACCCCAGGGTAACCACAAAATACATTCTCCAGGGGAAAAGCAAAGAAGAAAACAAAGAGGGAAACCAATCAAAACACAACTAACCACCCCTAAAGAGAAGAACACAGACACTGTCTATAACAACACACAGAAGACAAATTACAAAATGACACTGAGCACATGCATATCAATAATTACTCTCAACATTAGTGGACTGAACACACTAAACACAGAGTGGCTGAATGGATTATAAAGCATAACCAAAACTTCTGCTACGTTCAGGAAACTCACTTTCTTCTAATAGATGAAGACTCAAAGTCAGTGGTTGGGGAGAACAATCCTTCAGTCAAATGATAACCACAGGAACGCAGGAACGGCCATACTTATATCTGATAAAACAGACTTCCAACTGAAAAGCATAACAAAAGACAGTGGTGGATATTATATATTGAATAAGGGATCAATCCAGCAAGAAGACTTAACACTTATAAACATATGCACCAAATGAAGGAGCATCAAAATATATTAAGCAAGTATTATTAGAACTGACAAGATGCATAGACAACAACACAACAATAGTGGAGACTTCAACACCCCCACTTACAGCAATGGACATATCAACCAGATAGAAAATTCACATGGAAACAGCAGCTTTAAATGACCATTTGGAACATTTGGGTATAATACACATATACCAAACACTTCATCCAATGACTACAGACTTTACTTTCTTCTCAAGTGCTCATGGAACATTCTCAAGGATACATCATATGTTGGAACACAAGACATATCTCAACGGATTCACAAAGATTGAGATTATACCAAGCATCTTCTCTGATGGCAGTGCCTTAAAACTAGAAAGCAACAAGAAAAAGAAAGCTGGAAGACCCCCCAAATTAATTGGAGACTAAACAATAGACTTATGAATTACACTTGGGTAAAAAAAGAAATCACAGAGGAGCTTAAAAAATACTTAGAAACAAATAGAAAGCTCTCATAACTAGAATCAGAAATGAAAGGGGAAAGATACAGCAAATAACACAGAAACAGAAAACATCTTAAGAGACTGCTGTGAATAACACTATGCCAACAAAGTAGACAACCTTAAGGACATGGACAGATTTCTATAAAAATACAGTTTCCCAAGACTGAACTGGAAGAACAGAAAACCTGAACAAAATAATCACAAGCAAGAAAGTTGAAGAGATAATCAAGAGTCTCCCTAAATATAAAATCCCAGGACCAGATGGTTTTTCTAATGAGGTTTACCAAATCTTCAGAAAAGATTCAAAGAGATTCAAACTCTTCCAAAATATTGAAAAACAGGGAGCACTTCCAAATACTTTCTATGAGGCTAACTGCATATTGATACCAAAAGCTGATAGAGACATCACCAAGAAAGAAAATTACAGATCAGTATCTCTAATGAACTTAGATGCAAAAGATCTCAACAAAATATTAGCAAACTGAAACCAACAATGCATCAAAAAGATCATCCATCATGACTAAGTGGGATTTATCCCAGGGATTCAAGGATGGTTCAACAAACGTAAATCTATTTCTATCATACACCATATCAATAAGAGCAAGGAGAATAACCATGTGATCATATCTATAGACACAGAAAGCTTTTGACAAGACTCGTCACCCATTTATGATGAAAAACCCTGCATAAAATGGGGATAGAAGGTACATTTTTTCAACACAGTAAAGGCCGTATACCACAAACCCACAGCCAACATCACAATCAATAGCAAAAAATTAAAAACATTTCCCCTGAAGTACAGAACTAGGCAAGGCTGTTCATTCTCACCACAGCTATTTAACATTGTACTGGAGGTCTTAACCAGAGAAATTAGGCAAGAAAAAGAAGTAAAAGGAATTCAAATGAGAAAGGAAGAAGTAAAACTCATTATTTTCTGATGACATTTATATATATATATATATATATATATGTTGAAAACCCTAAAACTGTCAAAAAATCTACTAGAACTAATCAAATACAGTAAAGTTGCAGGCTACAAAATCAGTACTCAAAACCCATCACATTCTTATATACAAACAACATGCTAGAAGAAAATGAAATCAAGAAAACCACCATTTCAAGTAGAAGTTAAAAGAATCAAATATCTTGGGATATACTTAACAGAGGAGTTGAAAGACCTGTACAATGAAAACTACAAGTCCTTTTTAAAAGAAATGAAGGACACAAAGAGATGGAAAGACATCCCCTGCTCATGGTTGGGAAGAATCAACATCATGAAAATGGTCATATTACTTAAAGCAATATACAGATTTAATGCAATCCCCATTAAAATCCCACAGGCTTATTTCCAGGAAACAGATAAAAAAAAAAAAAATCTTAAAATTTATATGGAACAACAAAAGACCTCAAATAGCCAAAGCAATTTTGAGAAAAAGGAAAGAATCTGGAGGGATTACACTCCCAGACATTGAACTATACTACAAAGCTATAGCCATCAAAACAGTATAGTAGTGGAATGGAATCACTGAATCACCAGAAACTGATCCAATCACCTACAGTATATTAATGTAAATTGCCAAAAGCATATGAAGGAGAAAGGAAAGTCCATTCAATAAATGGTGTTGGGATAACTGGACAGCCACATTTGAAAGAATGAAGCTAGATCACTTTCTCACACCATTCATAAAATTAACTCAAACTGCACTATAGGTGTGCACATAAGGCTGGAAACCATAAAATTCTTGGAAGACAACATTCCCTGACATCAGCCTTAGAGAGGCCTTTGACAACTCAACCAGCATCAAGGGAAACAAAAAGAAAAAAAACAACCTGAACTACATCAAACTAATAAACTTCTTGACAGTGAAAGAAAACATCACCAAAACCAAAAGAGAATATACTAGCAGGGAGAATATATTTGCATTTCATATTTCTGACAAGGGTTTAATATCTAAAGTATACAAAGAGCTCATAAAATTCAGTATCAGAAAAACGGCAATCCCGTCAAAACACGAGGAGAGGAATTGGGGAGATGCTTTTCCAAAGAGGATATACAGATGGCCAACAGGCACATGAAAAGATGTTTCTACTCACCGGCTATCAGGGAAATGTGAATTAAAACAAGAAGATAGCCCCTTACACCTGAGAGGCTGGCTGTTATCCAAGTCGGGAATCAACAAATGTTGGCGCGCATGTGAAGAGAAGGGAACACTTTTCCACTGTTGATGAGAGTGCAAATTGGTGCAATCCATATGGAAAACCATTTGGAGATTGCTCAAAAATTTGAAGATGGAACTCCCTTATGATCCCTCCATCCCACTCCTGGGTATTTGCTCAAAAGTTACAAAAACACTAATTTGCAGAGATTTATGCACCCCCATGTTTATTGCAGCCCTATTCACAGTTGCTAAGAACTGGAAACTACCTAAGTGCCCAATGTCAGATGAATGGATCAAGAAGATGTGTTACATATATACAATGCAATCCTCTACAGCCCTGTCATTTGAGTCAACATGGGTGGATCTAGAGGAGATTATGCTAAGTGAAATAAATCAAAAGAAGAAAGATAGATACCAGATGACCTCACTCATATGTGGAACACGAATAGAGAAAACAAAAGAACAGATGAAACAAAACCAACCCTTGGACACTTGCAATGTAACTGAGGTGACCAATAGGGAATGGGATGGAGGAAGGGCGGCCAATGGTGGTGGAGACCACTGGACAATGGTAACAAACACTTGGTGATGTGGAGGGCAGGGCATGTTGACATAGAGCTAAGGAATGGGGAACATATATATATATTTTTTTTTCACACACACACACACACACACACATATATATATATATATATGAGTTGGTTTTTAATGTGTGGATAAGCTACTATAATAAAAAAAAATGAATGAATAAGTGAATAAAAAGGTGGGGGTGTTCCTCCTATGCCCTGAGAATCCTACAAAAAAAGTCACTGTCTCTTTATATCTGGTAACTTTGTGGTAATTGTCCACAGCTTTTTTTCTATCATTCTTTAGTTTTCTTTCTCTTTGAGATGCTTTTTATTTCCAAAAGCCTTAATTCGTACATATATAGATAGTAGAAGATTCCAAGAAGAGCTTTGACGTTTGAGACCCTAGATGGATCATTTTCTTCACGTATGTTGAACTGCCTCCTACCAGAAAGTGCCTGTAGTCCTCAGATACTGTTTCCCTCCATTTGGCTACTTGAATCAATACTTCCAAATGTATCTATCTTTGTTGAGTACCATTTTTAAAAATCTTTCGACTTCTGAAAACCATTCAGTTATAAATCTTCTCATGTGGAACTACTTCATCTGTGTTTCTGTTGATACCATGGTACTTTCTAGGATTTATCCAAACAGATCTTTCCTAGACCTAAACCTGAGTTTTTTGCCTTTTCTCCTGTGGCTGGAAAAAATGCTTGTATTTTTTTTCCAAGTGTCTTTTTGAGGCCTTACCCTCTTTAGTTGATGATTGAACTCTATTTAGCAACCCCGCCAGAGAGTTGGTCTTTTGCTACGTGGTCCTTCTCCCTATGCAAAGTGCCCAAATTATTGTCTTCCTTGGGTCTCCACCTGAAGTTCGAGGCTGATGCTATTAATGAAGTGTCAGTCTCTGAATCTTTCGAACTCTCTCTCTCTCTTTCTCTCTCATTATAAAGAATTCCTTTAACTGAAGACCATTTGAGGCTTCTTTTTTTTAACTGTAACTTGTAGTTCATTTGTGTGTTATGAAATCAGTTTTGCAGATTGCAGCCAGAACTTATCATTTTTAATAAAATAGAAAATATTAGTGTGAAAAATATATTTTATGATTCCACTTACATGAGATACCAAGAGTTGCCCAATTTATAGAGACAGAAAGTAGAATAGTTTTCCCAGGCAGTGGGGACAGGGAAATGGGTATTAGTGTTTAATGGATGTGGTGTTTCAGGTTAGAAAAATGAAAAAATTCTGGAGATGGATGGTGTTGATACATTTTCATATATTTAGTAAGTTTTACATTATATATTTTACTACAGTTTTTAAATTACACAGTGTGACTTATTTCAGTAAACCCCCCACCCACCCATTTTATATATGTGCTAGATTACAATGAAAGTATTTTCTTATTTAGGATTAAGGTTAAGACATTTGAAAAATGATGATTCTTAAAAGTAGAGAGAACATGTGTGGCAAGCACACACAGCCTTCCTTGTCTTCTCTCATCCAGGCAGCACACTCCCAAGATGGACAGAGCTGAGTTTTTTAAATTGGAAGGAGAGAGTTTAGGTGACCTAGTTTTGAGAAACAAAGTCACATTAAGATGAATGTCAGTGTCACATTTTATGATCACTGTTGGGAGCTAAAGACCATCACCAACAGTTAATGTGAATCTAAGTAACCAACAGTAAGTACTTTGTTTTCCAGTAGCACAGAGTGATTTTTTTTTTCTATTAAGGATGCCTAGACATTATGCAGTTTGTATGCAGTATCTCATTAATACTCAAAAAATAGGTCCTGTTACTCTACTCATTTCATAGATGAGAACCCTGAGATTTCAGCCACAGGAAATGACTTGCCCACGATTACCATATATGGGAGAGCAGTACAAGCATGTCCTCTAGGTTCTCTCACCAGTTATGCTCTGTGTCATCTCCGCTGCTTATAAAGCTTCTACGGCCACAGTGGGGTTCACTGTCACATCAGGGCATCGCTGGGTACCCGCAGTACTGTACGTTCCCCGCCAAAGGACATTCAGGCCTTTGTCTGTAAAGATTATGTCTGGGTCTCTGTGCCAATGGGCCAGTCTGGATCCAGACTTAATAAAACGTTAATTAGTAAAGCAGCCATTTAGCTAAAATGAAGTTATGGATATGTAAAACTCCTGCCATACTTTCCACTTTTTAGGCTATTTCCACTTTTTTAAACATTTGAGTTCCCATCAAGAATTTATTGATGCTTGAACTAACTAATCAATCTGGAGTTCTTCATATTACTATCTGAGAGGTCTTGCTCTTAGAAGTCATTTTTAATTTCTTCTCTCTGTATCCTGCCTATTACATCTCATAAATTATGTTTTTGCTTTTGTTATGTAGCTCAGATCAAATTGTACTTAATTAAGAAAATTATACAAATATAAGTATTGTAAGTGTCCCTAGCAGGATCATCACTCATATTTATCACTATTTGGTTCTTGTTACCCATAGACCTTTTTAATCCTTATGTAAAATATAAGCACTTACACACTTCTTAAATAGTATGTAATGATCAAATTAAGTTGAACATTGAAAGACTATAATTTTACCAATTTAAAATGTAGTTGAAATATATTCAGAGTATATATACCACATTAATATTGTGCTTAAGAAATATTTGATTTTATTGTGACTCCATTTTTTTTAGAGGAAAGGTACAGGCAGGAATGAAGGCAAGTAGGTAGGCAAGCAGAAAAAGAGAGGAGGAAGAAACATTTGTTAAATTTCATTTCCATTTAGTTGTTCACACTGGTTGTTTTCCCCAGGACCCAGGACTTGAACCTAGGGGTATGTGGCTTGTGTACTTCAGAGGTGACTGACTTAACCACTACACTACCAGGGTGTGCTTCCAGTTTTTAAGTAAAATTCTAAATTTTGGTTAGGATATCGAAGACTGAAAGAATATTGCTGACGATTTAAGTATGTTAGGAGTTACTATATATACCTAAAAATATCCCTTTAAACCAATATTTGCGCTTTCAATTTAGGAAAAGTGAAGAATTAATTTGTTATGAAGACTATAGCATAAACTTATTCACGATGTTGTAGCCACCTTTTTCAATGTTACAGGAACTGCAACTCTTCAAAAGATAGAAATTTCTTGGAAGCTCTCCAGAGCGTCCAGCGCTGGCAAGAAAAAGTATAATATAAGGGAAAGAGTTTGTTTATAAAACACATGCACAACAAGTGCATTTTGCTCTTTCTGAGTAAGTCCAAGTTTTATTTTTACCTTGCCATTGAAATCCATTATTTGTAATTCCATAGATAAATTGCTAGAAAGACATTTGGATGAGTGTAACATTTTTGTAGAAGTTTTAAGAATATACTCTAATGCACTTTTGCACATAGAATTTAGTCAGAGCCCCAGTGTCTGTGTTTTCTTTTCATGCACTGGAAATTTACTAACATTGTAGTAAATACCACCACATAACTATAAACTCCTTGAAGTTAAACACTCAGTAACCGTGGTGGAATGCTCCTCATCAGCCATTTCACAGCCTCTTGCAAAACTCAGCTTAAGAATCACACTTCTGAGAATCCCGAGATTCACCCCACACCACTCTGTGAATTCTTGTTTCCACTCTGGCAGCATCTCTGGCTTCCTTATTCCTGCATGGTTTTTCTGTTTTATAATGTTTCCAAATGTCTACATATTTTATGTCACCAGTTAGACTGAGTTCTTTGAAAGCCAAGAATTAATCTTTTTAGTTTTTCCTGTCATAATTCTCCCTAGGGGACTAAAAATCACAGTGTGATTTCTTCCTTAATCTCCTCATGGATTTGGAACGCAGACTACTATAGCCGTAGAGCCAGTTTCAGACTTGGAAATAACAGGGTAGACAAAGGTGAGAAGAAACAGGGCAGTATCTACTCAGTGGTCCACAATAAACAGCATGCTCCATGCCCCTTCCCAGGCCCCAGCTCTCATGCTTCCTCTAGCGTGCAGGCACGGTAGCTAGCTAGCAGGTTTCCATGCACACCGGCAGTTTTCTCCTACGGATTCTTTCACTACTCATTTTCATCAGCTTTTACTTGTATAAAATGATGTTAAGAGGACGAGCAAATGAAGATAAGACCCATGCAGTAGAATCGTCTGTGATACTTCGATTTTTCAGGGCGTAGTCATAACTTGTATGACACAGAGTATATATTCAGTGTGTGTTCAATTAAGAATACCAACGGACTCATATGGGAACAGTGGATAATCTGGAGAGGTAAAACAAGGGTGAAACATCTATGGTGACACAAAGTAGTATGTGTTTTTTAAATATCAGTATCATGTTCTGAATTATGTTGGTCTTAAACTATAAGGATAACAAGTTGTCTATAAGTTATAGGGGATGTGGATGAAAGAAAATTGAGTTGGAGGTTAAGTCAACATGGCCTGGGTTTTGAGGAATCCCTTAAGATTTTTCTGCTAATAACTAATAGAGGGTAATCAACATGAATTTAATTTTATTATAAGCAAGTAATTTATCTGCATAAATTCAGAAGATTTGATGATGATAAAATATTAACTATAGAGTTATGGGGACTAACTTTAAAAACCCTTACAGAAAGACTTTAGTAATATTGGAAAATTTAAGTTATTGAACTTCTTTTATTATTTATTTCCCATAGCTCTGCAAGTGAATCTGGTTCTCAAAGCACTTGTGACCAGCTTGTCACTCCAACAGCCCTGGCTGCCTGTACCAGAGTCAACTCCTGTTTTACCCCATGGTTTGTCCCATCCCTTTGCATTTCCTTCCAATTTGCTCACCTGGAATGCCATCTTTGCCACCACCTTGATCAGCTAGGCACAGGTACTCTTTACCATCAAATAATAACCACTGAATGCTTATTGTTTGTCTTGAATGTTCTCAAGATACAATTCATCAATTTTTTATCCAGATCATGTATTTTCAGGAAATAAAAAGGCATAGAGGTGTTTCCATTCTGTGTATTACTACAGTATTAGTAATTTTCAAAGGGCTCTATTTACTAATCACTTCCCCATTCCTACTCACCCACATGATTGTGGAACTTTTTAGAAGCAGCATTCATTTCCCCTAACAAGCAACACTGACAGTGTTATTCTCAAGTTGATTTCATATAACCTTTACATACCCCCTACTTTTGAACCAGCTTGTGGACTATTATATGAGTTGAGAATTATATTGAGCTGTTTGTGCATGCTTTCTAATGAAAATTTTCAGGAAAGTTACAAAAATTGTATATTTTACTGTTACTCCAAGAATGATCTTTTTGAAAGAAATACATGTTTTTGTTCTAATCCTGAACCATCAGATTAATGGAAAATAGATTTCAAAAGTATCTGATACTACCTGATTTCAAGAGCACAAATGCCTTCTACAAAAGATGGATAAATTCAATTTTAAAAGGCTAGCATTTTTGAAAGTTTGTAAGGAAGATTAAATTTTCCTACATACCGAAAATGGTCTTTTGTAAATTTGCTAATGTTACATGAGCAATTATTCCTAGAAGTCTGTACCAAACTCTTCTAGTTAATACATTTTTGAGTCAGGTATTAGATTTTCAACCTACATATAATGGAAAAGTTGGAGGGGGGGGGAATCAAAACTAAACACAGCTGCTGTTAAGCATCTTGCTTTTTCAGCTAAAATGAAGTTTAACCTGCTTTTTATAATTCATTGGGTCATGTTTTTGTTTTTGAGATTTGGTTGGTAGATACAGAGCACTTCTATAAAACTCTCCTTAGGTTTTTACCTCCTCTTCATTTTATTTGTGAATTCTGTGGCCAAATTTTTGCCTGTGAAACTTCCTTTGAACAATATATATTTACAAGAACTGCTGATTAAATAAAAAAGTTTTGTTTGCGGATATCAAATAGTAATTCAGAGAATGTAAGATCTTCAGAAAAATGCTTGAATTGATTAAACAGTAAGCATTATATCATTAACCAAAAAGTGAATAATTGAAATGTCATCTCTATTTCTATGAAGGATTCACTCATGTTAATTGCTGTTTTTCTTGTTTGTTCTCTCAACAGCTCCACCACAGTACCTACAACCATTTATTTCTGATAAAAATGTACCATCTGAACTAGAATTCATGATTATTTCCTTGAGAGAACCACAGATGTATCTTCGGCAATGGAATAATAGTTCTGTCTCTCAGAAGATCTGGTTCTCAGCTCAAGTAGAGAGTAAACTTCTTGAGTACAGAAATGTTACTATGCAAAGCATGGTAAAACCCTTCAGCATCTTTGGACAGATAGCAGTTTCCAGTGATGCAGTAGAAAAGATGCTTGACTGCACCATCATAGTTGACTCTCTATTTGTAAACTTTGGGCAACATGTAGTTCATTCTCTGAACACTGCAATACAAGCTTGGCAGCAGGTATGCACATTCTAGAAGTTTACAGTCTGTCCCTGTGTGTGATCTTTTTATGAGGCACTGTTATCACTTCAAATTATAAGCACAAACAAAAATGTGATAGAATGAAGAATTTGATGAACACTGTAATATTTAGGACCGTGTCTGGGCAAAGTGATGCATGTTATTTCTAAAAACTTTGGAGAATATGGGTTCTCTACACATGCATCAGAGATCATGCCCACATTTTTGTGACTAATGTACCACATCTGTGTGGAAAGTAACATATTCCCAGAAATGTTTTCCAAGTATTAGGGCTTTAGATTGCCAAAGCTTCAGCTTAGCTTTCTATCAAGTTGTCTGAGCATCTATTGCAGAGACAAAGAACTTGTGTGAGCCGTTCTGATAACAAGCAAGATGGAAATCATTTCGAACAGAAAAAGCAGTGAGGAAATATGTGAGCACAATATAGTCTTACTCTTTCCCCCTTCTATTATTCTTCTCTTTTATTTCATTCAAAAAGCACTTGAGAATGGATTTTTCGTTGTTTAAAGTTTCTCGATTAAAAATTTTTTACTTTGATTTCTTGTCAGAAATTAGCCATATCAAAAAAGGGATAAAGTATAAATCTGTAATGAATGGCATATTAAATATAGAGAACCTTTCCACAACCATTAATATGAAAAAATTTTAAAGACTGTTTGGACAATAATGGGCTCAGCAACTTAAGAACAAATTGCTTCGGCTTCCATTACTGATTTTCAGTATAATGTTGTATTTCCATAAAGTTTGAGTTGTTATTCAAACTGGGACATTTCTCTGCATTTTGTGTATGTTACATACATTTGTACAGACCTGACTCCCTAAGAGAAATGGTCCTTCATCCTGTATGGACTTCATGTGAGGGCAGGGAAGTGCATGGGGGGGGGGGGGGGGGGGGGGGGGGGGGGGGGGGGGGGGGGGGGGGGGGGGGGGGGGAGGAGCTTGAATTTTCTAAGTTAAGACTTTTTATGGGAATAAACTCTTTTCTTTATATGCATGAAGACCTATATGAGACTAAGGAATTAATTACCTAACATGGCACTACAATAGCAAAAGAAAAGGAGATAACACATCTGTTTTATATTTAAAAATTCTCTTTTAAGGGCATTCCATGGTTTTCTTGTTGCAAAGGACATGCGTAAAATAAGAGCTAGTGTGATCTAAATCTTTGCAGCTGGTTCGAATAGCAATGTGAAAAAAACCTCCATGGCTCCAATTTCTGTTTTTTGTCATATTTTGAACAATGCATTTAATAAAAAACAAACCTAGAAAATATAAGAGAGTCATTGATAGAGCATTTAAACCCAGGATATTTTTGTCCTCGTATATCAGGGCCATTATAAGAGGATTCATGTGTAGCAACTACTGCAAAATGGCCTTCAGAAATATCAGTTTCCTCCCAGGGTAAAAATATTCTCTTAGACACAGCTATACATATAAATAAAATACGGTGCATAAATATTTAAATGTTTTAAACCACATCAGAGTATGAATGAATGACTGGCTAACACAGTGCCTTGAAGGAATATTCTGAGTTTTTTTTTAAATGGAATTGTATATTTGATTAAGTAAAGCCATATGTCACGTAGCATATTGCTGACAGGTACATTCTATGAATAGTTGGTTCTGATTTATACAGGGATTTGGCAATGTTAACATGAGCCACAAGAGGATATACTTCTGTAATTGTTGCTGTAATTTTCTTGTTTCCTCTCATGTCAAGGGTACTTGCCACCAAGTTTTAATGTGGTAGGTATCTAACCCTGTGTATTCTAAAATAAATACAAAAATGCACTACTTTGAAATTATAGGACAGTTGACATTGAAATGGGCTTATAGAAGGTTATTAAGTTCATTGTTTCTAAGTTTTTCTAAATTCAGTTTATCCCCTTTAAGGGGAAGTTTCATTTCCCAAATTTGGATTTCACTGTACATACATGTAATGCTAATATACACTATAAGTGTTGCCAGTGAGAAATACGAGTTTAATAAGCAGGATAAGTTATCTGAGTTCTCCACGTACTTTTTATCAGATTCACATCTGAGACAAGTCATTTGTATCCGGTGTAGATGGACCAGACAGTTGAAGCATGAAACACTTTGGCCTTTCACTTTTAGGTCACAAGATCAAGATTAACAGAAACCTTCATCAGTGTCTCATTCCTCTGGCTGTAGATTTTTTTCCTCTTTTGTAAATGATTAATGCTTTGTGAAAACAGATTAAGGACTCAAAATGTCACCTAAAGTTTGCATTATGGTTCTATGTCACATTCCCAGATTTAGACAAAATAACATTTAAAGAGTATTTATCAAGGTTATGTTCATGTGCCTTATCTTACATCGAAATGATATCTTTTTAATTGCAAAACCTGTACAAATCCAGCATGAACTTTAAATACAAATAAGTCATCTTTTAATTATATATCTGAGGGATCCTTCTGAAGGTTAGCCTGTGTGATGTCATATGAAGTGTATATGAACTTTTTTATAATATATCAGAATTTTAAATGTTCCAAGAAATGCTTAAACTTATTACAGTTATAATGAACTCCACAGATGAAGGAGCAATAGAGAAACAGTTCCCTGAGGACTTTGAGTACGCTTTAGAAAAATGTAAACAACCCTCTTGTGCTCTTTCATTTACATTTTTTCATAAAACCCTCATCATTTATTAAAGGTCGATTTTTAGAGATGAGGGAAGTAATATGACCTCTTTTTCTACTCAAGTCCCATCTGGTAACTTACCCTCTGTGTTACCAACAGATTAATCCCCATTTATTATGAAAATTCAGTTTTCATCTCAGAATGTCTATTTCAGTGGGAGTTTGGTATCATATTCCTCTCTTCATGCTTTTGTACTACTGGGCCTAAAGGAGAGAAAAGTGTTTACAAGGAGAGCAGTTTATGTTGATTATATAATGCTAAATGGAAAAATCTCATCAAATCTAATTATATACTGTGATTCCAATTTGATTAGAGGTTTGTAAACCAATATATAAAATAAGAATGAATAGGATAGACTGGAATAGGAACAGGCAGGAAACTCACAAAAGTTTTTGGAGACAATTTGCCAAAATGTTTATAGCAATTTCCTCTGAGTGTAAAATCAGAAACTTTAAAAATATGTACTTCCTGTTTTTTCTGATTTCTCTACTGTGAACATATATTACATTAATAATTTCAAAATGTCAGTTTACTCATGTATATGTTTCATAAGTGTTTATTGAGTACTTGCATGTCAGGCATTATGTGAGTGTTGAGGATAAAGTCATAAATAACACAGACCAGGTTCTTACCTTTACACAGCGTAGAGCTTAGTGTTGAAGACAATAGTCAACCTATAATTACGCACATAATGATTTAGTCCTAATAGGCATTAGTACTGTGAGGCAAAACATAGATTGTTGTGTGAGCATAAACTAGGAGTACCTAACCTAGTCTGGGGAGAATCTCAAAAGGCTGTTTTGAGGAGTTAGTTCAAACCGGGAACCTGACATATCCTAGTGGCTCAGGTGTTAAGCCTGTGCCTGGGGCACAGTCCACACATACAGATTCGCATCCCAGGGCCACAGGGGAACAGCTGAAATAGACAACTAAATAAATAAAATGCTTCTTCCTCCTCTAGCTTCCTGCATGCTGCCTGCCGACCTTCTTTCCTCTTTTAAAAAAAACAGTACTCTCAAAGCTGAATAGAAAGTCTTGAAAAGACATCCGAGCAAAGGAGTGGCACTGAGACAGGAAGGAGTTTGGCATGCTAGGTGAACTGAAAAGAGGTCATTCTTTGTGCAGAATGAAGCATGTCAGGGCCTCTTCACCAACTGCAAGTGCATCCCACCCACTTCCCACATCCTGGTGCTCTTGGGGATAACCAGAATTGGGTTCTATTCCCAAGATAATTCTGTTCTGGAGGAGATTCTAGGTCTGGTCTCAGTCCAGACTAGATTTCAGGTTCATTCACCTCCAGGCACCTTGGCTTCTGACCTGATAATCACTGAAATCACTGTGCTCCTGAGTGATAGCCCTTTTTACGCTCTCTCCCCTCAGTCAGTGACAAATGACTGAGTGTGGCTTTCTTATGTTAGTAAGAGCCACAACTGAGAAATAGAGGCCAATTGGAGAAGTATCAGTTACATATTCCTTCCTATTGTCTGCAGAGTGGTTGGCTTAAGATTTTTTTTTCTTGCATTCTCAAGTTATTTTCTTAGCTATTTCTTTTAGTGTACCACAAGTATGTTTATTGTTTTTTAAGCCATAATCTAACCAGAGTGATGAAAGAGTAAGCACAGAAATGCTCTATCACTTTGCCAGTGTTTCAGTAGAACCAATAAAGACACCATTAAGTTGAGAAGGAGATATCAGCACAGGAACTTAGTACTAATTTGCTGAGCCTTAGCAGATTAATGGAAGACATTAGCTGATTGATGACTATTAGCTGAAACAGACACCAACAATGATTTTTCAACTAACATTATTTCTCTTGAAAACTGCAACTTGGCTTGCACTGACTCTGGAGTTGATCTATTGTGTGTGTTTGGCCTCTCAAGAATGAGGGAACATTATGATTTTATTTACATCTCTCCCTGAGCGGATTTACACACACATATGCACATCTACCCTCCCCCTTCAGGGATCTGGGAGTGTATTAACTAAATGATCCTTACTTTCTGTAGGGTACAAACTGTGGCTTTGGTAATTGGTCTTGATTGTTGCGTTTAGAAGGCCGGGGAGCATGGTAATTCTAGCCTCCAGTTCTCTGCTCAAAAACGTGCACTGCCCAGTACATGTTAATTCATTTTAAAATGTTAGAAGTTTGAGGGATCTCATTGTTCTTTTACTCTTCTGTGTATATGATTTATTTTGCAGGAGCATAAATCAAAACATATTCTTGGAACATTTAAGATCTCTGTAAGGTATTTTTTGTGCTTATCCTGGAAGTATAGAATACTTTGTATACCAGAGCTAATGACAACAGATCTTTTAGTGTTTCTGTGTTATAGCAATCGCCACTGGGCAGACAGCTGCCAAACATCTTGCAATTAATCTGATGCACGTTGGCTTTCGTATTCTTTTTCTTTCAGAACAAATGCCCTGAGGTAGAAGAGTTGGTCTTCAGCCATTTTGTGATCTGTAATGACACACAGGAGACACTGCGGTTTGGCCAGGTGGATACTGATGAAAATATTCTACTGGCGAGTCTCCATAGTCACCAGTACAGCTGGCGTTCTCACAAATCCCCACAGGTATTTGAGAAAAAGTCTTATAGACACAGCGATTGTTAAAGCTGGGGATTCATTTCTTCTGCATTTGTGTGCCTGTGTCCCATTATTTCCCTTTTTTAATTCTCCCAGTGGAACGGTCTCCAGTTTAGCATGGGAGCTGGCGAAGCAGCATTGTGTGATGATTACAAGGCTAGAATGTAGACCCGAAGTACATAGGTTTGGGTCACGGGCCTGTGTTGATTTACTTTCTGTGCCTCAATTTTCTTATACATGAAATGGGGATAATAATAGTGCCTCTGTCATAGTGTTATGAGGACTAAATGAGTTAATATGCTTAATGTACTAGAATAGTGCTTGATACACTGTAAGCATTATGCATGGGATATTCACATTCAGTCACTTTTTCAGATTTCTCACTGTGTGTATACTCGGTGCCAGGTATGTGCTTGGCACTGGAAATTCAGACAGGGAAGTCACAGTCCTTGCTCTCCAAGGACTGCTGATAATCTGTGATAAAGTGAGCCCAATGACTAATATGTCCAAGGGAGCACTGAGAAAAGACATACCAAAGGATGTCTGTTTTCCAAGTAGTATAATTTCATTTTCCTGTCACTTTAAATGGGAATAATTAGAGGGATGTGCCCTGCAGGAATAATATGAGGATGAATTAAATGCAAAGATGTGATCTTAAATGAGTAAAAGAAATCCTAGGATGTATTCTCAAGAATAATGTATTATTTCTAAAACTCTGGGTAATAAGGAAACTACTGTCTGCTTGTGATTAAAAGAAAGTCATTAGATTAGAGAACAAGTTTTCCCATCTGGCCTATAGACCAGCTTCAGAATATGTTAGACCCTCAGGCTCCCTCTTGCTTTGTTTTTTCCCAGCAGCTACATTCTAATTTTTTTTTACTTGCTTTTTCATCATATGGACACACTATTAGTATAAAATTTTGAAAAGTAACTACAATACAATTTTTCTTAAGTACAAGTACCTACTTCTAGGTAATATGACAGGGCACTTAAAACTACATAAAGCCTTTTCAATAAAAGTTGTTACAAACATTTCTCATATAGTATATTGCATTCATGTTTTCAGAGTGAATAACATGCTATTATTTTCTAATGCTTTTGAGAAATTTCCATCTTAGTGTTTAAGTTGTTTGCCCCTTATATCATAGTCTAGTGGCTTTTGTTCTTTTTTTTTTTTTGGTACAAAATTATTTTTATTGGTTTTTTTTGTTATTTTTCTTATAATTGAAAAAAATGAAAACATAGATATAGATTTCCCTCCCCCCCCAAAAAAAAAAGAACACTGATAATTCTAACTACTAATTCCAGAGATAGGCCATGTTAATACTGGTATAACCTCTTACATCTTTAAGATTTCCATGGCAATTACATTCTCAGCAGTGAGCTGCCGGTGGCAGGAAAGAAACCTCTGAGCAAAGTGAATTGTGTGCATTCACAGCTGCAGACCTTAGCGAACAGAAAGCAAAGCAGAGGAAGCTCCCTCACAGTCATTTTAGAATGTACAGACTACCGTGTCCCTCAGTGATCCTCAAGGTACTCTGGACACTGAAACCAGGAGGGGAGGGAGATGATAAAAACCACTGACTCACAGGTGTGGAGTAACACTAGTCTTCATGTTATGGATGTATAGTTTCTGGATAAGAAGGTCAACAGGAAAGAAGAATAGACAACCCCCTCTATACCTTTCATAGTTATACTCTAGAACTTTTTCAAAGTCTTTTTGTACTTACTACTGGTTTTGTTTTCACAGCAGCCCTGTGTAGTTTGTGTTTGTTATGACTGTTTTATAAAGAGACAAATACAGATGTTAAGATAGACAGTAGTAGAGCTGAGTCTGAATACCATTATCTTTTGATTGTCAATATGGGATTATTGCCACAAACTGCCAAACTCTCCTAGGTTTTGGCAGCATTATTTGTCTCTTAGAATATTCAAGTGGTGAGGTTTCAAAGGGCTGAGAAACCACTAGTATAACACTCCACACTTAAAGCTAGACCAATATGGAATTCTTAGTCCAAGTATGAATCCTTGCAAAACCTGAACTGCTGCATTACCAAAAATAATAGGAAATTTTTTTTCGTGACAAATTGGGAACACTAGACAGGTATCTATTAAACTGTTTTCCCTTTTAATTTGTAACTACATCTTCTGGATACAAATTTTAAGATGAGCTGCAGTCAAAATCTTTAGTTTAAAACTTAGATCACAGTTGTTAAAAAGAAAAAACCATGTCTCTTACTATAGCTAGGTACATATGCTGAAGGAAGTATGTTTGGGGACTCTCTGAAGCCAGAGGTCTTAATGGGCCCAGAGGGTCTTCATGGAATTCCTTACATCCACAGTTGTGAATCTGTGTCCTAATGAGAGGTTACATCTGAGAATCAGAAAAACTAGCCACTTAAGCTTCAAACTGCACCTGGACATAGTCAGAGACTCGCAAGTGAGCAAACTGTTCCTTTTTCCAGACTCCAAGTCATATCCTGCATTGCCCAGCAGGCTTGGTTTTAGGAACATTGTGTTTATGCTACCTTGGGTGTTAGTCAATTCATAGTCTCAGCGAGGATTTCTAAAGTTTATAGAACTTAACTCCACTAAACAACGTAGCTTATATTGCAGAGATCAAGAAAGTGGCAATGACACCTGGAAAGGTTTCAAAGAGGTCAGCATATCTCAGAACCACACAGGAGGTTGCTAACAACAGTGAGTCCCAATAGGATGGGAAGAAACATTGACAATTCCAGAAACCCAAAGCTGAAAAACCTTTTAGAATTGAAAAGTTATGAACTCCTTATAGTTTCTAACAAATGCTTCAAGACAGACTCATTTAAATGCATGATATCCAACAACTGCTTCTTGCCCAAACAAACAAAGGAAGAACGAAACTATTTCCTAGGGACTAATTGAACATACTCAGCTGCACAGTCATGTATGCCACCACAAAGTGCCCTTAAATATCCTAATTCAGTCACCTTCAGACCTCAGGTTAATTGAGAATTAGTCTTCAAAGAAGTACTTCACTATATGAAATTTAATCTAGTGACTGAAAGGGTAAGTGTATTGACTCTTCCTCCAGAATAGTGGGAGTATGTGTAGCAACAGAATTAAGGGAAGCTTTTTTAATTTAGCAAAGCCAAGTATATTGACATTTCCATCAAGTAGTAAGATTGGTGTATAGGTGCTCAAGTTAACCTTTCTGATTAATAGCTCTATTGTCTAATTAAAATGCTAGGATTAAGAATGCCCGGGTGCGCCCTGGTGGCCTCGTGGTCTAGTACACCTGCGAGCAGTCCCACGTACATCCCAGGGTCCAGGGTTTGTGACCTGGGGCAGGGTGAACAGCAAACGTGAACGACTAAATAAAAATAAGTAAAAGTTCTTCCTCCTCTTTTCCTTTCCTTCCTATTTGCCTACTCACCTTCATTTCTGCCTGTACCTTTCCTTAAAAAAAAAAAAAAGAATGCCTCTACCTTGTACATAAGAATGAATTTACATTTCCCTTTACCTCAAAACACGCACAATTAATAGATTATGCATTATTTTTAGAACTGCAGAAGTCCAGGCAAGGCCAAAATGGGCTCTCGACAGAGTGATTGAAAATGGATTCTCAAAAATGGATATAATATAAATTTTCATAAGCTCGTGGAAACTGGCAGATATTTAAAGATGCAAAGTGTAGCAAACCAAGAATTAATTTTGAAAAGCAAAATTCATGGGAAATACCCATTTTAGCAACTGAAGAATAAATCACGCATTACTTTAGAACAAATATTTTTCTGTATAGAGCCAGATAGTATTTTTGCCTTCCAAGGCCATAGCATCTCTGTCATGGTTATTCAGCTCTGCATAAAAGCAGCCATAACAAACGAATGTGACTGAAACTTTATTTCTAGACAGTGATATTTTAATTTCAATAGTTTTACACCTCATGTAATTTTCTTCTTCTTTGGATTTTTTTCAGCCACTTAAAAGCAGGAAAACCAGGATTCACTCACAGACTCACAGGACACAGGGCACACCCAGTCTGGCCCACGAATCATTTCTTGGCAGCCGCAGCCTTAGGTCTCTCAGTGGACAAAATTCGATAGACTGAAGGTTTTGTAGTCAGTTGTTTTCACTCTTCCTCTAAGTAGCAATCCTATCATGTGAAAACTTGGTAAAATATTTCAAAAATTATGGAAATTGACAGTTGATATTTTAAAGCTAGCCCTTATGTAATCAATCTATACTCACCAAATAGCAGTAAAGTATTTTTATTTATGTTCTGGGCCTCATCAGTGTACAGACAGAAAGTAGAAATATTTTAAGTTGATACCTGATCATTTTCCCTCTTGTCTAAAGGGAAAGTAACAGATTTTCAGTACTTATGGTAGTTCCAGTCAGTTGTCAGTTTCATTAACGAAACTAATTCTTATTCAGCTACCACCCTCCATCGCCATGTACATAAGGCATGTGTACACATCTATCTGGAGAAGGAGCACATTCCTTATTGCCACAGTCAATTTGAAAAGCAGATTTGAGGAAGCAAGGAAATACTCTTTATTGACAAAGTTGATCAAACTGATATTTTTTAAGTGTTTGTATATGCTTTTACATTATATTACATTTGGTACATGTTGGACTTTTATTTAGAAAGGGCAAGTGAAAAGACTATTCCACACTGAAGGTACAAATGAAATTGATATTTTCTTTCTAGAAACAATTTGATAATCATCAGAATTATTTGAATAATCATAACCTTTGACCCAGTAAATCTCCTACTAATAATCTTTCAAGAAATAATACAATTAAAACAAAGATTTATATGCAAGTTTTTATCACAATTTTATTTATAGTGCAAACAATTCAAACCAAAATTTTTCATTTAAGGAAGTAGTGAAGTAAAACCTTGTATATCTATAAGATGAACTATTACAAAACCTCTAAATTTTTATTTAGAAGAAATGCTACCATATACGCAGAAAAACAGAAAACATGTATATACACTAAATCTATATGTACATATATGTGCATATATATACACATACACACACTGAGAGTATGATCTTAATAATATAAGAACAAATTCAACGACAGCTACTGGAGAGATAATGTCAAAATGCTTGGTTGCCTCTGAGTGGTGATTTAAAGTGATATTTTTGCATTGGATTACATTCATATATATGCTTCTTAACGTTTTTAATAAGGAGTATAGGTTATTAAATCAGAAGTTAAGTATTAGCCTTGAAAAATTACATACAGTCTAAAATATAGGAATTTGTAATGCTAAGTGGAACAGTGGCAAGTATAATATATCCAGACTCATTATCTTTATCACTTCTCATATTGCAATAATTTTTCTCAGTTATTCTCTTTGTTACAGCTTTCCCTACCCCGTCATATCTTGAAGACTGTACCTCAAGTAATTTTTCTTAAGTTATGTTTTGTTATAGAACTTTCCTTTCCAAAAATCTTCACACCCTTCCTCATCCTTTAGTAAATGATTCCAAATTACCTGGCATCCAAAGACTGACTCAGTCTCTCACAAGCCCTTTTCTCTGCCATTAGTTCTCTCTATTTATATAGTCTCCCTCCCTCTCATTAATTTTTAATCAATACATTTTCAGTTATTGTGTAACTGTAATTAGATATGTACATTCTACTAAGGAACTTATCTAATGAGGGAATCAGAAAAGTAAATAAATTACTAGAGACATGGTCAGTATCTACCAGGATATTACTATAGTACTTTAAGACAGGAAGAAATGATGACCAACTGAATTAAAACACCTAATAATCAGGAGAAGAAAACTAAGAGAATCAAGAATTAAAATCAGTTGCTTCTGGACATGGACAAAATTTTGATGGGAACTCAAAATGTTTCCATATTAGCGGATGGGAATCTGGCAAGACTTCCTGGTGGAAGGATATTTGTATTGAATTTCAGTGTTTAAGAGTCCTAGCTAGGTCAGTGAAGTGAGGGTGGCAGTGTTGTTCCAGTTAAAGGAGCCAACATGTGTGAAAGCCACAGAGGCATGAAACAGCATGGAATGGTGGGAGAGCTTGACTAATCCAGCTGCAACGTAGAGTTCATGTGAGGAACTGCACCAGGGGAAAGTAGGTTAATGTCATAAGGGCCCTTGTATGTTGTGCCTAAACTCAATGCTGTCTTGAGGCAATGGTAGCATAAAGGCAAGACAATCTACATACATGGAGAAGTCAGAGTCGGCTTTCCATAAGAGACTGGATTTAAATAATCAGTAGAAATTGACCCATTAGACAGTAGTGAGGGAACACACCAAGCAGAACCAAGGATTTATATGTTATAAACAGCAAGTCATGACCAAGGGAATTCAGGTTTTGTTCAGAGTAACTTAGATGTAAAAAAAAATGCATGTCTTGCACAGATTTATACTTGTACAGTGGCTCATAGGGTGGTGGTGGTAAAATGCCCTGATTGGTAGGGTTGGCCAATTTCCATTGTGTAGATATTCCTACCACAACTGATTTCACACTACCAGTAATTTAAGAAGCAGCTCACAAAATACCTGAATATTTAGGCATTGTGTTTCACACACAAGTATGAGTCAAATCCATTACAGCACTGTTTGAAGGGGTTATGTTCTAAAGAGTCTGGCAGTCCATTCTGAAGAGATATACCTGTATGTGATGGGCAGATTATGGTTGCTGAAGGCTTTTAAGTAAAGGAGTACCAGGAGCACAGTAGCATTTCGGAAAGATTGCTGGGGTGTGATACACTTGGAAAGACAGTGTAGAGAAGACTGAGAATTCAGGACTAATTTGGACACTGCTGCGTAGTCCAGAGGTGAAAGAGACGATAGTATCTAAACCAATAAATGCTGTAAAATCTCTGGATTATAGACAAAGGCAGGCAGATTTGGTAGCAGAATCAAAACTTTAAGCAAGTAATCTGTACAGAGTGAATGCACCCCCTTTTTTTAATGACTTTACCATGAGGCAACTGCAGTTATGTGGCAATACAAGAAAGGTCCATCATTTCTGACCCAAGGTACCAGGAGAAAGGGTTTAGCAACCAAGGCTGCTAGGGATTGAGGAGAAAGCCTTGGAAAAATGAAAGCCAGAAAAAGGGAAAAGAATATTTTTAAATTTGACCCAGTTGTCAGCCGATCACTGAACCACATATGTATGGGCAGACTACACCCAAGGCTTGAAGCACAGAACTAACCAGCACTGCCACACACCCAGGTGTTAGTTTTCAGTTTGAGTCTAAAGTTAATTACCTGTTAAATCAAAATTCTTTGAAGCAATTGTTGAAGAATCCAGAGTCTCCATAGCATAACATTTACAGAGTCTACCATATATCCCAGAATTACTTTAATGTATCTCAAGAATCTTTAAAAAAAAAAAAAAAAAGTTACTCATTTTCAAAGGAAAGGTAAATGATTGATGCCAACTCAAAGATGATCCAGAGGTTGCAATCATCAGACATATACTTTAAAGCAACTATGCCAAATATAAAAGACTTTTATAGATATAATTAAAGTCCCAAATTACTTAATTTTTAATTAATCAAATAGATAATTGTAGGTAAACCTGATTGAATTAGTTTAAAACCCTAAAAGAGGACTACATCCATTCTGTAAGGAGAGCCATAGTTTCCTGCTGGCCTTGTAGAAGCAAACCGCCATATTGTGATTACATGTGAGGGGACCATGCGGCAAGAAGCTGTGGGAAACCTCCAAGTCCTGGGGGGAGCTGCCAGTGCCAGTCATTATGAAGTCAGGCCCTCATCACAGATCCAGGGAGTAAATTCTGCCAATAACTTGAGGAAGACTGGAGTGAATTCTTCCATATTAAGCCTCCGGACATACCTGCAGCCCACCTGACCCCTAAACTACAGTCTTTTGAGACCTTGAGCAAATGACCCAGCTGAGCTGTGCTTAGACTCTGGCCCAAAGACACTATAAGATAGTAAAAATGTGTTGTCTTAAACTGCTAAATTTGTGGTAATTTGTTGCTTAGCATTAGAAATATAATACAACATGACAGAAGATAAAGGTCAGTTGAAGATCAAGCAATAAATATCATACAGCCTGAACGAGAGAGAAGAAAGATTCAAACAAAATGAATAGAACTCCAGGGACCTATGGGACATTTTTAAATATCTAATATTTGAAGAATTATAATCTAAGAATGATAGGAGAGAGAAAATAGGACACCCTCCCAAAAGAGAAAGAATATGACCACAAATATGCCCAAATTTTTTGAAAGATAGAAATTTATAGACCCAGGAATCTCAGAGAAACCCCAACAGGATTTTCCAAGAAAATCACACATAGCCGGTTCGTAATAAAACTACTGAATATCAAAGATGAAAAAATCTTGAAAGCAGCCAGAGAAAAATGATGCCATATCTACAGGGGAACAACAATTCAAGTAACTATAGACTTTGGTGTAGTTAAATAGAGTCTAGAAGACAGTGGAACAAAATCCTTAAAGAATAGAGAAAACATTAAGATTGGTAGAAGTCTGTTTGGAAGATATTTGGGCGGTTATAATCACTAGGCTTTAGTTATTGATCATAGAAGAAAGGAACCTATTTTGACTCTCAGGTTTCAGACTTGGGTAACAAATCAGTAGTGTTGCTATTAACCAAGACAGAGAACTGACTGGGACAGTGTTTTTGAAGCAGAGGGTGAGGCAGCATGTGAGAGCATAGGAAGATGATCCTAAAATCCATTTTATACACATTGAATTTTAGGTTACTTTAGAGGGCAGGAAGGGTAATGTATTAGGAAAAGCACAAACATGAAGTCATATATACCTGGGTTTCACTCCTAAGCGTTGTTAGCTCTGTAAGTTTTGGAAGTTTCAGGTCACCCTGGTGGCTTAAGTATTAAGCCTGTGCCTGGGGTGCAGTCCACATACAACCCAAGGACCCAGGTTTGTGGCCTAGGTTCAGGAGGAACACGTAAAATGAACAACTAAATAAATAAAAATTCTTCTTCCACCTATCTTTTCCTTCCTGTCTGCTTCCTGCCTTTACTTTGCTTTAAAAAAAAAAAAAATTAGGAAGTTTCTTAATCCCTTGGCACTTCAGTTTTCTCTTCTGCAAAACAGATTTGTCAGTATTCAATGAAATAACATTGATAAAGTATCTTGTAAAGATGTCAACTCTCTATAGCCAAAGGTTCCTTTCTTTCCTTTTTTCCTTTTTAAAGACACCTAAGTGGCCATGTAGCGTAGGCAAAGTGAATTTACACATCTGGAGCTCCAAAGAGCAGTATCTGACCTTGAGGTACAAATGTGGCCTATCAGCAGTAACCAGAAATAAATGAGAATGCCCCAGGAGAAAGAACTAAGGAAGAGGACTTTGTGAGTTATCTCTTGCTGCAAAACAATGTGCAGTGGTAGTACAGACATAGAAGAATTGCTATAGACATAAGGACCAACTAGGAAGATTTAGAGGTTAGGAGAATGCGACCCATTGAGGAGGAATAAGGTGTGAGGAAAACCAAGACATAGTAGGAACACTAGGACATAGTGATGTTCAAAAAGCCAGGAAAGGACGCTATCCGAGCTATAGAATTACATGAGACAAGAAGTAAAAAGAAAAGAACATTGTATTTGATAGTTGGATAGGTAATCGACGGTTCAGGTAAAACATTTTCAGTGACAAGATAGTCAGATTGAAGTAACCCTTGGAATGAGAGGTGAGGAAATAGAGAGGATGAACATGGTTTTTTGCTTTTTTGTAATCTTGACTGTTAATAAAAGTTGTAGAGTCAAACAACGGTTTTAAATAGAAAAAAAGTAGGTGTGTTCATACATGAGAAGAAATAAATAGCAAAGAAGTTGATGGTGCAGAAGAGAGGAAGAATAACTAATGGCATAACATCTTAGGAGAGACAAGGAAGGAATCCACATCACAGGAGGCTTTCATAGTGATTTGTCACATCTAATCCTGTTTCTTTCTCCTAATAGGTATTCAATAAATGTTCACTGAATGAATAAATGTTGAGCGTTCTCATAACATTTCTGACATTTCTCAACATGATTTAAACCTCTAATTATTTTAACAATATGAAAATTATCTATGATATCCTTGACATCATATTGGATGCTGTTGTATATACTTCATACATGCATAAAAACTAGGTCCTCTGACCTCAGACTGTGTGCTTCAGTCTACCGCCAATGCAGTTGGACTCTCAATTAATAGTTCTTGGTCTCCTCTCCCTCCACTCTTGACCTCCCAGTAGACTCTAAGAAAAACTATCATTACAAAATAAGAGAAAGCTACAGAAGGGGACTCACAGTATACTTCTTCATATGGAACCAACTTTTAGACTCACACGCATGACCAACTCTTCCCACCTTTGTTTAATCTTTGTATTTATTTCATGAAATATTCCTCTTGTTTGTCATAAACTGGAAATACATAGTACAGTTCCAAAGTATTATAGATTTAAAGTAGACCTCAATTACAAGTTAAATTTACCTTATGTTGTCTCTTTTTCTAATCCTGGAAATCGTTTTCCCAGAAACCTTACTGTTGTGTAGGGCACAGCTGTCCGTAGCGGATCCATTTGGGGAGGAGAGATTGTATGTCTTTGCTCCCCCGTACAGTAACAAGCTTCTTTTTATTGTTGCTGAAATAAAGATAGCTAAAATCGAAAGTGAGATAAACACTTCTTGGGACCATCTGGCAAGGATTTTAATCCAAAATATTCTGTAAACACTTGACTCCATTTAAGTACCCAGGACCTACTGTTCAGTGACCATGAACTGCATTTTTTTAAGCCCTAAATAATTGAAATAATGGAAGACAAGATCCATGGACTTAGTCCCTTTACCTTTCTCTCTTAAAATATTTTTTGTTTCATAAGAGATTCCAGGAAACTTAAATTCTCCAAAGAAGGTTATAGTGCCTTATGAAGTCACCGGTAGAAATAAATGGGGCCTTAACAGCTTAGGTTGTAAAGTAGCTGGTAGATAGACCATATTTGGAATTTCTTCATTTTCTATTGGGAAATGCATTTGTCTATTTACATCAGAGGTGGAAATAATGGGATTGCATTTTCTTTTTCCTGTATATTTCAAAGTTTCTTGGTGAAAATAGTTTGTAGTATGACCTACTGAAGACTTTTAAAATCTTTCACAAAAAAAAATGACAAAGATAGGATTGTGATAGGGCACTTTATCCTGTCCCAGGACTGACTTCTGGAGTTTTGTACAAGCTTGCGTGAAAGAGAATGACTGGGGATTATTTCAGCTGCTAAGCACTCAGAGGAATGATTGCTGGTGCTGCTAATGGTCTCTCTGTCCCTCCTCTGGCAATAAATTTTAGTTATTGAAATATAGCTCTGGAGAAAAATGTACTGAAGATTCCTTAAGCTTTTTACAAGACACTCAAAGGCTTTTCACAAGCCAGCCTCTGCAAATGTGAATTCTTGATGTCTAAACATAAAGGTCCTTTACTGAACTAATTTTAAATGTGATTTTTAATATAGAATGCTTGGAGAAAGGGAATGCAGCTGGGCCATTAAAGCATGGTATTTTGCCATTTTTAAGTAATGGGAAATACTGATTAAGCATGTTATAAAGATTTCAGTGTACATAATGTGATTGTCTTTAATCATAACCTATTACCACTAGTCTGTCTAACAAAAGCATTGAGTCTTATTAAAGACACTGGCATACCTATTATACTGTGGCACTTTTTAATTATTTCCATGCTGAACAGGATATTGAAGAGCTTATTATCTAAAGGTCAGAATAATGCCCAAGACATGGCCAAGCCCAATGAGTGTCAGATGCATGGAATGTTAGATGACTTCATAGTTATGAAATTATTTCATTTCTCATGATAATTCCTGACTTGCCAAGTTAGTGAATTTTAAGAACTCTGAGAGCAGATTTTAAGATAAATGTGAAATAATCCATACTTTTGGAGTCAGGGACTTCCCTTCAGGCATTAGTTCATATTTGACTTGCTTGACTTACACTTGGGGATAGAATGAGTTAGGACAAGGTCTTAGATACCACATTCCCTAACTGGGAAAGAAAACCCACTTGCACAACTTTGGCTGGCTCATGTTTCTTGTTACACAGGCACTAAGAAGCAGCGGCTGCCATTAAATACTTTATTTAACCTTTACAGAAATGTTTTCTTAGTATGGCAAGAATGTTTAGTTAAATAAAATAAATAAGTGTAAAAATTTTGGATTTCTTTTCTATCCATCTGTTGCCTTTTTTGTTTTTGTTGCTAATTAAAAAAGGGAATAGCTATTATAACTCTCTAAATTGCCATGATGACTAAAAATAAAGATTGCATGAAATTACTTGATCTTTTCTTGGGACACATGTTGGCATATCTTCTATTTTACATTAAACTCATCTTTCCTAAGTGACAAAATTTACATTTTACAATGGAGAACTTTTTTTTTAAAAGGCAAGAATGAAGGAGAACAGAGATAGGCAGGCAGGAATGGAGAGGAGGAAAAAACATTTATTTTATTTAGTTGTTCATCTGGGCTGTTCCCCATCCCACCCCACCTTGCCCCAGGGAAGAGAATCCAGGTCCTTGGATGTATGTGAGCTGTGTTGAACCTCTACTCCACCAGAGTGCACCTGGAGAACAATTTAAAAGAAAAATTTTTATTCAAATTTTGGGTAAATTTCTGTTTTGTTTATATTTTTTAGTTAGAATGGTTTTCAAACAAACAAGCAGTTTGACTCAAAAACAGAATATTTATCTAAATCTGAATGACTTTTCAAGCAATATCTCCAGTTTCTTATCTTGTTGGCTCTCATTTCTTGGCACATCTAAATTATTCTTTATTATTTCCATACAACACACTCTTGTCTACTGAAGAGTTGCATCCAGCCAAGACCACGATGATCATTGACTTTCATTCTGTCGAGAGAGTATGTCTACACTGTATCAGAATGTCCTGGCTATTAGTACAACTCGGTTAAGCAGTTGGAGTTTTTCTTTATTTAATCGTTTAAAATTAAAATGTGAAGTATTTGATAGCTTATAGACAGACCATCCTTTTCCTTACACACACATAAATATCAAATTTCTCTGCATTTTCACTTTTCAACTCTTTGTGGTGGCATTAAGAGTAAATAGTCACCTAATTCTGAATGTAAGGTAGCGATTAGTGTCACAGCTTATGTTGTTTTCAGTCATGAATCATTTAACTGTAGGGAAAACCACACCCTTTAGAAACACGAAAACAATGCATATATGTAATATTGAAAAGTGACCTCTTTAAAACAAATCGTTATATCATTTCATCCATTTGAATTATACATTTATATCTGATTGCTAGTTTTCAAAAATATTATGCATAAAATTATTTTTTAATATGAGTGGATTTGTCATTAAATTTTTTTGCAAAAATTTTTGTGAAGTAAATTATTTGTTGCTAATTTACATAAATTAAATTTGGATGATTTTTAGCAGAGAATACCACTACTAAGCATCCCATTGTTTTGTAGATAATGTATAAATCAAAAGTGCCACTATTATTCACCCTACTCTTAACTTATTTTCCTCTATGTAAACTTCAACCAGAGATTGAATAGACTAATGCCTGAACAATGAAAAAACAAAAATAAATTATTGAATTTATGTTTATATTTATGAAAATTTTTTTTTCATTTTATAAATATTCTGTGACTTGACAATATATTGTTTTATAATAACTATTTCTTTTTTATACTGTTATGTACATTTTAGGATAATGATTATAGATATCTTGAAATATTGATTAAACCTTAATGTTTGCTAGAAGTGTGTGACATTTTACATCCTATTTATCCATAGAAATTAAAACAATTTATTATAAACTACACAATGAAATGACGCAGTGCATGGTTTTAAAGCTATGAAGATAATAGTACAAATTATGGATAACATGATTTCAAACAGCACAGCAGCTGCATCCTTGTCTTACTCGGCTTTAATGGCTTTAATGCTTCAATCCCTAGTGTTTATTGATGATAGATGTTCCCAGGTAAAACAGTACTTGCAAACCTAAGACTTCACTTCCTCTTCAAGTATCTGCACACATGCTTCTTGACTGCTCAAGACATATTAAAATAATGGTTTTCACTCCATAGTAACTCTTTCCTTTCCAGGATCAAAATTCAGTGGTTCCATTTCACTTATGATCAAAGCTATTAGAGGAATGTAAGCTGATGATTTTATAACCTAAAGTTAATTTTCCAAATTACATTCAGTAAGTGGTACAAATAGCTTACCCATAACTTGCTGTTTTTATGGCTTATTTTGTAATGCAATCAGTGTTCTTTGTAGACATTAATTTTGCACAGAAAGAATCACTTCAAGGTACATTGTCACCTGCTTTTGTTTATCAGAAATAACAATCCTGTATGTTTTTACTCTATTGAACTTGTCTTTTTTCATGTTATTTCTTTAAGTAAGTAAAATAAGCCCTTTGGTCAAGCTTTTTTTTTAACCTCCCCAAGCAGAACACCTCTGGAGTTTTACAGCAGTTTTTTTCCCTCCTCTCAGGAAACTTTACATTATAATTTTTCTGGTTGAATATGTTTCTCCCACTATATTGTGATAATTTTCAGTGTAAGTAATGTGTCTCATTCATCTCTATATCCAACAGGTGTAGTAGTTAGTTGACTTATAGTAATATTTAATAGCTATAGGTTCTAAAAAGTATCTACTAAATTGGAAAAAAAGAAAAGAAAACTATTGCCCTAGGGGGAAGACACAAATAATTACTCTAAACTGCTCCAGAAATCACATGAATAAGTAATATAGCAAGCCAGACCCTGTGGGAGGTGCTATGAAGGCTACAGAGATGAACTGAGGATCGTGTCAGTCTTTTAGTAAAGTGCCAGCAGTGCACATGGAAAAGCTGTGACACTGGCTGGGACATGTGGGGAGACTCATGCAGGAGACGATATGAGTTTTTAAAAATAGAAAAGTATGATTTCCTTTTATTTGAATTGAAGGATCTGCATGCTTTCTGTTAGACCTTTTCATTTTAATAGCACTCATTTTTATCAGATTACGAAATACCTATTTATAATATGAAATTTGGAAATTACATGAAAGCACACAAAAAGGAAACAAAATACCTAATCCCGCAACCACAAGATAAACACTATTAGCATTCTGGCATCTCTCTAGCCATTTTCTCCCTTAGGAATAGGTGTATATACTTTTCGTTGCTTTTCTAAAAATGGGCTGCACTTACCTTTTGTAACATGCTTAATATAATCTATCACTCACTAGTATTATCATCTTTTTGTATTGTTTATTTTTTCAAAGACTTGAAAGTATTCTACTTTTCATACTACATAAGTATGGTTAAGAATAGACAACCCCAACGAAATTTACAGGACACAAGAAGCGCTGTTGGGGCGGGGGCGTGGAAAGGAAGGAAGTGGGAGCAAGGTGGTGGCAAGAACACTGGAACCTGGAGGGGGGTGTGGTGTGAAATACACACAGACAGAGGTGCTGTTTCAATATCCTAAAGGCACGTAAAATGTAAGCAAAATAATAAAATTATTATATATTAAAAATAAAAGAATAGAGGTTATGAGTAAACACACCTCAGTTCTAATCTTATTCTTTGCCCTCCCAGCACTGAGGCCCTGAACAAGTCACTCCATTTCCCAGCACTTATCCCAGAGTTTGGCATGTAGTGTGTGTCTAATAAAATATAGCTGTTATTGTTTTTACACTGTTTTTAGCCAATTTCCAAGTATTGCCAAATTTTCATTATTAAAACAATGCTGGCATTAATATACATCTAGGTAGATCTTAGCTCATATCTATAATCATTATATTACAACAAATTTCTCTGTAGAATTGATGAGTCAATGAGTATCTGAAAATAAGAATTTTGATCCAAGGATTAACTTCCAGGTACAGTTTACATGCTAACCAACATTCTGTGAGTGTGCCAGGTTTTCATCTTTGGATGGCGTGGTTCTATGCTCATTGCACAGTATTTGTGCCCTTCTTTGAATTCAGTCTTAAGTCATCAGTGTCCAAGATTTTTACTAGGAAAAATTCCATTTATTTCCACTTCATCATTCTTTTAGGTGTGAGATTGTGTACTGCACTGTAAAAGAACTTAATTTTCACTCATGACACCCAGAATATCATGGGGGTGTCTTTACTCTTGACACTTCACTATCAATTTTGCAATGTCTGGACTGTGAATCTGAAGGAGCATATGGACTCATACTGTTTGTTATTCCCACAAAGCAGATCTCAAAATAGTAATTGCTTCTAAAGATTTTGATTTACTACTCATTTTAAGATATTTTATGCACAAATATCACCACTAAAATTTTCAGATATCTACTTCAGCTTATTTTTCAGTAATATTCATTTATCAACAAATGTTTTTTAATGTTTACTGTGTAATAGAGTCTCTGAATATAGGGTTAAGTTTAGAAGTTTTAAATAAATATGGTGACTAACCTTGCATATTTATTAATATATAATATATTTTCATAAAATATAATGGATATTAATAAATTCAGGGTTTAGTCATTTATTTTATGGATAGCATATTAATTTTTTTTTAATTTTCTAAAATTTCTGCAAGAAATCCAGTGGATTGGAGAAAATGCGAAGTAAGATTTTCAATTTCTTTTTAGAACATTACATATTACTGTACAATAAACTATTAAAATTAAGTGAATCTGAGTGCAAATTTTTATTTGTGATTGTTGAGTAGAAATAATCTTGATAACAGTTTTTAAATGAATCATGAAATAAAGTTCATAGTAACATATCTGATACCTTATGCATTATATTTAAGATACAGTTTAACATTTTTCTTAACTATCCCTTTCCTCTTTCTCTTCTTTGATATGCCTTATTTTCCTAGATCTCAATTTGTTTTTCTTGCCTCTGAAATCTATCAAATCTATCAGTAATTCTCTCTTAGGAAATGACTGTGGGTGGTCGTCAGAGCCGATCCCAAACACCCTAATCAGTAATTCAGGTTCAAGTTTTATTTTGTGTTGAAAAAATGAGTGGAAGACTCTATATGCTCCCATTTGAAGTCTTTAGTGGAAAGACTATGGAGTGAGTCTGGCTGCCAGCATAGAACTGAGGAAGTCTACTGGAAAAAAGGAAATATAGCCCCTTGGGACCTTCCAACAAGTGTGGTCACTATGCAACCTGCCTTGTTGCTCACTTTGAGTTCCCATTGAAAAGTTTAAGCAGAATAGTTGACTTTTTCCCCCAATGGAAAATATTAGACACTGGCTGAGTAGGCCAAAGAGAATGAAAAAACTAACTAGAAAAGACAGTGAAGTGAATCAATAAGGAAAATTTAATAGACGGGAAAGAAAACTTCCAAACTGATAAGAGAACAAAAAAATGCTTTAGGCACCTGGCAAAGGGGATAGTTATTTTTTTGCTAAGCCCATTGCTTTCTGGAGCCTGTTTCTGGCCCACATTGACTCTCATGCTGATTTTTGCAATTGTCTTACCATCCCCTCAACACTTTGCTCACCTCTCCAGGTAACTCACTCACTTCTGAATAAAGCACAGATTCAGTAGCTTAGTAAGTCAACCCTGGCCACATTCTGAATCTGCCTGTCTGACCTTATCCTTCACTTCTTTATTCATGTTCCCTTTTCTCCAGCCTGTTGAGACCTAGTTTTACCCCAAGCGTGCCTTTTAGCATCCACAGCTCAGATTGTGCTTTTGACCTGACAATATATGGTCATCTTTGCCACTTGACATCCTACATGAATGGACCTGGAGAGAATAATACTCAGCCAGAAGGAGAAAGACACATCGAATGATGTTACTCATTTGTGGTGTATAGAGATAGCAAATAAACAAATGAACTAAATTAATCTAAATGATCTAAATAAAACAAAAATAAATTGTAAAGAATGAACTAAATTAAACAATAGACTTTCAGCCAAAAAAGCTCATCAGTGGGTGCTGGAAGAGACGGGGTAGGGTAGAGGAGCAAATGGGGTGAAGGGGATTAATTCTATAGTGAAGGAATAGATGAAAGAGTGTAAACACACTGTATCATATACAGATACAGATTTACTATCACGTAGACAGACCTTAAACCTAGTTAGATATAATGCAATATTCCTTCAAAAAATCAATTTAAAAAAATCATACACAAACTCCAAAATCCATCTGCTTCATGAAGCTTTTTTAATCACAGCAGCCTTGAACAGGACTCCCTTCTCTACTCATGTGTCATGTTGCACCTCTTCTGTGATGTCTCTCATTAATTATTTGCTCATGTCTTATTTCCCCTAAATGAGCTTAAGCTCATTTCAGGGCAAAGAATACAACTCACCCTCCAGAATGCCTAGCATTTTGCTTTCCCTAAAGTACCTTAGTAATAAAAATGTGGTGTATGGAATGATAGAAATCCTGTTAAGATCAGGTTATCTAACATAAAATTCACATTTTATGTCTAATTTTATAGTTATTTAGCATAAAGATAGACACTGGAGTATTTGTTAAGTGAAGACTTTTCAGTATCTGTAGCAGTAAAATTTAGTGAGTGGTTCCAACAAGAACATAACTTCCCACCCATCTCAGTGTCCATAAGTATCTAGAGCACTGCTGTCTCATGCCCAAACCCATGACATCAGGAAAGAGGGCTAAGATTTCCTGTTAGGAATGTGATTCCTTTCCTAATAAATTATTTACATATAGTTGTTAATTATATTTAGATGTCTTTTGACAATGGACCAAACACTACAAATATTCAAATGATGCTGCATGTGGGGAGAAGTGCTATATTTTTCCTCCCACTTAGCTTTTCTGTGTGAACTAAATCCAAAAGTTTCTGAATTTTATAATTCAAAGAAAATATCTCTGCCAAACTTCTGAGAACAAAGAGTGGCCAAGTGAAACCTGACAGCATATTCCTTGGTGGCATTAAGTCATTAAAAGCTATGTACGCAGAGTGAACAGCTACCTAAAACTGAGCTCGTATGCAAATGTGAACTCTCCTCAATTAAAATTGCTTATATATACACTAAAACTTTCCTTAGACTTTATGGAATTTTCAGGGAAAATATAGGTGAGCTTGACCTTAGGTACATTGTCTCATTATTTTTTCATCATTTCCAGCTACTAGTCTCTCCAAAGAAAACAACTTCCCTGTTTCTTTTAGTTTTGTGTATATCCTGAGCTTTATTCCCAATTGCTGCTATAAAAAGCTGAAGTGGTTCCAAATACTGCTATTGTTTTTCTTTTTCTTTTTTTTTTTTTGTAACTAATATTTAGACATCAAAGATTCTCTGGTACTTTTATGTTGCAGAGTATACGTAAGACCAAATTTTCCCTAAATATATTTGCTGTTCGGGATTTTTTATTAAGCTGTTAGCCTTCTCTTTTAGAAGTCATCTGAATGGTAGCCTTTTGATTTCAAAGGATCGCTGGCAGTTGTGTCCAGGAAGAACTGGAGTGGGGCCATATTAAAAACAGGGAGAAAAGTTACATGTTCTTTTAATATTTTATTAAGATGTTTAAGAACAGCATGCCCTGGTAGAGTAGCGGTT
This sequence comes from Solenodon paradoxus, assembly GCA_004363575.1. NCBI lineage: Eukaryota > Metazoa > Chordata > Mammalia > Eulipotyphla > Solenodontidae > Solenodon > Solenodon paradoxus. Next base: position 19,715 of record RJWH01001535.1, on the reverse strand, counting down.
GGGTCAATTGCCTTTGAAGAATACTGGCCACATACCCCTGGGTTTCAGTCCCAGTTCTGGGCTCAAACAACCAATGTAAAAATAAATGGAAATAAAATAAAATAAAATTCCTCCTCTCTCTTCCTGCCTGCCTGCTTACTTGCCTTCATTGCTGCCTGCACCTTTCCTTTAAAAAAAAAAAGAAAAAAAGAAAAAACAAGCAACCAGGAAAGCCCTCTTTTAATGAGCCATCCAAAATTATATTGTGATGATCCATGAGCTTGAAATTTTTTTTAATTTAAGCATCTTACAAGGGCTCCTCCTAATGCCTAAACTAAAAAATAATCTATCAAATAATTTTTCATTATGGCAATCCCATGTAAATCCTTAATGTATTTATTTTAACAGACTATTATGTTAAATTCTATAGAATGCTTTCAAAGTTGTATTCATTCTGTTAATTGGGAAACAATTTCATGTGATTAGCCTGTGTTAGCTCTTTTAAAATTAAATATGATATGAAAAAAAACTAATAAGTTTGTATATCATATACATGATTTTCCTTAGTGTCAATTTGATTTCCTTATGCTTACTAATATATAGAACATTATTTTGCTTTAAACATGTTTCCTAGGGAAACAGTAATTGCTGTTTTAGAATGCCCCTTCAGTTAAACTGATTTTCTTAGTTGCAGTCAGTAAGTAGGAGTGGAAAAAGGAAAGCCAAGTATTACAAAAAGTGGCAATACTATGAATAAATATGAATGTGAATCAGGAAACTCAATTGGTATAAAAGTTACAATACATACTGGAAAAAAGCAGAACAAAGACATTTTCTCATATGTTCAAAACGTTAAAAGTATTTCTAATTTGATATATGTGTTCTCGTAATGTGAGTATATTAAATTAACTACATCCTCTATTGCTATTTTGTTTTTTATCAAAAGGAAAAATAAAAAATGGCAATTTAGGGTCAAAAATAATACAACAAACCAAATTTAGCTTTAATTACTGTCTAGCCATAAGAAGGAATAAACTATCAGCCAGGACCAAGATTCTTTGATCTCACATTTCAACCTTCTTGTCCTCCAGATGAATGGAATAGTCTTTGCTCAAATGTTCAACAGGCCTTTTACCATTTGATAGGACAATTATTTTTAAGAAAGTTTAAAATGTGATCTGGAAAACCACATTGACTCTGTGGCATATTTGCTATTCTTAGCCTTGTTGAATAAGCTGGAAGTGGATGAATAATGCAGGTTAGAAAGAAAACAGATGCTAAATATTATAAATAGGAAGGTTTTCCAGCAATGAGACTTCCATTTTAGGACTAGATTTTTGTTGGCACTTTTGACATTATGACGATTATTGTTTTTTTCTCTCCAGCTGTTACACATCTGTATTGAAGGTTGGGGCAACTGGCGTTGGTCAGAGCCCTTCAGTGTGGACCATGCCGGGACTTTTATCAGAACTATTCAGTACAAGGGTCGAACAGCTTCGCTTATCATCAAGATTCAGCAACTCAGTGGAGTGCAAAAACAAGTAAGTGTTTGTTCATGACCCAGACAACTCAATTATTTGATGTAAATTAATGGAAGGGAAGCTTAAAGAAATGACCATAGCTATTAATAACTTTCAAAAACCACAGTGGCATACCTAGTTAGACCTACTACTGCCATGCACAAGAGCACTTGGTAAGTGCTTGTTGATGATCCTGATGATGATGGTAGCTTCAAACCCCCTGTCCCTTGTCTTTTACAAGAGCTGCTAACGAGCAGTAAAAATTTACTGATTTTAGTTTCACATCTTATCCCTGTCACCACCTACCTTCTCTGGTGGAGGTGCTAATGAGCTGTGAAATGGCCAAAAGGCCTTTTTTGAGAAGAAAAACAAAGAATGATGGGTACTCTGGATAATCCAGCAGTGGATAACCAGGAATTGGTTGTAATATATTTAAAAATGATCTGCAAGAAAATGTCATGATGCTCTCCCATGGCAGAGTGAGCCCAGGTCTCCAGCAAGCTTTTCTTTTCCTTGGAGTTAATATTAAATGCAGTAAAATTTCACTGCAGCCTAAATCTTGGCATATAAAACCTCAGCTCTCAGCACATATTTTAACGTATTTTATAAAACTTCCTTTTGACTGTTTTTGAAGTTCTAAGACTGCAAAGGGAAAAAAATATCTGACACTTTTTTTGTGTTCTTAAGATGTGAAAATGTGGTTTTTAAAAGATGTTTTTCAAGCATGGAGCATATGACAAGAGTAGAAAGAAAAAAAGGAAGTATTAAAATCTGAAAACTGGCTTCACTGCACACATAGTAACTGGATTTGTCATAAGAGTTTTAACATATACATCTGCATCTGGATTGTAACGGTCTATCCAGAGCTTATGTGACGTGAAGACATGACAGCAATGGCACATAGTTCCTGCAGAAAGAAAAGGGGGGTTCTCTTTGCGGCACAGCAGGGGCTGTTCCACTGCTGTGTGCCGGGAGGTGAGCGGGAAGCAACTGCTGAGGTGAACAGTAGGATCCAGACCCACGCCATGTGCATCCTTGGTCCAAACCTAATCAGGGACCAGACTTCGCGTTCTCATTTTGGGCAACAGGAATGAAGAGAACTGTGGCAGAGGAATCTCAGAAAGGAAGCATCAAAGAGTTTTTCCCATCAACTGACTGTTCCTCCAAGTATGTTGATTGTGGATCAGGACATACATACATAAATTACAAATTTCTATAAACCCAACAGATACACAACTGAAGTTAAGTGTGAAGGAAATTTAGAGGTTTCACTAAACTATGACTACAGCTGGCCTTTGGAAAGCATGAAGAATTTAGATAAGAATAGGCTGTAAGATATAAACAAAGATACAACTATGGGACAAGTGGGTCTTACTGAAGGACTCATGAGGGGACCAGCCCAGCTAATGTGAGCTTTGAGCTGGAAAGTCAGAAGAACAAGAAGTATGACTGATTTGCATCTGCCTTCAGAACTTTCTTACTTGAATATGCACTCAACAAATACCTGCCCAGTTAATACTACTGGTTTTCTGATTCCGTCACTCCTGGTCTTTCAAGAATGCTTTCTCCACCTTTCCATCTGTCAGCATACTTGAGAAGTGGTCATCCAGCATCTGTTTAATACTCCAGATGATTGGAGGCTCATTCTCTCACATGACAGCTCCAGCTATTAATGATGTTTTTTCCTAATGTTGAGCCAAAATCTGTCATCATTCAACCAGATTTTACCATTTCTCAGAACTTGTGAGGCACATATTTATTGTGAGGACTTCACAAGTTTCCTATCCTCTCTGTTACAACCCTTCGAAAACACAACAGGAGGAGAAATAACGACATTTCCTTCTCTCTAGGCCAGTGGTTCTCGAATGTGTGTCAAGGTCCATGGAGTACTTTTTTAAAACACGCATCGCTGGGTCCTACTTGCAGAATTCCAGATTCAGTAGGTCTTAGATTTAAAAATGTGCCATTTGTGTTTCTAATGAGCTCTGAGATGGGGTTCATGCTGCTGCTTCAGTAGACCACACTGTGACTACCATAGTTCTGATTTAAGTCTTCCCAGTTCATTCCGCTCCTTCCATGTGGTTACTGGAATAATTACCACTAGTGGAATATCGCATATCGCGGCCCCTCTGTGTAGAGATGCTTTTCATGGTATGTCCTGGCTAAGATCATAGGCAACCTTGCCAGCTCTGTTATGTTCAGCAAACTAGTTAACTCATTTGCGAATTTCATTTTCTGTAACATAAGGCTAGTAATAGTGCTTTCATCACTCAATTGGTATGAGGAAAATAACTGTGTATGTAAAGTATCTACGGTGGTGCCTGGCACACTGTCTTAGCCCCATCAACTTTAATTACAATGTAAGTACAGTTACAGTTGAAATTGAAATACTCACAGCTATGCATAGCATTAGTTTAAATTTATTTTATGTTACTTGTAATAGTGCCTCATTCATGTGTAGATATTATATTTTTAAATGATAACTAAATTTCAGGACTAACTTTTTTGCTACATCCTAAATGTTCTAGTAGCTCATCTCTCTTCATTTGTTTCTTGATCATTTTTACTTTCATCTTTAATGTCATTTTTGATCTAGGAATTGTTCAGAAGCAGGTTGTTTAACTGCAACTTCTTTGTAGTTCTTTCAGTTTTGTTTTTCTGGTTCATTTCTAATTTCATAGCTTTGTGGTTAGAGAAGATGCTTTCTATAATTTCAATCTTGCTAAATTTATTGATACTTATTTTATGTCCTAAGAAACAGTCTATCCTTGAGAATGTTCCATGTGTGCTTGAGAAGAATGTATAATCTTTTTTTATTGGCGTAGAAGGTTCTGTATGTGTCCTTTCAGCTCATTTACCCTATTATCTCATTTAGAACCTTTGTTTCTATGTTATCTGGCTGCTTGATACATTTATTGATGTGAGTGTTGTTTTCAAGTCCCTTTCTGTTATTGTGTTTTCATCAGTATCTCCCATTAGGTCTTTTTGTATTTGTTTTATATATTTAGGTTGGTCCAGCATTGAATGTGTGTATGTGTGTGTATGTATATATAATATATAATATATGAATGTATATGAAGATATATATGAATGACAGTTATTTCTTCTTGATTAACTCCTTAACCATGATATAGTATCCATTTTTGCCTTGTATTACCTTTTATGGATGGAAGTCTGTCTTGTATAATATGTGTTACAGTTCCTAATGTCCTTTCATCAGATTGCTTTAGTATGTTTTTCTATAGTCTTTCTTTTAGCCTATGTTTGTCTTCAGAACTGATGTGGTTTTCTTATAGGAATAATATTCTGATGTGGGCTTCTTATAGGAGTAATATTGTTAGGTCCTGTGTTTTGATCTGTCTAGTCACTCTTTGTCTTTTGATTGGTGAGTTCAGTTTATTCACAGTTAGGGTGATTATTGATATGTATGACTTTGTTGCTGTTGTTTGATTATTCTTGTTGTTTTTTCTGTTTTTGCTTTTGTTAGTTTTATATCTCTATGGCTTCCTTTCCCACTTGTTTCTGTTTGCCTTTTCTTCCTGATGGTTTTCAATGTTTATTCTCTGTTTCTTCTTCTTCCCAGTTACATAAATCTGTAAGATTAGGTTTTGTATCTACTTAGTATTTCTCCTCTAACAACCCACCAACTATAGTCTTTTCTGAACTGACATCATATCTTCCATGTTTTTCTTTCTTTGTGTATGTGTTGTTGATATTGTTCCCTCATGATAGTCCTGTCTTGGTTTCTGGTCCTGTTTGACTATTTATCACCATTCTGGGGCTTTGGTGGTGTTTTGGTTTTGTTTTCCCTGTTGTAGAATTCCTTTCAACATTTCTAGGAAGGCAGATTTGGAGATGAAAAATTCACTAACTTTTGTTTATCTTGAAAATATTTATTTCTCCATATTTGAATAATTTTACAGGATACATTATTCTTCTATTGGCTTTCAGTGTTTATCTTACTGTATTTTGAATATGTCTTTCAACTCTTTACTGATCTTTAGGATTTCTTCAGAGAAGTTGATGATAGCATTATGTATTCATTTGTAAGTTAGGTTTCACTTTTCTCTTGCAGCACTTAATAGTTTTTCTTTATCATTGTCTTTTGCTAGTTTTACTAAAAGAAATTTCCTTTATTCTTTCACCAGAATTCATTGTCTTTTTTCACCAGATTCTTGTCAGGACTGTACTAATCTTTTAGATTTAAAAAGAAAAAAATATATATATATGTATATATGTCCCAAAACTTTCGCTAATTTTATGAGTTTGTCACATCTTAGCACTTTTAATCTTTTTAAATTTTATTGAAGTAACATTACATTATAATTTTATATAGGTTTGAAGTTTGCATCATTATAAATCAATAAAATTTTTAAGACATCCTGTGCCAAATCACATCAGGATTTTTTCCATTTGTTATTTGTACTGTTGAATGTTAATGGTCCTTTTCTGTGGAGATGGTCTCTTGTACTTTTCTCTGTTTCTACCCTATTTATAATACTCTTTAAAAATATTTATACTCTAATCAAATAGGAAAGGACAATTTGGAGAGCAATGATGGAAGCATAAGTAGCCCTCATGTTGCATTTACCTTTTGAAAAGAAGTGTTCTCTCTCACAGGAGCAGGGAGAATCCTTTTTGCATTCCCTCTGTCATGGAGACATATGCTTACATAACTTATACTTTCAATTTTAGCATTTTTTGCAGTCAGATAAGATTGTTCTATATTATGACAAATTAAAAACAGCAAAAAAGTGAAAAGTGAAACACAGAAACAGTTATTTTTTAGCTGAGAATGAAGCAAATGTAAAATGTTTCTACCAAACCCAGGTGACATTGAAAAGTTCAGCAAACCACCATGCAAACTACAAACCAACTGCTGCAGCTATCAAAGTTGCTAAAAACCTTTCTAGTCATCATTTTCAGACTCTCATCTCTCTCTCTCCCTCCTCACCACCCCCCCAACCACAGCTACACGCATAAACAAGCAAAAATGTACGATTTTCTTTCTCAATGGGATTTGATTTTTTATTGTCAGGGTAGATTAACTAAAATTCCAATTAGTTCTAGTTAAAGGGCATCAGAGACACAGGATTTCCCCAATTAACCAGGTTAGGAAGAAAGACAAGAACCAAACTTCCAGAAGAGCTTTGTGGATTTGTGTATCCCTGCCTCCCTCACATCTTGGCTGCTTTCCTTCCACTGCACCTGGGCCTGAAAATGTGCAATAAACCACAGCTGTCCAATTACCCAGCCCCGTTCGGTGAGGTGAGTGTGTGCAGCCCCCTGGTGAACCTTAACTACATTGATACGCCCCTGGAGAAAGCAGAATTGGTAGCGCTCTTTGGAACAATGACATTTGATTATCTATACCATGCCTTTTTTACACCCCTCTCCCCCAATTGAACAAGAAGTTACCACATAGAAAATTTTCAGGAACTTTGTACCTTATATAGCAACTGATGTACAAATATTTGCTTCACTACTCCCCACCCCTTCATTGAAGAAAGCATTACTACTCTCAAGACTTAAAGGTATATATATGTATATACAAATATATATATACATATATATGTGTGTAACTTTATACATATACTTTTAATCATGGTTAAGATATCATTTTCCAATGCATCTGGTGCTCTGGAGTTATTCTTTAATATCACTATTCTTCTTGGCACTGATCTAATAAGAGTTCTGAAACCTGCTAAGTAAAATCATATGTGGAAATCTTCAATACACATCTTTGTGGCTTTGAGGAAAGAGGGGAGTTAGTGTGAAACCTGGAAATGTGTATTAAAGAGAAACCCTACATTTAAAAAAATTAAGTAGCTGTCTTCAACTGATAAATTAATCTTGAAATTTTAACCATAATTTTAAAAAATACAGGCATTGTAAGTGTTGCCACTTTGAAGAAAAGCAGACATGGCTCTCGCTGAACCCTGCATAGGAGCAGCTAGGAAGAACACCACTCTGAGGCATGGCCATTTTGGATTTTGCTTCATCTGAGTAACCTTTCCTCCCTGGCCACTTTTAAGGATTTTCTTTTTATCAAAGTTGAAAGTCTATTTAACCAGATTTTCAGTTGAAAATGAAGCGATAGAAGCCCACCAATGGTTTCTGCGAGAAACAGCAAAATTCTCTCCTAAATCTCATGGGCCCAAAGGTTCTGAAGCAGGAGCATTGTGCATACATTGCCAGGCCTGGGCACAGGGAGCATGAGAACCAAGTTAAATACTGCTTTCAAATGCTACTTCAAGTTAGGCAATGCTGTGGCATCCTAAGACTTAAGCGTCTAATAGCCCCTAGAACTGGCTTTAGAAAACCTTATCTGCTCCTTGAGGACTCATAATGCAGTTGACTTTTATGTTTGTTACTGTGAAAATATTGTTTTAAAGATTAGAGTGGGTATATACTCTGGTATCTAGGGGAAATGCAATCGTTAACCACAGCTTGGTTTTTACAGATGTGCTGCGTCAAAGAAAATTCAAAGGAATAGATCATTCCAAAGTGTTTAAGAAAATGCTAAGCTTCACTATTCAAGTCATACAAATTGGAGCAACAATGATTTTTAGATTTTTAGACTCTCAGTAGAGCAAACTTGTTTTGAGTGAATAACAATTCTTTCATAGTCATTCATATTTATCTGTGTAAATAATAGTTGACTTAAAATGATAGTTATATTCTTAATGATATAAGAAAAATCAGTTAGCATGCTTTCAGCTTAAAAGTTACAGAATCAACTTTTTAATCTTCATAGCAAGTTAATGAAGCAGATACTATTATTATACTTATTTTATGTTATCACACATAAAAAAAGCAAAAAAACAGGTTCGGTTTTGGTTAATTAGCCCAGTGTTATAGCTGCTTCTCTGTCATCCTCTTGGATTTGCTTTTCTCAATATGGCTGCAAAAACTATGCAGATATCCTCTAAGAACACCTTCCATGAGAGAAAAAAAGGAGGGCTTTCACATCTCAGATTGTCTCCCTTATTATCAAGGAGTAAAACCTCTTTTTTATGCAATTAATTCACGTGAGAGATTATCTTTCTTTAATTGTTTTCTTATTTCAGGTTGCTTTATGCCTTTTAGGATATTGAATTCTCACCTCAGTCTGTGTGCATTTCACACCCTCCACCAGTCAAGGTGACCTTTACCCCACCTTGTTAACTCCTTTCTCCCATTGTTCCCCCAGCCTCCTCCCCACACCCCGCCCACCCCAACCACAATCTCACATCCTGTGAATATTGTGATTTGTCTGTTCCTTTATTCTATTTCTTTATAGCTCACATATGAGTGAAACCATTCTGTACTCTTTTTCTTTCTGGCTTATTTAGCATAATAATTTCCAGTTCCATCCAGGTTGTTGGAAAAGGCAAAAACTCATCTTTATTATAGCTGCATTGAATTCCACTGAGTTCCTGTGTTATGCCTTCTGTGTCTAGTCATCTCTAGTCATCTCTTCACAGGCATGTAGGTTGTTTCCATGTCTTGACTAATGTGAATTGTGTTGCTAGGAACATAGGGTGCATGTTTTTTTTTCTGACTAGAGTTTGTGTGTTCTTCAAGTATATGCCTGGAAGTGGAATTGCTAGATCCAATGGTAGATTTTTCTTTTTGAGGACTCCTCATACTGTTTTCCAAAGAGGTCGCACTAATTTACTTTCCCACTAACAATATATAAGGGTTCCTTTTGTTTCACACCCCCAAGAAGTAGATTTTTTCCCAGAGTCTTTTAGCATCCTTCTTTTTTCATATTATTAGCCAAATCAGAGTCCAGAGTTGACCCCTAAACTAAACATTGGCAAAAGGGAAATAGAATTACCAGGATGAGCTTATATCAATTTTGCTATAGCTCTGGGGGCCAAAGAAGACATCTGCCTTCTCTGAGTACTTTGCTGCTTTTTTGATATCTAAATCACATCTGAATTCTTAAAGAAAGAAAAGGATCAACTATGTGGAAGAGAAACAGTAGTGTCTGTCACACATATGTATTTTGATGGGAAGCTTTTCTTCTCTTTTTTGTAGTTTCTAAGTTTTCTTAATTAGTGGGTATTAATTTATAGGAGACAGCCTGTCAGGATGATTATCAATGTAGACTTGGGTCAGATACTCTGGGTAACATCCAGCAAGTTACTCACTGTATCCATGCCTTTGTTTTCTCTTTGTTAAGAGGCAGTTACAGTACCATGTGCCTTATAAGGTTGTTGTGAGAATAAAAGAGTTAACTTGTGAAAATCCTTTGTACTAGTCAAGGTTCTCCAAAGAAACAGAACCAATAGAATATGTGTGTACACACATATATGTATGTAGAGAAGAAGAGGGAGATATTTATTATAAATTGACTCACATGATTATGGAAGCTGAAAAGTCTCAAGATCTGCCATCTGCGAATTGGAGACCCAGAAAAACCAATGTGTAGTTTCATTCCAGTGGCCAGCAGACTAGAGACCCAAGGAAAGCAGATGTTTCAGTCCATGTCCAAAGATCAAGGAAGACCAATGACCCAGTTCAATCAGGCAGGAGGAGTTTCTCCTTACTGAGACACTTTGTTCTTTTCAGGTCTTCAGTTGAATAGATGAGGGCAACCCACTTTAGAGAAGGCAATCTACTTTACTCAGTCTACCAATTCAAACATTAACCTAACCCGGAAATACTCACAAACATACACCCAATATAATTTGACCTGATATCCATGTACCCTGTGTCCCAGATAAGTTGACACATAAAATTAACAATTATGTGCTTAGACCTGTGAATGTACAATACATACATATATGCATTCATATATTCACATACGCATATATGAGTTATTATAGTTTTATAATCTGGAACATATTACACATAAGTAAATACAGTATGTGAAAGCTTTATTTTCCCCTTCCATAATGTGAATAATCATTACAGAAGGATTTGTAGTTTAGTTTTGTTTGTTTTTTTTAGTGAAAACATATTATTGTAGCTCCATGGATAGATTCAGCCAGTCAGATTCCAATAATTTGCTGTCACTTGTACACAGATACAAAATATTTTATAAAACACCTTATAAAACATTTTGTAAAACTCCTTAAGAGTAGTTCACAATCTTTGAGGTCACCTACGTAGACTATTAATATTGAAATATGGAAATAAGTAAGAGTACTCCCTGTAATGCTCATGTTCATTTGCAATATTATGGTAGTTTAGAACAAATACTAGTGTTTTTAAATTTCCAAAATGCTCTTTTGGTATTCTCATGAAAAGAGGCATTAAAATTATATTTACGCCTATTCTACTTACTAACAATAACAGTTTATTTTTGGACTATTCCCTCTGCCTAAGGATCATAAAATTTACTTTCCAAAAGTATTCACAGAATAAGAATACATTTTTCATTATCTTTTTAATTTCAGTCAATTTAAGAAATACTTCTTAATAACTATTATGAACTATACTCTTTAGTTGGATGAAAAGTTGGATAATCTGTGGGTTTTAATGGATAACGCTTTGTGTTTTATAAAGACAGTTTCTTCTATGGCATAGGGAAAACCTGAATAAAATTAAATGTAAGTAGTCATCTGAGATAAAAGTCGTTTATGTAATCAATATATACAGCTATCAAATAGTAGGTGAATGTAAAAAAAAAAAAAAACCCTAGAAAATCAGCTTTGAGCAGTAGATTGATCACAATTGCCCTCTCAGCTTTCAGAACCAAAATCTTGTTTGCAAGCCCATCGTGTTTTGACTCTGCATTATTTCACGCAGTTTACCTCCACCTCCTGATCAGCCTCTTCTCCTGCGACTCCAGCAACGCTGCTTTCTCCTGATTCACCGCCACACTAATTTCACCTTTTCTTCTCTGGCCACTGCTCTGGCCGATCCTGAGTCTGCCACAAAACATTAGTCAGCACTCGATGTAAGCCTCTAGTCTCTTTTTCAAGTAAACTATCTTCTGTCTAGGTACTTTTTCAAGGCTTTTATTTCAAAAGTATTTTCCAGCATGCCCTGGTGAAGTAGTGGTTCGTCAGCCACCAAGGGCCAGAGCAGTCCACATACATCCCGAGGACCCAGGTTTGCATCCCGAACCCCTAAGCAAGGGTTTCTTCCTCCTCTCTTCCTGCCTGTCCGCCTGCTCACCTTCATTCCTGCCTGCACCTTTCATTTAAAAAAAAAAAAAACCCACAAGTATTTTAGCTCCAGCCCCACCTTCAGTCTTAAGCACCTGTACACTGTTTCTAGCTGAGCCACGGCCTCTGCTTATGTTTCTGTCCTTCGAACACTGTAAACTCAATATGACCAAGTCAAAGTCCTTTCTTCCCTGCCAAGCCTCTTTCTTCATCTAAATAAACTAATGGCTTTATTTTCTTTCCATTAAAATCAAATTACTTAACCTGCCTGAACAATTACATATTTCTAGTTCATGAAATCTGAACTGATGAAGTTTTATTTACTGTCTTTTAGATTATCATCTGTGGGAAACAGATCATCTGTAGTTACTTGTCTCAAAGCATAGAATTAAAAGTCGTTCAGCATTACATTGGTCAGGATGGACAAGCTGTGGTTCGAGAACATTTTGACTGCCTCACAGCAAAGCAGAAACTGCCTTCATACATACTAGAAAACAGTGAGCTGACAGAGCTGTGTGTGAAGGCCAAAGGAGATGAAGACTGGTCAAGAGATGTGTGCCTGGAATCCAGGGACCCTGAGTACAGCATTGTCATTCAGGTATGAGAAATAATACAGTCTGGAATAGGGCAGCTTTAAATTTAAAACTTTCTCAGTATAATCTTTATTCAATATATCACTTAATTTATTTTTTAAAAAGTAACATCTACAAAAGAGGGGTGAGATCTGAAATAATATAAAAGGTTTTGAATATTCTCAAGCAATTTCCTCCCTATCCCACAACACATTAGTATCAGTTCTAGTAATTCTTAAAGTCAAGACTATCCTCCCAGATAGAGGTAAGTTATATTTTGAAAAAGATTTTACAACCCCCTGTGACTAAGGCACAGATCGTGGGAACCATGGATCTCAGTTCAAGTCTGGGTTTGGGGCAAAACAAAAGAAAAGAAAAAGATGCTGATATACCAGACTTAAGGAGTGGGGGAGCAAAGTGGCATCCCCCTCCACTTGAGAATCTTTGTGGCGGTCTTTCATTTTTTATCTCTTCCTCAATCTCAACACTCATCACTTTCATACCCATAAAGGACAAGTCCTCTTTTTCAGTCTCCCACTCAGTCTTCTATTAATCTCTCATACAAATTCCTTCATCTTTATGGAAAGAATTGGCCCCATTGACTCACTGCATATTCACTTTATACAATAATAAAGTCTGGTTTTGCTTAGTTACTCTTTTTTAATGACTTTTTATCCCTATAACTCTTGAACTTTTTTTTAATCCTCGAAACTGATATATCTGTGCCTTATTTTGATTAATTAGTAAGCAGTTTGGTATTTAATGGGATCCTTTTCTATCTAATGTGCAGGTGCCATCTTCAAACAGTTCCATTATTTATGTCTGGTGCACAGTTTTGACTTTAGAACCCAACTCTCAAGTGCAACAACGAATGGTGAGTATTTTCCAACCCTAAAATATGGTATATGACTATGACCTTTCCTGTTCTCAAATAAATTAAGGTCAGAGTGACCCAGGGAAGAGATTTATTACAAGTTTGTTTCAGCATCAAACAGCTGGAATACTGCAACAAAGCGAATATGAAAGTTGTTCTGTTCTTTTATTTTTATAGATTGTGTTCAGCCCTCTTTTTATCATGAGGAGTCATCTTCCAGACCCCATTATCATACATTTGGAGAAAAGGAGTCTGGGACTGAGCGAATCACAAATTATTCCAGGAAAAGGGCAGGAAAAACCCCTGCAAAACATAGAACCTGACCTTGTACATCACCTAACATTTCAAGCAAGGTATTGGAAAAGTTCTTCCATTTTCCTGAGAGACATTCAGTCACAAAGTAAATGTTGAAGAGGAGTGGGAAGATAGAATTTTGTGTATGGTTTCTTGTATTGAGAATGTTATTTTGAAATTTCCCTACCTAGTGTTATCTTATGCTCAACTATAGTTATAGATAAAATTAAGCATCTCTCATTAAGCAAAGAATTAAAAAAAAAAAAATGAATAGTCAAGAAATTTAATTGACAGATAATTTCTGCAGTGGAAGAAGAGATGAAGAGAGATCTCAACTAAGCATGGATGTAGACAGGTGGGAGTTAGGGAGACAGCATGGAAAACCAGGGCCCATATTTTATCTAAAAACTATCATCAAGTCCCTGCATTACCAAAAATTACTCAATCTTGCAAAAACGTGTTGGTCTATAAAAAAATCCATAGGTCTGTTTTTAATAAATTATAGACCACTTTAGAAATCTGATATTCTTGTTTTCTCTTTCCATTCCCTAGAGAAGAAGATTATCCTTCAGACTGTGCTGTGCCCATCTCAACATCCCTCATTAAGCAAATAGCCACTAAGATACCCCCTGGAGGTACAGTTAATCAGCTCTTTGATGAATTCTATGGACCAGAGAAATCTCTTCAACCCATGTGGCCCTATAATAAAAAGGATTCTGACAGGTAGTGCTTCCCAGCAATCTTTTTAGCAAACATTTCTCAGTATTAAGAAATAAATGACCATTCACAAAAATGTTAGTGACCATAAAAGATGGTTTTTTAAAAAAGGTATTTATATGTATCTGGCAGATTTTGACCTTTTATCAACAGTAGATATATTTTATAGAAATTTTTTTTACTAATAATCTAAACTATAACTATATGAAAAGATACTTTCTCCTGAATGCAAATTCAGCATTGAATTATTCTGGTGAGAAGAGGTGTCATACAGGAGCATTATGTGTCTGGAACCCTTGAACATATTTTATGAATACTAAAGTCATGTTTCATTGAGTTTCTTGGATGTGGTGTTTGGAACAGGAATGAACAGCTGAGTCAGTGGGATAGCCCAATGCGAGTGAAGCTGTCAGTCTGGAAGCCATATGTTAGAACCTTGTTGATAGAACTTCTACCCTGGGCCCTGCTTATCAATCAATCCAAGTGGGACCTCTGGCTGTTTGAAGGAGAGAAGATTGTTCTACAGATTCCTGCTGGCAAAATTATTATCCCTCCTAATTTTCAGGTACTATAACTTTTTAAACAAATATGAATTCTTTTCTTTCAACAACTAGTTTTTATTCTGAGATTGAATTTCTGTTCTTAACAGAGTGAATCAGTTTGTGGAAAACTGTCCTCTTAGATCCATATCTAAGTGGGGTGTGGAATGTTCTTTGATATTCAAAGTCATTTCAGATGTCTTTTTTCCCCCATCAGCAATACTCAGGCTTGAGTTATCATTACATTTGATAACTTGTACTAACTACATTCTCATTTCCATTTCCATATCCATTGTGTACAGAATATTTGACAAGTGTTAGGATTGGCCCACTCAGGGTATGTTAAGAATAGAGCCATGTTCTATATAACTCACCCCCTGGATATTTTTGTATTTCTATGGAAATTCTCTTAGATATGCAAGATGGGTAAGAGATGAAGATTTCTGAGCAACAGTTTTTGTCAGGGTCCTTGTTTGTATAGATAAACTTGGGTATACATAGGCATGGATCTCTCCCGAGTTGTTGACAGCTTGGTATCGTTATTGACACAGGGGGAAAAACCCAATTACAATACAAAATATCACAGGAAGATTTTATACTTCATCATAAGAAAACTTTCTTGCTGAGGTCAGCCCATTTCAAGAAGGCACATAAAGTATAAGGAAAGATAGTACAAGGAACTCCTAAATAAAATGTTTTCCTGATAGAGAATAACTGGAGAGTCCCTTTTCTTCTTGAGTTTCAGTTCATAAACATCTTTATTCAATTGCATTTTTCCTTTATTTTTTTAATAAGATGATGTTACCTTATGGAATTGGAATGTTGACCTCCATGAACCTAATGCTGCATTTCATTCCTTTGTCAAGTGAAATGATGCCTTTAGTTTTTAAACTTTGACAGGGTAGACACAGTTTGAGTTTGTTGAGTTTTTTCCCCCTTCCATAAATATAGATTCCATTGTGAATCAGAGAAAGCATTGGGAACTAAAATAATATGTATGTTGCCATTACCAAAAAAGAAAAAACATAAAAGGAATCTGGTTGCCTAAGTGGACCTATTATATAATCTAAAAAAAATTCCTGTGAGTTGAGGTAAAATATCAAAATTAATTAAAATACTGTATAACTGAGCCATTATTTTTCCAGGAAGCTTTTCAAATTGGAATATACTGGGCAAATACAAACACGGTGCACAAGTCAGTAGCAATTAAACTGGTCCATGACCTGACATCGCCAAAGTGGAAAGATGGAGGGAATGGTGAAGTTGTGACACTGGACGAAGAAGGGTTTGTTGATGCCGAAATAAGACTTGGTGCTTTCCCAGGACATCAGAAGGTAGGATCAAAGTCTGTGACTCAGGGGAAATAGCATGCCAGCCCCTCAATATGCTTAAAATACATCGACCATTTTCTTTTTTGATCCCTTTTTGGTATATTACTTGTTCTAAACAGTTTAAAACAGTGAAGCACGTCATTTCTTAGACCTCTCAGTCTTTTTTTTTCCCTTTACTAGTGATAAAAGCTGTGTCTCATAACTTATCCAATAAGCACTCTATTTCAGAACACTCAGCAGCCATTTGATTTATCGTATGTAGGGGGAAAATGAACTTATCCAAAATATCCACACACTGTTCTTGGCCTTCTTTTTTTAGAACAGGAAGTAGAGTTGCTAACATTCTGAGAACTGAGTGAAAGGACACAGGCTCCTGCAGCAGAGAACCTGAGCATAATGATGTGGATTCTGATTTTCCCACAGAAGCAGTGTTACAGAAGGGAGTACTCCTCGAGAGCAGCAGACTATGCCCATGATTTTAAAGACATGGTTAAAAAATACATACTTGATCAGTTATTTAACTAAACACAAAGGGTGTGTGTTTTTCATTAAAATCTTTTCTAACTTGTATTAAAACGAAGCTGAAAGAGTAACAAATCACAATAAAGAAATGCATACTATGAAAGCATAATATCATACTCTGCCATATAGAGGATACCTTCATTACTTTAACTGTCTGAAATCAGAAACAGAAAGTAATACTTCATCAGAAGAGTGTAATTCAGAATGCCTTTCTCTGGGGAGAAGTCAGATTTTGATAGGAATCTTTGAACAGCCTCTTGAGAAAACTTAGGGTCATTTGGTGACTTTTTAAAAATAAATTTCTCCGATACAAAAAAAGTTGGTCTTCAGTATTTATGGCTAGTATCCATTTCCTCAAAGTTGTCTGGGCAACACATGTTTGTGCTGTGCTGGCCAAAATACTGTAACATGGGTGTAAATGGCAAGGAGCTGTAAGCATGAATCACCCAAAGCTGAATAGCTGTAAGTTGAGAACTACCATCAAAACCTGGGAAGATATTATGGTACGCAGCCAAACACCTAGTACCGCCAGTCCCTCAAAAAAAGCAGCCACAGTAAGTACTGAACAAATGTGAATGAATGAATGAATGGTTATAAAATATATTATTACTTATGTTCATATCTCATTATTCTTTAGTATTGATTCTTAACTTTTTAGTCTCCTTCACACTCCTAAAAATTATGGAGAACTTCCAAAACCTTTTGTTAATGTAAGTCATATCTTTTGGCATTTATTAAATTAGAAACTAAAAGAAAAATTTTAAAGACAAAAGTACATAAATATACATCCCATTAGTCATGAGAAAGATGTTGTTATATATCAGACTGCCTCTGGAAAATTCTGCTGTGCACTCTGAGACAATTGGTGTGAAAAAGACAAAGAGCATCTTAGTATTATTTGAATGTTTCTGACCTCTCAAAGACCTTCCCAACAGTATCCAGACAGCAGTCCTGACAGTACCACTTAGTAGGTGGCAAATATATCTTCCCTGAGTATCAGCTCCTCATAAAACGTGATAAGGTATGAGATGATAAATGCAGTGTCTAAGAGCAGCTCACTAGGACCAGACTGCATGATTTCTAACCCCTAGATTCTCTTTATCTTCGTGAACTTGAGCAAGTTACTTAATTTCTTTGTGCCTCATTTTCTTCTTCAGTAAAATGGGGGGAATAGTAGCTACCGTAAGTGTGTGTTGTAAGGATTCTGTCAGTTAATGTGCGTAAAGTACTTAACACTGATAGAGTACAGGAAAGCCACGTACAACGCAGTTTTTTTCTTCATTATCACCATTATTAAAGTTCTCAGAACTCGCCTTGGTCCATAATAACTGTTCATTGAGATAATTGCAATGATGAGCATAAAGAAGAGAAGGAATACGGGACTGAATTCTTTATGTTGAAAAGATAAGTGCCATATGTTTACATGTAAGTGGTTTAAAAATAGATTTTTTTTAGGGTATTCATTCATAACTCGAAAACAAATTTCAGTCACTATACAATAGCAGCAAAAGTAACTAAGTTGGTAACGTACCCTGATGTAAATAATGGGCCCTGTTAATGACCAGGACATTTTTGAAACAGAAAGAGAACTCTAATAAATACTGAACAAAAGGTAAAATTGGTACTATCGTGGGGGGAAAAAGTAGATGAAATGACCTTTTAAAAATACGGGGATTATTTTAACATGTTCTGTAGTATATTTTAGTGACTCCTTCCATAATTGTCTTGCAGTTATGTCAGTTCTGCATTTCTTCCATGGTACAGCAAGGTATACAAATTATTCAGATTGAAGATAAGACTACAATTGTCAATGGTACACCATATCAAATATTTTATAAACCACAGTTATCTGTTCTCAAGCCTCATTCTGGAAAAGAGGTAAGCAGTGATTGCTTTGTCCCAGCGTGGCTAAATTAACAATAGGTCTGACCTTTAATAGAACAAATATAAAGCTAATGCTGAATCTAGGTAAAGAGCAATTCATTTATTTATGCTTTAATTAAAACCACAGATGCCGTGGTCAGCACCTCCAAGATAGTAAATGAGCAGCATTCCCCCAACAGCAGACCCTGACATGTTGGATTAGTGCTGACTGGTCCCATCTGCTCAGAGGCTGCAGCACACGCCTCTGTACGCTCAGTAAACCCAGACCGCATGAGCGGGCAAGTGGTCCTGAGGACTGGCTCCCGGTTGCACGGAAAAGAACATCTGCCTCACAGGCCGTGGTGCCTGGTGGAGTCGTGTGGGCAAAGGCTCGGTGTGCGCTGAGTCACACATCTGGGTGCTCTGAGCTCTGTCTCCACAGGGGAGTGCATGTGACCACGCACCCCTCACTTCTGTTAACATCACCATAGCAGAATGCATGGAAAAGAAGTCAAAGAAGGATTTTCTGTTCATTTCTTTATTCAGTTAAAGTGAATGGTTATTTTTGGAGAGATTAAAGAGAGATTTTTAAAAATTTAAAAACAATATGTAAGTGGTTTAATATGACTATGCTACTGAAGCTATCATGTAAGAAAGTACTATCTTCCTTTACCTTTGTCTGCATTTGTTATTATACCCTTTACTTTCAGCTCCTAAAAATTACATTGCGACAACCAAATAAGATGAAGTTCTTATAAACTCACCATGCTTGTATTCTTTACAGAAATGGTAGAGCAATAAAATTTCATCTTGGTTCACTGAAGTATTGGTCAAATGAATGGGGGGCCCGAAGTATCCACTTAGGAAACAGGACAGCATGCAGATGAGGATTTGATGAGATAATCAGCATGTGTCCTGCTAATTCTGTTTCTCCCCATCCCTTGGGCTTCTGAGACATACATCGGGTTAGAACTTTCCACACTGACACATTTGCTCATCTTAAAACAGGTGCAGTTTTGCATCCCTTGCAGGTTTGGGGTGAAATAGAGTGAGGCAATCTTGGTAAAATGCTCGACACTCAGTAAGCAGTAGCGCCAGCAACAGCCACAGCCCCAGCTTCACAGCAAACTCCTGATTTGTCCCAGCTTCCAGGAGAGAAAGAAAAGGCCCACTTTTTCCCCGCAGCTGAGGAGTGTTCCCCTTTTAACCTTGACCCTGCTTCAGGCAGATGTGGGGATTTTTTAAAGAAATAATCCCTAGCCTCTCATAAAGACCATGTGGGACAGTGGGAATAATACCACACAGGGAAGCACAAAGTCTGGCTTCTACGTCCACTCTGCTGCTTGCTGGTTTTGTGATACTGGACAAGTCCTCTGTTCTGAAAAGCAGTTTCCTCAGCTG